>NMRB01000477.1:265795-282099 GCA_002633025.1 Notospermus geniculatus
CCCTGTACGCATGGCACACACATCGATGAAGACCCCCTCTCCCATACGGCATATGCAAAAAGTGTGAAATGACAATGCATATACAGGGCTACATTTTTTTCTAAATTGGCTCCTAAATAATGTCATTTGCTACAATTTTCTTACAAATCACAATGTTTTTTTGAGAATTCACTTTGTAGTGTTGATCAAGATGACATTTTGGCTCCCGTCAATTTATAAAAGGTGCGCATGCCATTGAATGCCATTGTTGACCGGCGTTTTCGTATACCATATACTTCTATGTAAAGGAAGCCTTAGGCTGCAATCACATAGAACTACACGTTACACGTACACGCCTGTTAACAAAGGCTTCACGGTCGCGAACCCTTCCTTTGTGGAGCGTTGTGAAGCCTTTGTTAACTGGCGTGTAGGTGTAGCGTGTAGTTCTATGTGATTGCCGCCGTATGGTAGCATCCATCTATAAACCTGCCAACGTCCCAAGACATGCAAGATGGTTGGTTAAAAGTCAGCATGTCTGGCTGAGTTTGCTTACCTTCATTTTCATAGTGTACACGATAAAATAACGACCATCGAGCAGTAATGTTACAGAAGGCAGCGTAACCATTTTATTTTCACTTGTCAAAACAAGTGAAGCAGGCTGCCGAGTATGACTGCCTCACTATTGAACGATTGTAAACCAGTCAAACATTCCTGTTTTGCTACGCTCGAACGCCACGGTAGAACCGGAAGTGTGTGTCACGTGACCATTCCCAGGGCTCCGCGAATCATACAGTGCGCTTGTCACCCGTGGAGCTTTCAGTGTGGTTAGTGCGTGAAAAGACTTCATGCTGATTTTACTATTTCGATTGGAATATTAGTAAATTAACATGGGTTGTGTACTGGATCTATCTTGGTACATTTTAGTGAAACAACATTAAACGAACGTCTTAAAGCCCGACTGTATGCATTATATAATAGGGAGGTTTCGAAATCAACCGATAAACGTAAACGTTAACGACAACTTTATTTTTGTACCGAAAGTGCAATGCAAAATCTGGTTAATGTGTAGTATGAAAAATAACGTTGTCGTAAAGTTTTGGTTTATCGTTTGATTTCGAAACCTCCCCTGTATCTCGCGACGGCCGACGTAGCCATTGACCTTTTAATTTAGACAACGTCGTATATTCATGCTCGAAAGACTGTTCAAATCTATCTATTTGAATGTACCAATTTGGCAATTTTGCTACACATAAATGAGTTAAGCATGTTACCTTACCTGATGAAGGGTTAGTCACACTGTAACAGCACGTTGAACTTCTCAAGTGATGAAAGTATGGCGGCCATTTTTGTTTCGACATAGTATCAGTCCAGCCTCGCTGTTACCACTGGCTATATATAGGTTGGACAGGACACCAGTTTTGTCAAGGTGGGGAGGGAGAAAGAGCCACCTAACGCATACTGTTGAGTATTGAGTATGACAAAGCTGACGTTTTTTTCACAGGGCAGACGGTATCCTCTGCTGGAGGTTCTAAAAAGTCTTTGGAAATGAAATGGAAAGGAGAAACATTCTTCATATGGTTAATGGGAATAATCTTCCTTCTAATATTTTTCAATCAGTACCATAGACGCTGGGAATCTTGGAGCAGATGATGGAGTCCCTGATGAAACGGGATGGTGAGAAATCGAATCCGCCACTGATGATGCATTCTTCTCCTACTCTCCATTCCAAATCCCCTTGGCGCGAGGTTTATCAACGATAGCTCCGCAACGGCTGGGCCGATTTTGATGAAACATACGTCAGTTGACTTATCTTTCTTGGCGGTACAGCCATCATCACAGTCAATTTCCCGAAAAACGTGACAGAAAAAAGTTGTTTCACAAATCACCGTATGTGCTGACGGCCGAAATGGCGGCCATTTTGAAATGACGGAATGCATCGCGCACGTGTAAACTGCACTGAACAGCATCGCCAAATGAAATGGGTTTTGAGAAAGAGATCCGTTATGCAGGCCTGACGCAAAAAATGAAGATAGCAGAAAGATACCGGCAAGAAAGACAAGTTTATTGATGTATGGTATGTTGAATTTGGCCCAGCCGTTGAGGAGATATCGGCCGAAAACCTCGCGCCAAGGGGATTTGGAATGAAGAGTAGTTCTGAGCAGAAGGCCTTTTTGCCTCAATACAAAAAATGTACCATTGTTAGTTCCATCACAAGTGTCTAGACGTGGCGTTTTCTCCTGAAAATCTCATACTTCCCCCACTCTCTCTCCGCAGGCTTCAAAGCCATTTAGAGATTCGGGCAATTGAAAACACAATTAGAAGCACTCGAGTGTATGCGTGCTCTCAAGGGCTGCCTTAAATAATTGTTTTTGAGTAGGCTTTTAGCATGAAAACACTTTGAAACTTAGTTTTGGGTACACTCTTGAGTCAGTCGATTTCAGTCGAATCAGAAATATACGGTGCATTTGACATGCCTGAAGTAAATCTATGAATCACACGTTTTAGATAAACGCACTGTTTTGAGTTTTCTCAAACAACGAGAATATTGAATGGTTTTTAAAAATGCAGACATGCCGATGGGGCTCAATTAACCTATTGCCCATGGCGCATAAACACGCCATCGTTGTTTTCGAAGGTGACTCTGGACAACATACGAAGTCTCTGGCTTTTGTGTTTTTAGCTCACCTGGGGTGAGCTCTTGTCGTCGTGGTGCAGCGTCCGTCGTCGTCGTCCGTTAGCAGGGCACGTTTTGTAACCGCTGGGGCTATTGACCTGAAACTTGGTACATATATCGGGTGTCCCAAAAAAAGTGAACCGCTTTTTGACAAGTATTTTCTCAGCGATAGATAAACCGAATTCATTGGAATTTTTCACAGAGTAACCTCAGGATATCGTCAACAAGTCTGCAAAATATCTAAGAGATCAGTCACACATTGTGAAGTATTGTCAAATTCAAAACAGCATGTCGAAAAATCCAATATCAGAGCTAATGCAATGTGACCTTCATCATGTTCACGCAGATGTTGACATGCTGTTTTGAATTTGACAATATTCGCATAATTTGGGATCGATCTCCTAGATATTTTGCAGACTTGTTGATGATACCCTAAGGTTACTCAGTGAAAAATTCCAATGAATTCGGTTTATCTTTCGCTGAGAAAATACTTGTCAAAAAAAGCGGTTCACTTTTTTTGGGACACCCGATATACCCCTAGGTCAGATGACCTGTGACACAAAGTTTCTGTCCGATTCGATTGTTGACTTGGCCACAAGGTGGCCAAAAGTGAAAACACAAAAAGTGCAATAACTCCTGAACAACTGACTGGATTATCTCCAAATTTTTATCATAGGTACATCTAATAAGGATACATGACATATATAACGGGTTTTTGATTTGACCTACATTTAAAGGTCACAGAGGTCAAAGTTCAGAATTTTGCTGTTTGGTGGCACGTTTCGTAACCGCTGGGTATTGACCTGAAACTTTGTACATGTATACTCCTAGGTCAGATGACCTGCGACACCAAGTTTCGGTCCGATTCGATTCTTGGCTTGGCCACTAGGCGGCCAAAACTGAAAACACAAAAAGTGCAATAACTCCTGGATTACTGACTGGATCATCTCCACATTTTTATCATAGGTATCATCTCCAAATTTTTATCATAGGTACACCTTATAAGGATACATGACATATCTAACGGGGTTTTGATTTTACCCATTTTTAAGGTCACAGAGGTCAAAGGTCAAAATTTTGCTATTTGGTAGTACGTTTCATGGTTATTTGACCTAGAGTCTTCTAACTTGGTATGATTATGTATCTCGGTCCTCTCTACATGTATGTGTACAGTAATTTTCGGCACGATTCTACGTCAAAGATGGCCGCCATGTGGCCATCTTTGAAAATGGCTTTGGCCCATACTTCATAAATTACTGCAACTAGAGTGTTTTGACCTTGAAATTGTATGTTATTCTACTGCACTTTAAATGTGACCGCCAGTCATCCATCTTGAAAAATGTACTGTGGCTCAAAACATATGATCAATACCACAAAGAAAGTTCTAACCTGGTGTGATGTTTCCCTGGAACACACTGACTTGACACTTGTCGTTTGCTCTTCTAGTACATTCACCCAGGTGAGCACATGGTCCATGGACCATTTCATTAAAGCAATACGATAATGGAAAGAATTTAAAAATGGAACTTAGTGTTTTCAGCGTTTCTGCTGTGGTGTAACCTTTTTGTAGTGGTTTCCATATCTCAGGTGTTTCCATACAAAAGACAGCTAGAGAGTCCGTGACTTTCCAGTGGAGCATCCTGAAGAAATCAGGTCTTCTTAGCATTGCTCCCCAGCTCGCACGCACGAGCGAGCTAGCGACCCCTGGGTCCATATTCATAAACATACTTAAGTCAAAGTGTGATACTTATCTTTTGTGTCGAACAAAGGATAAGTGTCACACTTAGACTTAAGTAGTTTTATGAATACGGGCCCTGATGTGGAAATAAGTGTTCGCTGACGGCTCCTTTCTGGTGTATTGCCCATCGTCCTGCGTTCGGTGTCAGCCCTGTATGCCTGGAAGTTCGAATTTGCGTCGAGGTCTGCAGGCCCACATCCTCTCACAATGACTGAGGGTGGTCGTCAAATTGACTAACAAGTCAATTTCTAGTTTCGATTTTGATTTTTTGGCAATCTTTTAGGAATGAAATGCTAGAACCGAATGATAGCAATTGTCAATATTGTGTTGATGGAGGGTGTGTTTGAAAAAAATACCGTTGACAACCAGAAAATCTGTTGTTGAATTCTGTTTAAACCGATTCGAAAAAGTGGACAACTGCTTTTGAAGCATGAGTATTCTCGTCCCGATGCAGAGTCACTACTTCCGGCGTTTAAATGGAATTCCACCGCAGCCTCGATCTCAAGTACCACAGCCTCGTTCTGGTGACCAATTACGCTAGTCCATTTCCATGATGACATTTCAAGTGAGGTAAATTGCATCGCGTTAAGTTTCAATCGAATTCATTTTGCGAGAATGCCGAATTTAATTCTTGTTATCCGACCTGGTTAAACTCAACGCACCTAGCCAGGATTTTTACCACCTACTTGCTATCTAATTTGAACAAAAAATATCCACCGTGAAGCCGATCATTTAATTCGGCATGGAGAGAGGGGGGAAATGAAGGAAAATTTTCCTGGATGTGAATCTGGCAATTAATGCTCTTTTCGAGAGCGTCTAACTGCTAATTCTTTGGTAATGAATTTGGTAAGAGCGATGATTCATCATTCTGAAATTTGTCAATTAGCATTCTAAAACCTTTTTTCTCGATCCGTTGAACGTTTTCACATAGAGGTCGTTTTGAGGTTGATGGGTGAATAAAAATGGTATTGTTGGTGCAGGTAAACAGAGAAATTGGGATTCACCCGTTATTTCGTCTGGCGGCGGTGTCATGTATATTCTTCCACAGCCGAATTCCATACGAGCTTCAGACTTTCAGCACTTTTACTCTACTAGGTATAGCAATCACTCCTATGGTCAAAATCAAATTTGCTACAAAAATCGCGTGAAAAATATCAAATCTCAAATTTTGATATTTTCTATTTTCAAATTTCATGATATTTAGGAAAGATGTTTTCACACCATTTCTTCAGAAAAGAAATAATAATTCATATGAAATTGCCTCTAAATGCATATCAAATGAATAGTCATCAAAATTGAGGCCTTTTAGTGATATTTTGGGATTTTGATATCTCATGAACTTTTCACAATATTGGTACCTATCATAATTTTCTGACCCTGAATGTAATATTTTTGATGAGAGCACTCATCCAGCACTAGCATGTTTTTGGCCAAATATAATGATTGCCAAAATTGTGAAAAATGATGGTCTCCCTTTAATTGACCACATTGGGTTGACTGAGTAAGTGACCATAAGTCAAATATTCTACTGCTGGTGTCCCTGACAAAAATTTTCAGGTGTGTTGCATTCAAAGCCCTATAGTCCGGACGCAGAACAAAAAAGTGTGACATTTTGAATAACAGCAATTTTTGCATTTTTTGTATCTCCAAATGACAGAGATTCAGAATCCGCCGGGTGCCACTCTGGCACCCTTGACCGTTTTGAGAAATTCGCGTTTGAATTTTTGGAACTGACTCTATCATTGGACGTCAGCTGACGCAACGACTGAGCTTTGTACAGGAGAATGGGACCCGATGTACAGCTAACTTTTCAGTGGTTGTATTTACACCCCATAAATGTATTACCAAAGAGAAGAAAAGCACAAAAATTGACACACAATATATGATGAATAACAAGGCAATTTCCAGAGTTTTTGCGAATTTTCGACCCCAACCGGGGTCTTCTTCAGGCTGGTACTTTACACTCCGAACGGAGTGTAAAGTACCAGCCTGAAGAAGACCCCGGTTGGGGTCGAAAATTCGCAAAAACTCTGGAAATTGCCTTGTTATTCACCATAAATGTATTACCAACAGATATAAACATGGCGCCTCAGAAGCAGACAAGCATGTTCTTAATTGTTTTCAGTAGTTTTGTAATAAGAAATGACGTTTTTTATGTAAATTAACACAAAATGGGTCAAAATACATAAAAATGCCGTTTCCAATTACATAACAAGTTAAAAATTACTAAAAACATGCTTATATGATTACGAGGCACCATGTTTCTATCTGTTGATAATACATTTGTGGGGTGTAAATCCAACCACTGAAAAGTTAGCTGTACATCGGGTCCCATTCTCCTGTACAAACTTCAGTCGTTGCGTCAGCTGACGTCCAATGACAAAGTCAGTTCCAAAAATTCAAACGCGAATTTCTCAAAACGCTCAAGGGTGCCAAGGTGGCACTCGACGGATTCCGATTCCACACCCTCCAAATGTATGAAAACTGGAAAAAAATGCTGTTATTCAAAAAGAAACACCTAAGCCCAAAATCGGGGTTTTGCGACCGGACTATTTCTCAAAAAGTTTATGGAAATTTTTTTTAAAAACTTGTATATATGATTGGAATAAAGCGTTTTAATGTGCATATGAAGTTTGGTGATGATTGAATCTCCCTAAGGACACTTTATTAAATGAAATGCATGTACACTGAATGTACAGAGAGTGTACAGGCTCGTCAATAGAGGTCTCCACCCTGACAAACGTAGGTGACCTTTTGACACAGATGGGAACGTTCAAAAACGTTACACCGGTTTACTAACAATTTGAATCGAACCTTTGAGTGGATATTGGGAATCATTGGTTTAGTGTAAGCATGCTCTTGAGTTCGATTATTCATTTTTGTGTCAATGGTGGTGTGGCAAAAACTGTTGGATGCAGAAAGACAAAACTACATGTACTCTAACTTGGAAGTTCTTGATTTCGTCATTCCTTGATTTCCCGGGGTATAAGCAGCTCTATACTGGTCGCTTTCACCTGAAATTCGTATCGGACTGTATTCAAAGGGGCACGCAATTCTTTCATCACGTCCTACACCATCTTGACTACCAAGGGTTTGACATCGCTCCGCCCTTGACGAACTTCGCTGTGGGAAGCTGTTTCCAACCAGATGTTCCTGTTTGTGGACTCACTCCCGCTGTTAGTTTTATAATAACCGTTTTTCATCATGGATCGTTAACATTTTGCAATAAATCTGAACATTTCTAAATATCACGTCAGGCTTTCTGTACACCAACTTCCTTTGTTTGTAGAAAATTTCGTCATTTTTTTTTCATGCGAGTAGTGTGGTAAATCGCAATTGATAGAATGGCTGGACAATTTGTGACCATCCTCGATCTGGGGTCGCGGTTGGCTTGTGCGCACGCACACCTTTGACAATAGGGAGTTTTCGCAAAGCCCCCGAAACGCCAACGCGAACGTCTATCCTTTTGTTCGCTGCTCTCTTCGTGGCATCGAACAATGGGTTTGGCGTTCGCGTTGGCGTTTCGGGGGCTTTGCGAAAACTCCCTAATAGCGCTCCGTTCCTCCACTATTACGACAGGCCGCGTCCGCCATGTTTGCCGGAATTCTGACACACGTATGCAAATGAGCAATAAACACTCGTAACGTTGCGGGAGTCTCTAAAAATAGATGATGAGCTCATGGCGCGACCTTTGATGACCTCTGGTTGACCAATCACATGCCGAGTTGGCGTTCAAGATGCCTGTCGCAGTATTGAAGCGAGAACTACGACAGGGGACCAGTCTACTTTGACAACTAAAGAAACAAGTGTTCTGATTGGTGCACGGCAACTCGAGGTGGGAGGGAAACACCAATCACGGTGAAGTTCTCCACCATGGATTTGAGCGTACGAAGTATGAGATAGTACAGACACGTGGTATAGGCCATGATGGTCCTACACCTGTTTTCTAACAATCTCATGGATGAACATTCCATAGTAAAGAACTAAAAATAAATTCACCTTGTAATGCAAGTTTTGTTTACTTCTAGGAAACAACCCGTCTATGTTACCATGACAACTGTTTGTAAACACTTTTGACTCCAGTCAACATAGGATGTATGTAAGACGTACAGGGTGTGCAGTCTCTGGGTGATCAAACTGACTTGGATGCTTTCGTCTGCTTCACATCTTCCTAACTGAATCTATTTATAAAGTTGAAGACACCAACTTTAGGGTTCCATTCAGCTTGTCAAGTTCAAAATCACCGTTTCAGATTTTATGATAGAAAAGTAAAATTAGAATCATGAGTGCAATATTTTAGTTATATTTGGCCTAGAAACAGGGTGTGCGATTCAGAATTAATTGGAAAACAACGTTGACCTCACTTTCAATGAAGCAGTTCTGACCTGGTTGATAATCAGCGCCGCGTCGCGGATTAGTTTGCCGATACCTCATTTCCCGTCCCTAGGCTAGTTACCTGATACTCCACAGTATTTTGGAGAAACAATCACGGGCGTTGACGAGTCACTCTGAGCCAAGGCTGAGCCAAGCCGAGGCCATGATGTATGCCATGCATCGTAAACAACCCTCGGAGAGGAAATTGATTCTTCGCAAAACAGAAAAACCTCGCACTGATGAGATGCATTTCATGTTTAAAAATAAAAGCTTTTTTTCTTAGTTGTCCAGCGTTTTTGCCGCCGGACACGGATGGCTCATAACGTCATCAAGATGTTCTTGACAATCTCGCGATTAACCCCCGAGAGTTTCCCTATCTGTTTGTCCAATATGGCCGCCGGCGGAGTCGAGCATTGATTCCGCGCCGACGGTTCGCACTATTCCTACCTACAGTGGCCTTGTTTTCCCGTCACAGTGACTTTTACCTCCTCTCAACTGATTTTGCTGGGAAGCTATGTCTTTCACCTTAGAAGTCCGTTACCCTTAAAGGTGCTCTAGTTCGAATTGTAAACATTACGGTGTGCCACCTCTTGTCAACTTCTGGTACTAACAAATCAGATGCAATCGAATTAAATCTCGCCTTCACAACTTTTTGTTTGTTTTTGAGTGTAAAATCATAAATATCAATATATTTCAGTTACAAGAATATTTATCAAGATACATGTAGATATAAAAATAGATAACATTAATGTTTTGGTATACACTGTGCTGCCACCTGTCCGAGGAAAAATAGCTATAATTATAATCAACCATGTAAATAAACAAACCGTAATGTTTACAATTCGAACTAGAGCACCTTTATGTTGTATCTCCAGTATTTGTGACCCCTTGAATAATATAAAACTGTTTGGATTCGGAGATGGTTTGGACTACTCGCAGGGTACTGAGGGGTGCCTCGTTTAACATATAGGTCATTGAACCATATTTTTTTGAAGATGGGGATTATTTGGCCTAGCAGGCGTGCTGCCCCTGAGTGCTGGCGATTGATGCCTTATGCGAGGCTCCGTGGGTTCGAGCCCGGTCACTGTTAGAAATTATTAATTTTACAGTAGTAATTTTGCAGTAATTTTACAGAAATTGCCTGCAGCAGAGTCCCCAGCACTTTCTGTAAATTTACATAATTTTTTTATGGTATGAGTCATGTTTCCTGTATTGGTTGGACTTCATTGGACATCCCATTATAATGCCTTCTGAGGGCAGTATGAAAATATAATTTGGTCAGCCTCAAGTCAAGTCTCTGTTAACATTTATTTAAGTCTGTAATTTTACAGATCCGTGCTGGGGACTCTGCTGCACAGATTTTCTGTAAAATCTTCTGTTATTTCTAACAGTGTAGGAAGCGATGTCTTTCACCTTAGAAACCCGTTACTATTACATGTATACCCAACTGATTTTGCAACACGTGGAACAGCAAAACAGAATGTGCTGATACTAATCCCTTTATATGAAGTTCATGTAACATTCTTCATTTCTCAATGGAGGATAAACACCCAGTGAAAATGAGTTGAGGTGTTTGAATCAAAGAGACTGTTCTTGGTGTCAGAAGCGGTGGAGATATAACCGCTCTTACAGATAATATGAGAACTTTGAAATCTCGCCACAAAAGCAATTGAGGTAAAATTCTTCAGAATGGTGTAAAAGGGTAAAATTCTTCAGAATGGTGTAAAAGTTCGGCACCAAATACGGCATTATTAGCTCTAACACTGGGCGAATTTACAGGAAGTCAGAGGAAATTGGAGAAGCCGGAGAAAAACCTGCACTGTCAAATAGATTGGTCCTTTCTATCACATGCAGAGCGGGTCTGACTGGGAATCGAACCCCCGGAACGCGCCGATGGTTCAACTGCGCCACTCTCAATGACAACTTAAAATCTTCATCGTGGTTCTGTTTACCCGTATTTTTCAGGGTAAGAGGCGCCACTTTTTTCCCCAGAGAAGGTCCAAAAACGGGGGGCCAGGTGCGCCTCATACAACGGTGCGCCCGATATATGGATTTTTCGGCATGTAGGCTACCGTATGCAGCAATGCACATGATGCATCCGATCACCACCGTCAGTCACGTATCAGTGATGTGCATTATATGCCTGCGGTTTTTCCAGCAGCAGTGAATAGCAAACAGTTTTACGCTGGTATTCTCAACATATTCAAGTCATATTGAGATTTAAAACCAGCACACAAGTCAACGAAAGGCCCAAAACGACTCGAGAACAGCTGATCAGCAACGAACGGCCATGTTGCAATATCCAGAACGAGGCTTGTGGAGCATGACCTTGACCTCGTGCATCAACACTGACCCTGCGTCTCTTACCCCAGTCCGTTTCTTATAAGGATTTTCCGGGACGAAGGGGTGCGCCTCTTATCCCAATGCGCCTCATAGGCCGAAAAATACGGTGTTCGAGTCGACTGCACTCTACACTTGGACCTGTTTTGTCACGCCCTGGCACTGCAGCCATGCCCTGACTGATGCGTGGCATTATCTTGCAAAGGAGTGTTAATTTTTCTTTCATGCCTCTTTACTCATTGTCTCTTTCCTCCCGGGATAATATTTCATTCGGCAAAACCTGACCACTGCCTCATAAAACTCCCCATAAGACGGTACAGATCTGATAACACTCGCATCCAACTTGGAATCTTCGTTTTTAGCTGTGTTTGCATACTCCGTACATCGTTTTTACTCCCATCACACCGATGCCTGGAGATTGAATTTGCCGATCTTTTTCACTTGACGATCGATTCCTTGGTGCCCGGGAGAGGTTCCCCGTGAGTCATCTTATCCAGGGTAGCAGACATCTCGTCCCTATGAGTCATAGTGTAATGCATCTTCCATTACAAATCAACCTTTTGAAATGTGGGGACGAAGTTCGTCGTCTGCGTCGAATTTTCCCAGTTTGATGACCATTTAATAACATTGTTTTCCCTTTATAATATTGATAATATTGACCTTTACGCCACGGGGCGAACTGCGTTCAGTTTTTGAAATCATTGATTGGTCGTAATAAGATGTTTTCCAACGACATGAATGAGGGAGGTGCCCATCACCCACTTCCTTTGAAAACTCAACCCAGGTTGGAACAACAGCCTCTGATGACTGGGATTTTGATGAGGGGAAAATAATAATTATTTACGTGTGTTTAGTCCCATTTGCATGCCGGGTGTATTGCGGAATATGATCTACAATGTATTTGGAAGTGATGTCGCTCCGGTTTCACATTTATCAAAAGATATGACCTGTTTTAGAACTTAAGGACTATACCCGAGCACCCCGCGTTATGGAATGCTCAATATGATATGTAGCCATCGAATTGTATTACCAAAGATTCGTGAATGTCTTGGTGAGCCTGAGTGGGTACAGCGTGGAGGTTGTGGATTGTAGTGGACGTGTCCATGGGTTCGAGCCCGCGGTTGGAGGAAGAGTTTTTTCTCTCGATTTTTTTCGGCGGCTAAACATTTAGACAAATTTTCTGTATTTGGAAGTGATTATTTACGCGCTATTAATTTATTCCTTTCCTCTCCCAAAAACAACAGTGGCGGATCCAAGGGGGGGCGTGCCCGGCGCACGCCCCCCCCCCCCCGTTCAGCCGCCGAGCAGCAAAAATTTTGGAAGGCATATAATAAGACACCTGATTTTCAGTAAAAAGAAAGTTCAATTTGGCCTGCCCAGGTGCCAGGAAATCGCGTTTCCGGCACTTTTACCCAAACAATTTCGGCGCTTCGCGCCTTCGGGGCTCAGGGAATGGGGGTTGCCCATTCCACGCCCCCCGTTCGGCAACTCCTGGATCCGCCACTGAACAAGTAGGCTATTCTCCTCAGCAACTCCACCCTCACTGCATGATCTGTAAGAGTACAAAACGTCATTTCGTGAACCCTGTTGCCACTACGCTTATGCTCTCACTACGTTCTTGAAAGTGTTGCCGAACGGGCTCAAACTGTGTGCGAACAGAGTGGACGTAGTGGCAACTTTTTACAGTCTTTTTACGAACTTCATGGATGGGCTCGGACGGGAAGGGTGCTCCAGCACTTCGAGACATTATTTGGCCAACATTACATGTTCTAGCCCGTTTTACGATTTTTTAAGGACGGGAATTGCGCCCATCGTGGTCCAGATGATTTAAACGTACTTTAGCTCAGTGTGACAGTACACGTACCTTTACGCGTTCTCGCCCGTTTTGCGATTTTTTTTAGGACGGGGCAGGACGCTTTGAGAACTACTTCAGTGTGAACTACTTCAGGCTTTCTTACTTTACACTGGTTGTGGCACATACGGTCGTGTGGGAACCACAATTGAAAAAAAACATCGGGTAGTTCATCCCCAGAAACAATTATACCATCTGCTGTAGTTCACCCAAGATTGCGCCTGCGCGGGCATGGAACTCTCGAATCTTGAAACAGAAATTCACACGACAGTGCCTTGGGACTCGGATTTTAATCTCCACATCTGAAACTCAAGACATTATTTAATGGCCTCGTTTTAATGCCACGCGCTTGATTTCAATAGCAATTACCTCAAATGCGCAAATTTTCACAGAAGTGACGGTCTGCTGCGACTTAATGCCATATTTATTCGCGTGATCTTAAACGGGCCCTCGTGCCCGCAGAGAAGGTCCCGGACGCTAACACCTTGTCCTGGACCGGTGTTTGGTCTTATGAGACCTAATTTGAAAAGGTGGGTCGATCAAAATAGACGTCATCCTTTCTTGGCCACGGGGTGGATTCACACTGTTACGGTTCTCCTTTTTGATGTGCGCTCAGTACGCGGCATTTTTCGATGGGAAAACGAAATCGTTGATTTATGATGCCGCCTCATGGGTATTCTTGGCCGTTCAAAGATAATCGCCGAGCCGTTCTAAATGGAACGCTGGTGTCTTCATTTTGATGTCATCAAGGTGGCATTCTATGGCTGCGATTGGCTTCCAGTTTTTGGCGCCACGTGGATTGAAATAGAGAGTTTATAGAGTTCATTTCCGTGATGTAATGTATTTCAGGAGATGGTTGGTATCAGAAATATCGCCTGCTGCAAGAGCGTCTTTTAGTCTATGACATTAGACTGGTAGAGTTACGGTGTATATGAAACTTCATTCACATCGATTTTTAGATTTGGGACTGCTCCATCGGGATGTTACAGCCCGAACGGGCTGCTGAAACACATCCCGATCGGGCGATTGAGTCGAAAACCTATTACTACATGTATATTACATGTATGCCTACTAAATTTAATTTGGCAACTCTTCCTCCAACAGAGATAATAGAATGGATGCACAATCATTGGTTTCCACTCTAAATGTCGTAGACTCCACAAATCTATGGTAATATCACCTGATAATCTTATGTAAAGCTACTCTGACACAAATTCAGAAAAATTAAAAAGAATAAACTAAAGTAAAATTCAGAAATCATTAGGCCTACGTACACCCTTAGTCAAAAATAAATGCCCAGCTAATTTTCCGGCTTATCTCAATGAAAATGTAAATGTATGTTCTAAATGCCGTAAAAGTTACGACGCCGACATTTCATATCCAAAAAGACAGCACAAAAACGACACACAGTATACAATAAATCTCGGAAAGTCGTAATTCGCAAATTTTCGACCCCAATCGGGGTCTTCCTCAGGCGCTATGTAGAAGAGATCCCAGAGGTGAACGCCGACATGTCAAGTACAATGTAGGCAAAAAGTCATCGACTGTAACTGACAAGCGCTGAATCATTAACCCGCATCCTCGAAGATGCGGAATAGTCTCCTTGGCATCTTGGTAATTTCCACAGCTAATGAACCCCTATAATCCCCAAAGGGTCTGAAGCCCTTCCGAGAGGGATAGACCAGCATGTGCCCTTTCCTCACTAAGATGTTATGCCAGTTTGTCAACGACTATTTCCCTGGTTCCTCAAGACTGTGACGCATTACCCTTCTGGCCCTGAAGCCCTTTCGAGTGGGATGGACCAGCATGTAGTTAGTGGTCTAAAGAAGGGCCAAACCTCTTGATAGACCCTTGAGGCACAAGTGTTCCTCTTCAAGTCACCCCTGAGCCGCAACTCGAGTGGACAGCAATTTATCTCAGGATGTTAATTGGCCATTGCGTTTGATGGCCAATTTATTTTCCAGCCAAGATAAAGTCCTCACTCAAACTGTACCTTGTCGTACTGTCCAAACATCCCACCATAAATATACACCAAATTTCATAATACAATGTACATGTACATGTATATGTGTACATGTATGTATAAGTATCTTAAACACGTATCCAACTTTGCAATCCCGTGGAGATTGTTTTGGAAAACAAAGTGCTGGAACCATTTCCATTGTGACCGCGTTAGTCCAATTGTCCCCTAATAATCCCCTCTCCTTCTCCGCCCAAACTTACCACACAATGACAGTCCGGAGAACAAATCTCTTGATCTCCGGATTTTCCCGAACTAATCCGATTTGCTCCGCCTTAATTACCCCGGTCATCGACGCCGCATTTATAATCCCTAGTTTCTCTTCATCGTGAAAAGTGTGTAACACCAGAAAAGATCTTCGACACTGGTCCTTAGATATTCTTAGTGGTTATATTGATGTTTTGATACGATGTGAGATACCCCCTTGGGCACAAAAGAAAACCATTATAGTAATATTATACATGTACCTAATCATTGTGAAGTATGTCACTTGACAATACATAGAGATTACCGCGTGGTTTGAGGATTTCATTTTACTGCGTAGAATACATTTTGATTCCCGAAGCCACCGCTAGGGCTAGAAGGCGTAGGCTCTGGCTGCCATTTTATTGGTGTGGTGACGTCATTGTAGGAGTCCATTTTCCCGTAAAATTTCATTCTCCCCGGTCTAAAAAATGGCGATGATTGTGAGCTTTTGTCACAGATCTGCAACACATACAGACATTCTCATCAAGAAACTTCCTCGGTGTTGCCATTCCGCGCGATTCGGCATGTTCGATTACATTTAGCACCCACGTAGCTACGGGTACCCCGTTCTAAAAATAACCCGTGATGTGAACAAAATGATCTATAAATAGATCCGCGACGAGTTTTATGCCGCAAAAATGGCAGCCAGAGCCGAAGCTTCTCGCCCTAGCGGCGGCTTCGGGAACCTAATAATTCGTGAGCGCTACGCGTGCGCACTACCAATCCTCGGACGCAGGTGAACGATCAGCGCGATTCGGCGGGAACTCCAAGCAAGTTTAGGTTCCTTGTTTACCCAGGGTCGTCCTGGGTAAAGAAAAGGGTTACCCAGGATGATCCTGGGTAAACAAAAGGTATACCCACACAGAAAAAAAAATCAACTCGAGTGGAGACTCAAAGTCTCACTTTAGGGACAAAATGGTTCGAAATACTTTTTGACTCAAAATGAAACAGAAAATATTTCGGCCCGAGACAATGACACCTCGTTCCGAGAGAAAATATTTCGGGTTGAGATACTGACAGTCTCGATCTGAGAGAAAATATTTTAGGCCGAGATGTCATTGTCTCGGGCCGAAATATTTTC
>NMRB01000477.1:283322-310912 GCA_002633025.1 Notospermus geniculatus
ATTTCATGGGCCATTGGTCTATACGTTCCAAATAGCTGGAACTGTAAGCGATTTCCAATAGAACTAAACGATTGTGACCAAGTTGAATTTCATGCTACGTCAAATTTAACCACCTGGGTCGTTGATCATAAGTTTGGTCCTTTCAAGAAGAATTTTCACGGATAAAATCACAACTTATCAGTCTCTTTGTGGTAAAAGTCTGAGAGCTACTTCAATAGATAAGCTTATAAATGTCACCCCGTCATAAGTGATTTCTCCCAGAAAGTTCTTATCTAAGCGTCGCAATTTTGACTTCGGGGAAGTTACTGCAATTATATTAGGGAGTTTTAGAAATCAAACGATAAACGTAAACTTTACGACAACGCTATTTTTCATACTACACATTAACCAGATTTTGTATTGCATTTTCGGTACAAAAATAACGTCGTCGTTAACGTTTACGTTTGTCGTTTGATTTCTTTCATTCAATATGTGCATCAGGTTGTACTCCAAAAACTTGGAAACAAGGATGTTTGATGAGATCAGTTTCGCCCCTTTTCATGATTTTTAGAACTGTCAGTGTCACTGGGTGCATGACGTTTTCTGATCGGACACATGCTACTCAGAATTGTCGTCTGCTTTTCACGTGACCTTTTGGCAGACGACATAAAGAGGTTCGCCATAGATGTATTCGATAATGGGTCCCGTCCAAAGGCATCAAGAGGACAGCGGTTGCAGATTAGGCCCGTTTATTTACTTTATCAGATGCAATGTCATCTATCATTTGCACGGTCCGCCGCACTGGCCAGTCCCTCATTTCAACACCACCACGGTCCGTTGCACTGGTCAGTCTCACATTTATATACGACCACGCTTCGATGCAGGATGACCTGTCTCGTGGTGTATTGCAGAGATGACAAATGATACAATGTACTCTGACAGAACAATGGCGGTAGGTTTCAAGGTCATCACAAAAGGGCCCCTTGTTGGCAACATGAAGGGACCAAAGATTGCGTCTTTCAATAGAGCTTATACGGTCCATCGCTTTGCTAGGTCTCCGGATTCCAATAGAAATGACTGATACTACAATCCGCTTGTCATAGTCACTGCCCAGATCGCCGCAATGACAGCATCGCGTACGTGTGAAAGTTAATGATCAGGATCTGTCCTTTTATTAGTGGCATGTTATATCAGAATGGGTCTTCTACAGAGTACATTTTAGCGAACTCTTACCGCAGTGTCACTGCATCAGTTTCCACGGCTCTTAAAAATCTGTCTGCGCATGCTCATTCCCAGGTCATAAGCCCCTTTTACACCACGCGTTTTCAACCGTGCCCGACCCGGGTCGAGCACGGCGCGGCAAAAAAAGTGATAATGTAAATGGGTTGGCACGGCACAGCTGGGCTCGGCACGGTGCTACTTTTATCCGGGCCGAACCCCCCCCCCCCTCCCCAACAGGAGGTGGGTTCCACCCGGGTCGAGCACGGCACTGCTGAAAAACTGCACAGTGTAAACACGCTACGGTACTGGGCTCGGCCCACTTGAATGACTCACCTGTACTGATGTGCGCATGCTCATTTATCGGCCTTGAACTCAACATACGTCATTGCCGCGAATATTTAGATTCATGGGCGCAGCCATATTGAAAATGGCGGAGAGTTCCTACCTCCACAGAAAGGAGAGTGTCCCCTAGCGGGCGATTCAAATAGTTTTCATGGTCTTGGCGCATTACTCATGGTGTAGTGTAAACGGCATTGAACGGTCATTTTGAGGCGGGCCTGGCCCGGGTCGAGTACGGCACGGTTCATCCAGGCCAAAATTCTGCGTAGTGTAAAAAGGGCTATAGAAAGGCAAAGCTTGGTAAGATGATGCCAAAATAATGTCGGCAGGCTCGCATGTCTTGGGTCATTAATCTTGGCTACCAAAGGTCACGATAACAACTTGCTCTTTGGCAGTTTAATTAAGAAATGTACTAAACTTGGTCATTAGGGGTGATGTGGTCATTACGTCGGCACCTGATGCCGTCTGCTTCGATCAAAGTCAAGTGTAACGTTTTTCAGTGTGGCCATTTTTCTGTGTGGTTCCCATTGTTCAGAACACACTGAGAAACAGAGAGGCACTGTTTCTCTGTGTGTCGCTCATTTTCAAGTCGACGCTTATTCTGTCAATCTATTGTATTGTCACACTGGCTCACGGGCCTCACTGATAAACTTTACACCGGGTTCTGTAGATGATTCGCAAGTTGCCCGCAGATGTCGGCTGACTTTAGTCTCTCACACAACTTTTGTCCTCTATAGCTGTGGAAACATAACAACATTAATCACAAGTATCAAAGGAGCGTTTTGATTTTATTAGCACTTTCTGATTTTCGACTTCTTGGCGTTGAACGCTTCAAAATACATGCGTGCAAAAATATCGAAATTGCCTGCTTACACTACGGTGGCCCATAGAGCTCATTGATGAAAAATTTTTACATTTGCATTTTTTCTGAGGCCAGACTTTTTTTATACCTTGTTTAGCGCACTTCAATTTCCAGAGATTTGTAGAGGTGGTCGGAAAAAAAATAAAAATAAAAATTTATTTTCTCCCTTCACAAAAAATAAAATTTTATTTCAAAATAAATATTCATTGTTCTAACCACGACAGACTATTCATAAGACAACGATTGTGATTGGTCTCATAGTGTGGCTCTGTTCATGATGTTAGGTGCCGTGAGCTGATTAGACTACTCAGGCGGGAAGGGCGGCGGTCGGAATAAAAATAAAGATAAAATTTTATTTTTTTTTCTGTTTTGAGCAATTTTGAACGTCGGCGGGTTCGCTAAATGGTCAAAAATTTTTTTTTTTTATTTTGTTTTTGGAATTTCGGACGCCGGCGGGTTCGCTAAACAAGGTATAAAAAAAGTCTGGCCTGAGGTTTGAATATTATTCTTGGGGGTTTGTAAAATCTTTAGAAGTTCTCACCGCGGTGAAAACGTTTCCACCTCGGTGAAAACATTCCCACCGCGGTTAAAATCATTTACACCGCAGTGAAAATCATTTCCAACGCGGTGAGAATGTTTCCACCGCGGTGAAAACCTTCCCACCTCGGTGGAAACGAGAAAAAAGAAAAAAGTAATCAAACCTCGGGAAAAAATCCAAATGAAAATATTTTTCATCAGTGAGCTCTACGGGCCACCGTAGTACATGTAGCTTACTTTACTTATCGTCAGTTTTGCACGAATTGTCGGTTACGATCAAATGCTAGCTCTGTTTCGTACGATTATCAAGGTTATACTGATTAGATTTATCAGTACCATACGCTTAATTAGCGCTACCAATTACTCTCCTCTCATTAACAATTAGCGATAGTGACCTTGATAGCGTTGTGATGCATTCAGCGTTCACTCGGGAGTCGATACTTCGGGAATCTCCGGGAAACTTCGGATATTAATAGGGATGTTTAGAAATGAAACGATAAACGTAAACTCTACGGCAACGTTATTTTTCATACTACACATTCACCAGATTTTATATTACATTTCCGGTACGAAAATAACGTTGTCGTCGTCAACGTTTACGTTTTATCGTTTGATTTCTAAACCTCCCTAATGACGTCATATGGCGGAAAACATGACGCCTTCCAGTGATTCCAATTTGAAAATGTCATAATCTGGGTTGTCATTGATCGGGAATGTTCGTTCGCCACATGCACAGGAGATTATTTAGAGAAATAATTTTGCAGTATTCCCGCGGCTTCCCCGCAAGGCATGCAAAAGGAAACTGGCACATTGCCAACGATTGACACTCGAACAGATCGCGATAGAGCGTCGTTTTGGTCTCATTAAAGGGTTTTCTGTAGTGCATCCGCATCAGTTTGCCTGAATACCTCACATCCCAGGAGATGGCCACAGTTCTTTACTCTGCATTCCCTGCCTGGCAGCAAATGGGAACATCTTCGCCAACATCGCTTTTCAAAACGACGTTTTAATGAAGAATTAACCCACCAATTTATAATAAATAAATAAAATAAATAAAGGATGATTTGACCCGAAATGCTTTCCGCCAGACACAAGCCCCTTTTTTTCTACGAAATTTTTACCGTGCCCCGTTGCCAATAGCCCTGCGATCCGAGGTTGGCTACAGTCCGGGTCGAGCACGTCGTTCCGTTGAAAATTCTGCAGTCTAAACAGCTAGAGCTAAACCTATAGTTCATACTTCGACGCGACTGATCGCGCGATTTCGCGTTCGACGCTGACCCCGTCGCGCGATTTGGTCGGCGTCCGATCGCGAGACTGTATAAATTACTTGAGTCACTTCATAACGCGTCGCCGTCGCTGAAGTACGCTGGAATATGAATCAACTCCGCGAAGTCGGCGTCCCGATTTTGATCCCGCGGCGGACGCCGATGGTCGTGCGTCAAAGTATGAACTACATGTAGGCTTTAATCTAGCCCGCTAAAGCCCCAGTCACATATCCACTCCGGGGCCCGTACGGCGAGTAAAAACAGACATTTTGGCCAATTTCTACGGTGCCCAGTTTGATCCAGTCTAATTTCCGCTTATCCATTGAGGCGATTTCGGCATAATTCATCTTAGATCCGTGTTTCAGTCTCTAAAATCCACAGCAAGCCGCTGGGTGGGGAAAATCGTACGGGGCCCGGTGGATTTGTGACCTAGGCTTTACCAGGGCGCAGTGCGCATGCGTCATATACTCGACCTAAGCCTTTACGTCATTGCCGCGAAACCCCCATGGCAACCGTTTTACAGGTGACTGGGCTGGGTTGGACCAGATTCGTTTTTAAACGGGCCTATCCCGCTTGAATTGAAAGCGGGCTCGGTCCGAGTCCCGGCCGAGCTCGGGCTAGTGTAAAAAGGGCTACTGTCACCGAAGTAAGAATACCCAAGTTGCTGAAGCGAAATGGCCTATCCTCGTTGAAGTCTACTACATTTCAATTAGCGTAAAAATTAGAAAATTCCAAGGATACTTCACATCAAAAGCAGCGGTAGAGAGCCACTTTAGCGCTGACATCCTCATTAGCATACTGTCAGTTCATGACTCAATTTAGCGTATTTTTTCCCGCTTGTGCGATGCATTGTGGATGATGCTCATTTGCGCGGGAATCTCTAGAAAAAAAACTGTCCTTTAAGAGTAATTAGATTGATGCTGGAATAGCAAGATAAGGGGGACTTGGGATAAACTAATAAATAGTGGACGGAGAGGTGAATCAAGGTGAAGAGGCCAGCAATTGAATTTAGCCTAAAGTACGCACAGGTCAAGTTCTGAAGAGAAAATTTCATGAAAACGAAACGCACGCTACCTATGGCAATAAATATCGGTGTCGATTTGTAGAGATCTTGCCAAGACGTAAACACATTATACTGGATGTTCATAAAAAGTGACTCGGCCTGATAACTGGCACCTGCAGTCGACATTGAAACGAAAGGTAATATTTTTCATTGAAACCGGAAACAGGACGACTAACAGAGCTTCCGTCTGAAAAAGTAGAGCAAACTCATTGTTTGATGATCGTTTTCGCAGGTTTTTGTTGTTTTTGCAACGTTTTTGCCAGTATTTTTGCAATTTTTGTCAGTGCAGTAGTAGAAGTTGTATAAATAGCGAATTTCTCAGGGGGAATTTAAGGAGTAGTTCATTCAACGATTACTACATGTACATACTTTCGGACCATTTGAGAAGAAGCGACTTGGCCGAGTTTCAAAAGGCTGTAACCAAAATTACACCACAATGCGTAACGTATGATGGGTACTGTTATTGCTATTAACTCATCTGCCCCCAGGTTCGAACAGACGGTATCTTCTTTTGAAATTTTCTAAATTCCTTGGAAATAAATTGGAAAAAAATTGAAGAAACTTTCTTCAGATGGTTGACAGGAACCACCTTCCTTCAAATATTTTTCAATCAGTACCATAGGATGTGAGGAAACTTTGACAGAAGATGCCGTCTGCCGGACTCTGGGGCAGATGAGTTAATGCATTCAAGAGATGTACAGACTGATTGCGTTCTGTTCAGAAATAGAATGCTACGCTAAAAATAAGCAGGCTCCAGTGGAGAATAAACCTAGAGACCTCGTGTTTCTGATCACGTCGTAAAAAACATGTAACATGTATTGATCTATTGATGTTTCAAATCGAAAATCAAACCGTCAGCCTCCAGGCTTTACCCCTCCGATCCCTTTGATCGTAAACACCTATCCGCGCGAGAAAATCAATGCCCCAACTCCTGAAAACTGTTACAGGTACAAGATACAAAATTTGCAACATTCGTTCGCGAAGAAATCAACACCGTCGCGACCCTGGACGCGGAGATAACCTCCGCGGTGCCCGGATCTATTTTCACAGCGGAGTATTTTCACTTTGATAAGCGGTGATATCGTAGACGGGATCTTAATGAGCGTCTTTCGTTTCAGCTCATTCAAATACATGTATTCAGTGTCTATGAGATGCTACAATGAATTCTTAGCGTACGAGGAAAGATTCTCCATTCATAAAGGTCGATCTGTCAAAACTAGCATTTGCTTTTTCTGGGCTTTTTCTTTTTTTAAGCAACTCCCTAAGAATATTTAGCAGAAGCTTTGTCTTGCGAGCATTCGCTTCATCAGATAGAAAATCTTGCTTGGCTTTATAAGAAAAGGTCATTAGGTTAAGCAATTTATTATGAATATGTTTGTGACCAAATTCTTTGGCTTGTGCATATCCTTGACAAGCAAAAGCTTGGCCTTGGGGCTTTGGCTTCTAAGCTTTTGCTATGTTTTATAAATTTGGCCCATTATCTCCAGTGAAAAACTCTTTGGCCCGTATTCTAGAACGTTCCTTTAGCGTTAAGGGAGCCTTTAAATCAAACTTTACCTAAATTTGATTTCACACATTTTGACACTTTATCGTAACTACTTGGGAAAAAATTTAAAGGGCTTTAACCGAAATTCCACTGCGTGAATATACTTATGAGAGGTACTGTATATCTAGATTACAAGAACAAAGGGTGGTACATGTATTTATAGAAGATAGCAAATGCTTTACTTCAAGTTTTGTAACACATTTACATTGGACATTGCTGTGCAAATCTTGAGTAAAAGCATTTTGCTAACTTCTATAAATACCTGCCATTGGCTATCATACGGCATTACGCACGCGTCCCCGCGAGCGGCCGTAACCTCTCTAGTAGAGGTGATCACTGTAACACCAGCATTGGATGTTTCATCTCACAAGCTCTCAGACTTTTTTCTTATTTTAATGAGTTTATTTTAGCATTAAGTGAACGCTGAAGAGATATTCTTTTGTACTATCGATTTTCAATGAAGCCAGGTGGAATGCCTGACTCTGTGTACTTTTATCTTATCCGAATGCTTTTTAAGATATGGGGTCNATATCATTTTGTGTGCCGTTCTTTGTGCTTTTTATTGGATATACATTTTATTTGACTTGTACTGGTATTATTTGGAAAATATTTAGTTGCTTACGTATTAGGCGGTAATCAAACTGCCCGGAATGAGTTTCAAAAGGCTGTAACCCAAATTACACCACATTGCGTAGTACTTATGACAGGTACTGTAATTGCTATTAATGCATTCAATAGATGTACAGACTGATTGCGTTCTGTTCAGAAATAGAATGCAACACTAAAAATAAGCAGGCTCCAGTGGAGAATAAACCTGGAGACCTCGTGTTTCTGATCACGTCGTTAAAAAACATGTAACATGTATTGATCTATTGATGTTTCAAATCGAAAATCAAACCGTCAGCCTCCAGGCTCTACTCCTCCAATCCCTTTGATCGTAAACACCTCTCCGCGCGAGAAAATCAATGCCCCAACTCCTGAAAACTGTTACAGGTACAAGATACAAAATTTGCAACATTCGTTCGCGAAGAAATCAACACCGTCACGACCCTGGACGTGGAGATAACCTCCGTGGTGCCCGGATCTATTTTCACAGCGGAGTATTTTCTCTTTGATAAGCGGTGATATCATAGACGTGATCTTAATGAGCGTCTTTCGTTTCAGCTCATTCAAATACCGGTACATGTATTCAGTGTCTATAAGATGCTACACTGAATTCTTAGCGTACGAGGAAAGATTCTCCATTCATAAAGGTCGATCTGTCTTTCTCTTAAAGGCAATGGGCCGAATTCATAAAAACTAGCATTTGCTTTTTTTGGGCTTTTTCTTGAAGAGGTACATGTATTTATAAAATGTCGCTTTTGCTTCATAGAACAAGCAACTCCCTAAGAATTAGCAGAAGCTTTGTCTTGCGAGCATTAGCTTCATCAGATAGAAAATCTTGCTTGGCTTTATAAGAGAAGGTCATTATAGGTTAAGCAATTGGTTATGAATATGTTTGTGACCAAATTCTTTGGCTTGTGCATATCCTTGACAAGCAAAAGCTTGGCCTTGGGGCTTTGGCTTCTAAGCTTTTGCTATGTTTTATAAATTTGGCCCATTATCTCCAGTGAAAAACTCTTTGGCCCGTATTCTAGAACGTTCCTTTAGCGTTAAGGGAGCCTTTAAATCAAACTTTACCTAAATTTGATTTCACACATTTTGACACTTTATCGTAACTACTTGGGAAAAAATTTAAAGGGCTTTAACCGAAATTCCACTGCGTGAATATACTTATGAGAGGTACTGTATATCTAGATTACAAGAACAAAGGGTGGTACATGTATTTATAGAAGATAGCAAATGCTTTACTTCAAGTTTTGTAACACATTTACATTGGACATTGCTGTGCAAATCTTGAGTAAAAGCATTTTGCTAACTTCTATAAATACCTGCCATTGGCTATCATACGGCATTACGCACGCGTCCCCGCGAGCGGCCGTAACCTCTCTAGTAGAGGTGATCACTGTAACACCAGCATTGGATGTTTCATCTCACAAGCTCTCAGACTTTTTTCTTATTTTAATGAGTTTATTTTAGCATTAAGTGAACGCTGAAGAGATATTCTTTTGTACTATCGATTTTCAATGAAGCCAGGTGGAATGCCTGACTCTGTGTACTTTTATCTTATCCGAATGCTTTTTAAGATATGGGGTCATATGAATAAAGACTAGCAAATGCCTTTGCTTCAGATTTGTACAGCATTGCCTAGTGCATTTGTATTGCAAAATTCAAGTAAAAGCATTTACTAGTCTTTATTCGTATGACCCATTGAGTCGAGAACCGTGAGTTCTAACTTGGCTCATCATTTGCTTCTTTAGACAATATTTGGCGATTTGTATGTAATGTAGGAGGAAACCCCAGCACCCAGAGGAAACTGTCGGAGAGAGTCGCCCTCTTTCACATGAATACAGGTGTAACGTTTTTCAGTGTGTCATTTTTCTGTGTGATTTCCATTGTTCGGAACACACTGGAAACGGACTCGCTGTTTCTCTGTGTGTCGCCCATTGTCAAGTCGTCGCTTATTCCGTCAATCTATTGTAATGTCGCACTGACACACGGGCCTCACTGAAAAACGTTACACCTGTGTGAAAGGGGCAACATGGTGCCTCGGAATCAGACAAGCATATTATTAATTGTTTTCAGTTGTTATGTAATAAGAGATGGCGTTTTTCATATAACTTAACACAAAATGGGTCAAAATACATAAAAAGTCGTTTACAATTACGTATAGCTGCTTAAAAACTCCACAGAATAGGCTTATTTGATTCCGAGGCACCATATTTCTATCTGTTGGTAATACATTTATGGGGTGTAAATCCAACCGTTCAAAAGTCATCTGTGCATCGTCCCCCATTCTCCTGTAGAAAGCTCATTGTTGCGTCTCATTACGTCCAATGATGAAGTCAGTTCCTAAAATTCAAAACGCCCTAGCGGCTGTTATCGGCAAAGGATTTTTTGGCAACATGACTTTTCTGAAAGCTGGGTACCCAAGGGTCCTAAACCTGAGTTCAGATTTGCTTTAGCACGATGTTGGGTATACCCACACAAAACGTCGTCGTAGGGCCTAACCGGGCGCTTGCGAAACCTCACTAAAGAGGCCAAACCTGAGGTGTTGACCGGGCCAATGGCCGACTTCGAGGTCTAAAATTTCGATAATTCTGAAATGCCTTAACATAACTGCAAGACCAAAGCAATTTAACCCAATTTTCCACAGGTTCAAAATTTGTACTCAACCAGCGAGTGACAGGTCATCAAGACCTCCGAAGACAAAAAGAGGCTATTAATGCGTTTCCAATCATTAATACCAAAAACTCGCTTATCTATTTTTTTATACTAAATAAGGCATTAGAATTCCCTTTTGCCATCCACAGATTTGCCACTGTAGTGACGCAAGTATTAGACTAATTATTTAGTAGTTAATCCTCTTCTCATGTTTATTCCAAAGCCTACCCCTGAAATAGAAAAAAATTCTCAGAAAAATCTTTGACGTGACTAATTTATCTTGACCAAAAGACCTTTACGAATGCAAGACGTTCACCAATGAATCATCATCATCAACATGCCAAGCTCATCCACACAAACCTTAGAAGACCCCCGGCCAAACGAGAATTTGGCATGCACGACGCGAAGTTAATTAACAGTTGTCTAAAGTATGGTCTTGTTGAGATGTTCTAGCGACATGGTTGGTTGCTAGATGCCATCACTGTTGTAATAGACGAAGGCGTCCATCTTAACTTCAAGAGATCGTTGTGCAGAATTAACGATATTTTTATGCACAGGTTGACTTATTTCGATGCGGTTCGTGGCAGCAATTCCAATACATTAAACGTTGGTTCACCAAAGCCATTCGTGTCGTTATCGCGTCAGGGAGAGGTAATAGGGAGTTTTCGCAAAGCCCCCGAAACGCCAGCGCGAACGCCAAACCTATTGTTCGATGCCAGGAAGAGAGCACCCGACAAAATGACAGACGTTCGCGTTGGCGATTCGGAACCTTTGCAAAACTGTACGCCNATGCATTTAAAAGCACATTCATTGTCAAATTTTTATGGGGGAGGAACCCCAGACCACCCGTTTGGGCTTCGCGCTTTCAGTGCTCACCACCACCGTCGAGCTACGTACGCCCCCCCCCTTTCTGTCAACCCAGGATCCGGTGTAATATTATTAAATGCACCCCTTTACAGAATGCCCGTAGGGCACCCCGGGCATTTGAGGAAGAGGTGCATTAAAATCTGTTATACATGTAGGATGCCCCACCGGGCACTCAATAGAGGGTGCATCTGATAATATGACACCTGCCCTGCGACAACATCCTCTAGCTACGTACGGTAGTTGGGGTGACCCCCGCCCCATAACTTTCCGTGCAATATATTTCATGTTCCTGCATCATTACGGACCCCTCGTTGAGACCAGACCACTAATTTCAGCCACGCTCTACCCACCAGCTGATAAAGTAATCCATCTTGAAGTTACCAGCAGAGAATCACATACCCGCTGCTAAAAATGCATTTCGACGCTGCACCCAACTGGCTAAAGGACACGAATCCTACATCCAAACCTCTTTCAGGACTTCTGGAATTCCAATTACTGTGTTTGATGTTGATGCATTAGGGTCATCTCACATTGTCTCACCACCGAATATTCATAAGTTGCTAAGGACCCTCCACGGTATTTTCTGACCACTCTTTTACGCCCCGTTGTGGTCATCTCATTTATTATCTCTGACGGATGTTTAATGAGGAACTCCTCTTTGTAAGTGGCATTGTATGGCTTTGTACTCTTGTGGTAATCACCAGTCAGTCGTACACGAACACTCAGCGAATGCGAGGTTTTCATGTACATGTATTCCACTTATCTTACTCTCCTCACCAATCTCGGTCCTCTTTTTACTTCCTCTTTAGTCCTCTTTAACCTTCGCTTTTCCTTTTCAATCACCCACTTTACTAATCTTCCTTTATTTCCTCTTCAGTTTTCATCTTCTCCTCTTTAATCTTCCTCTTCCCCTCTTCAGTTGTACTCTTCTTCTTCTTGTAATCATCTTCTCCTAAATCTTCCTCTTATCGTATCTTCTTCTTCTTAAGTCTTCATCTGCTCTTAAACATTCCGACCTCTCCTTCCTCTTTTATCGTCTTCTTCTTCCTCTGCAATCGTCCGCTTTGATCGTCATCTTCTTCCTCTACATCTTCATCTTCTCCTCTTTAATCTTCTCTTTCGACGTCTTAGGTTTTCGGCAATTTCAACCTGTATGAATAGTGAGTTTTCGCAAACCAGACGAAAAACGAAGTACGAAATACGAAATTGGACTTCACATCAAGAACCTAATATGTTTCTGGAGATGGTTGGTGCCACAAATATCGCCTGCTGCAAGTGCGTCTGTTAGCGTATGACGCAAAACCGATAAAGTTGCGGTGTAAGCTTATGTACATGTATTTGGAAATTTATCTTTCGTTTCCAGTTCGTAGCTACGAAGTGGAGATTTAAAAATTCAAGGCGCAGCAAAACTCTCTCGGTCTTACATGATATGCTAAAAGACGCTTTTGCAGCAGGGATATTTTATGGTACTAACCATCTCCTGAAATACATTAGATCATGGAAATGAAAGTGTACAATTTCGTATTTCGTACTTCGTGTTTCGTAAGGTTTTCGGAAACGCACTAGTGACGATTGTGAACTGTGAACATAGAGAAGGCGATGGAAGCGGAAAATGTATTCATAAAACACTAGAAAACGAGAATCAGCGAAAATTAATTTTACCTTTCGAAAACCTATACCGGTATTTAAACTCCACTGAAGTTAAGACATCACAAGTTATGCGGGTTCCATTTTTAACCAACTATCCAATTACCTCGTCTTTGAGAACCTAAGATGAATTTTCGTGATGAGTTAAGTGGCTTTTGTGACATCTATCATCCCTTTTTTCTGAAAGAGAATTCCTTGGTAAGTGTTCCTGGCCGCGTACGTGAATTCGCGTGGTCGTTGCCATGAGTTACGAGCGAGAAATTGCCGCAAAAAAACGTGACGACCCATAACGCGAGATAATTGAATAAATTGAATTAAAGTGGATGTCGTTGTTGCGTCATTGACTGGAGGATGACAAGGAAATAATAAGGAAATAATTAGGCGTTGATCTGTTAAAATAATTGTTTGGCAATTAGTGTTCGCTAACCTGATAATGAGCGCCCCCTGTTGAGGTGTTAGTATTTCCGCTGTTTCACTCCTAAACCGGGATCCAGTTCTACCGGCAGCACAAGAACTGGTGCTGGGGTTCACCATTTCCGGAAGTGTGGCTGGACTCCCTGGCGCATGCGCACTTATCTACTAGCAGCCGAATTGAACGACGCCATTTTGGGGGAATACCGTCCGGTTGGTGTACATGTACTTCATACAGCATTTTGTCCAATCGGAATCTAGGGGGCCTAACCAATCAAAGTCCGAATTTAGAGGGCGACGGTAGTCTCTTAAATCATCAGATGTAGAGACTACTCTGAGGTCTATTTCACTCCGCGCAGCTGCTGTAAATTCAGTTTTACCATAAAGGAATCAAACGTAAAGGTTCAACTTAAAAATTTAGCATTTTATAAATGTGGACAGTATCCCTTTAAACCTCAACAGATTTGCATTCTGTCTCTTTCATATGATAGGCAAAATCCTTCTGCATGTTTTGTGTAAATTTAGTTGAATTCCGACCAGTTGATCTTATGATACAACAGGACTGAATTAATGAGAACCCCACGAACGATGAGAGCGCAGGGTCATCTGTGTACATTTGAATAGGCCTACGTACATTTGCATGTGGAACACTAATTGTGCTGAAAATAGCTCTGTTATCCTCAGAAATGGAATTCAAGGCATCAAGTTGACAGATTCACGTACCCTACCACCAGAAAAAAAGTTGAAGCTCCTGCCTATTCGTAAAGCCAACTTTCAGGCAGTGAGAGACACCTGGTGGCAACACATGAACTGTATCCCTCAGTAACTTCATCGTTCGCAGTTAAACCCAAACTCCTCACAGCGCCACCTATCTCCATTCTTCCGATATAGTGTCACTGCTAGAAGTGACTTCCATGTTGATGACGTCATAGATCCAAGGGCAGTAATCGAACGGTACGTAGGCGTCTGATGACAGTGACCATGGTGACGAGCGTCCTACTTTCCAGGCTGTGGTCAAAATGGCGGCTGTTTGCCGAGACACTCTGTTGAGCAAGTCCTTTCTGAAACTGTCTCAGAATGTGGGCCAGGTTGTAGTTTTAAATTAAAAGAGTATGCAGATGGGAACTTTTCATCATCTCTGATCGCGCAGGAATCATGATGTGATGGTATCCCTTCCCACAGGCTGTGGGGAACGCATTTTAAGTCGTATTTTTTAATTTCGTCAACCGGCGTCCGCCATGATGGTTGCTATGAACAAACCTGACTGCACTGACAGCGTGATCATCGCACATGACAGAAATAGTTCCTGACAAATAACTCGACTACTGTCACATTTATTGACTGTTCGTAAAAGGGACGAAAACCAGCAATATTTAGTCGATAAAGTAACTTTTAGGAGTAAAATTTTTACATTTAAAACAGCGGCCTGGCCAGCTGAAATCAGCTGAACAAATCAAGATGGAAGTCACTTATGGCAGGGACAGTATTGACGACCGGAAGTAGTCAATCTGGACATGCGCAGGAGGTTGAGTTAAACCTTTATGTAAATTGATTCCTTTATGGTTTCACCGATCATCTGCTGTACAGAATTCTGTGCAGAATTTTGCTTGAATTCTGACAAAATAATGCTATCCTAGATTTGGAAGACGAAATTACATCTAAAACCGCCAATCAGCCACTAAACCACGATAAACGCTGCAAAACAAGGTCTAAATTAGAAGGAAAACTCCATTCGGCAAGAGCAATTATTTCCATCGATTACGCATGCGCGGACGAGCGCCGCATTCAAAGCAGATGAGAGTCATGATTGGACCACAACAAACGATCTCTGGGAGATTAGAAAAACCCATCACGATGACTAGTAGTTGGCCTCGCTCGATGAGCGATAATTCGGGGTGATCGCTTTGTTAGCTGTGTAATCTTGTTACGTGGGATTGCATCACACGGTATTTGAAATTTCTACCGAAACGACCAATCTCGTACCCAGATCTACCTCATCCGAGGATATCCGGCTCTGGAAAGGGCTACGACTTGACCAGAATTTCTGGTCAACCACTGGCAGCGTGCCAAACTATTTGTTTCACGCAATGTTTCGTTATTTGATGACTGAAAAATATCATATATGCCTAAAAAGCCATATAATACCCCAAAACACGAAGTTGTTTGAGTACAAGAGCAATTTCAACGAATAGTTGGTTGGGAACTATTTGACATCATGCCGCGGGTGCCAGCCTCGGTGTGATTCGCCTCAAAATTAGTATATATCGATGCGCTGATGTAACCAAACCCCCGACAACGCGCATGCGCAGTATTCCTAAAGTACATGTAGTACCGGTCGCAGCCCTTTCCAGTGGTGTTGTAGGTACGTAAACCCACTGGGGACGAGTTTGCGAAACGACGAGGATTTCTTCCGGGTTACTGCGGCCATTCCCAATCGCAGTCCAGTAATCAAATTGTCCGCCGTCCGTGCCCTCTCCTCAAATGTCCTCTCATTGCAAATTACTCCCTTTGTAGACCAAAGAGCTAAGATTCCCGTTAAATGGTCAAGTCATCAACTTGCTTACGATTACGACCTGTAATTTGCGGATTCTGTAATAATCTTCAGGCCTGAACTTCGCCCAGGAGAATTCTTATTGAGTTGCGCGAGATCAAAATTTACAAATACGATAAGACTTCGTGTTTTTTGGATTGTTTGTAAGAGAGATAATGATATTCTGGTGATGTTATGAGATGCAGCAAAATTGCAGCACAGAATTGGTTCTAGCGAGCGCTAAATAATTCATTTGGCATTCGCAAATGAACTTTACAAATGCAAACGAATTGGCCGCGATATTATTACATCTGGTACACGTTTTTCTGCCTCGTGATGACTCCTTTTATCTTGGGAAGGCCACGTGACCTTGGATTAGTTTTGCAAGGAAGTGCTTTGTTGTTGAAGACGAACAAAAAAAGATAAAAGATTGGTTTAAAGAATACAGGAAAATGGTAAAACAATTTGCATCAAGAGTTCGGTTGCTTTGACGAACAGAAAAACGGGTTTCATCACTTTGTTACATCTGCGGTTGTCTTTTGGAGTACCTCGCAGCAACGAGGTGGTAGTTTTCGCTTGGCAAGTCCAGATAAAAGCTGTCTTTGACCACATCTCTGCGTATCATTTTAACGTAAACTTGTATCCATCCGTAAGAAAAATATACGGACAGATGGAGAGAAAAAAAGGAGTAAGAAATAAAAGTGGAAAATGAGAAGCGGGAAATTTTGGCTTTTTTGGGCGAATTTTTCAATTTCTCAAAATGGAATAGAATTTTTTCACATTCTGAGAAATTTTCAATGACATGACATTTTTGTCTGATTTTTTGGGGCGATATTTCTGAAAATATATAGTTTTCGCAAAGCCCCCGAAACGCCGACGCGAAGTCTATCCTTTTGTTCGGTGCTCTCTTCGTGGCATCGAACAATGGGTTTGGCGTTCGTGTTGGCGTTTCGGGGGTTTTGCGAAAACTCTGTATTGGGAAAAAATTTCACCCCAATTTGAGAAATTGAAAAATTCGCACAAAAGTGCAAAATTTCCCACTTCTTATTTTCCACTTTACTTATACTCCCTTAAAAATGATCTGAGCTCGCAGTTTTTGCGTCGGTAGACTGCTGAAAGTTACTCGATGTGTTTGTTTTGTTGGTGGGAAATTACTGCTAATGTAGGATCGAATATCTTGCTAATGGTTCATGCCACAATCGTGTTTGGTCAAGGTAAAACACTATCAGACCAAGTGTGGACTTTTTGCTTCGTCGATGCGAGTTGACATATCCTCGAATTTATTGCCCTCGGTGTATGCTGCAGACCTTAAAGTCACCACAAGGCTCTAAGGAAGATTTTGCTCACTGAAATACCGAGAGGTTACCACGAGCCTCTTCTTGAAGTCGAAGACGAGATTGGGAAGGTGGGAAGGTCAATGACTGATATTTATAAAAGCTAGCAAATGTTTTTACTTTAAATTTTGTAGTACATGTACATTTACTACATGTACATTTACTACATTGGACACTCTGCAAATCTTAATGCTACTTTTATGAATACCAGCCAATTGCCCGGAGATTCTCGATTTCTCTAAACTGGCAAAGCATTACTACATGTATTTGGCCTTGGGACACATAGGTACCGGGACACATAGATACCGGGAAACATAGGTATGCCCCCGGCCCTGGTGAGTATGGAAGAGGCCATCTCAAGTTACTCGCGTTTCCTGATCACTTGAGTGGGGGCCTTTTACTTACATTTGTTGTACCAGGGGCGGATCCAGGGGGCACCCCCCCCCCCTTTCGGCAACGAATCTGTACGGTAATATTGACCGTGAAATTCTAAAATTTGGAGCAAATCATTGACATTCCCCGAGATTTCAATGTTTCTAGCACAGTGCGCCCCCTCTGTTCCGAAATCGCCGGATCGCCCCTGCTTACCCTTGCAAAGCCATATACATGTATCCTATCCCTTGTTGAACAATAAAACCGAACTTAGATTCCTGGGGGACTTTAGGCTTCTGCCGCAGCGAGACCTTTCGCGGTGATAACCATGAGGGTATTAGACTGAGGCACTCAGTCTCTGTAATACGCATGCGCGAACTGCGAACTGCGCAGCATTACAGAGACTGACCCAACCTCAACAATTTTTGTTACGAAAATACCGAAATCCTGGTATCGATGCTGATTGGTCAATTTTGAATCCAGATGTTACAGCCATGCTGACTGGCCGTTTTGGGGGTCACGTGATTGCAAGATAACGGCCCCCTATTGCAAGATCACCAGTCGTGCGCAAAGCAGCATCACAAAAGTTTTATACATTGTGGCCAGACCCTTGGTTGGTAGACCGAGGGTCTGGCTGCGCGAGACTATGAGGGCATGATTCCTCAACTCAAGGGGTCTCTCGTTGTCAATAGGGAGGTTTAGAAATCAAACTATACACGTTAACTTTACGACTTATATTGCATTTTCGGTAAAAAAATAACATTGTCGTTAACGTTAACGTTTATCGTTTGATTTCTAAACCTCCCTATTATGAAGCCTTTGGCTTTAGAACGTAAAGCATTCAAACCTGTACATTTCTACCGTGAATTGCGACAAGCCTAATGATTTTTCAATCGCTCGATGACATCAAATCATGAAAGACAATGAAGCGAGGAGAGATACAGGAGCCCGGATGTTCCTACAAAGGATTCACGCTCAATAGAAACAATGTCGTTGACATGGCAAGTTTGCTTACTGACCTTGGGGTAAGACAAATAAGCCCGCGAGTTTTTTAAATGTTTTTCCAAATGCTCGCACGAAGTTAGTCATTCGTGTGCCAATAGCCTCCTGTTGATAGACGCACAAAGCGAGATAAGTCGCTTCCAACAAAATCATGCTATGTCAATAAATGCTCGTACGGATGAGAAATGGCTGATTGTTTTGGGTTACATTTGTTGGACTTGATCATTTCTCCTCACTGTGTGAAACAGCGATTAGAATCTCACCGTCCAAATTGAATATCTCTGCACATCCTCCCACAACAGGGCTTTGGTCTCGTTCCTCTTCATACACTCGCACACAAAGCCCTGCTGAAATTGGGCCTTCCGGCCAAGCATGAGGCGGTCAGAAAACCATTGCCCAATCAGAATGCAGCATTTTTAGGATGTGAATACTAAATAATTATGACTCATATAAAAACAATCAAAAATAAGAATCTCTTATATACATGTACGAAGAATCACTGTGATAAAATTCAGCCAGTTTTTTAAAAGACCTAAGTGATTTGTGAAACTTTAAAGGGACGTTGTGTAAAATTTTGAATTTTTGAAATATCGTTAATACATTCAAATCCACTGATAGCTGCAACATGTCATATTTTTTTTAAATCAGCAAACTCATCATTTTAAGTATTTTAATTGGACCCCAAGGGGACCATTGCACAGCACTCATGATGTCATGAGTGCTCAATGCATATTTATGGAGGTACAACCAATAGGCCTAGGCAGTCACAGTATTAGCTCATTCACTACAAAGGTCGCCAGCTTATTGACACTAGTGACATCACAACTCATGGCAATAGTCTGCATGGATTGATAAAAATTCAAAAGTTCACAATGAGTGGAGTCTCCCTTTAAGATAAAATGGGGTAAAACCAAGAATTTGTAATTCTCCAAGTTAATAAGTAGGATCACGACAGTAGAGAGTGCAACTAGGGTGTGCAACAGCCGCACCTGATTCATTGGATGTTCATACTACAGTAGAAGTTTGTTTGAGTGGATGAAGAGGAGCGAGGTAAAAACCCCTGCTGTGGGGGGATGATCTCTGCATTTCCTTTGCTATCACCGCGCCATCATCCTCAGCGGGAGTCAAGTTTATTCAATGTCATTGGTCAGTCAAAGCACGTGACACGGCACATGACCAACAAAATGAGAATGTTCTCTATGATGTGTAGGCGAGTTCTTAGTTCAAATTCCAAAGCTTCTAATCGAGGATTGTAGATTTTTACGAGATTCTTTGTTTCCTTTTTCGTTCGCCTGCCCTGCACTTGTTTGTTGACCAGCCATGAACCCGGCGGCACACGCGTTCTCACTCGCGTCGAATCCACGCATCAGTGGGCTCTTTCACGGTCTTCCCCGGGGCCCCAGGTTGTTGTCGTTTGGCCGCTGCCTGTGTTTAGAACGCTTGCCGATGACGGAACCACTGTGGAAGCAAGACACACCGGGGACTCATTCATTTTATTCATAATTTTCGAATTCCCGTGTGAGCCGAATCATGATCGCGGAACTCGCGATATGCTGCCCAACCCTCCCGAGGCCTAACTTTGATTGATCTATTACATAACGTGCATTTTTATATGCTCACTCTCTGTTCATATAATGTTTCCAAGTTTGATGAGGGTTTATTCACTCAATTTGATTCTGGGAATGTTCTTTCCACTATTTATAAACACCCAGAGCTTTCTGGGCGAGCGATGCAAGGGGGAAAACGTACTCTTAGGAGTTGAGAATTCTGGAGTGGAGATGCAGGTTTAGGCCTACATGATCCCCCTTCTCCAGCTGAAATGTGGATCCGGAATGTAGAAGAGTGCCAGCTGAAAGAATTATCAAAGAACGTTTGTTTGGGAACAGAGGGATGCATCCCTCCATTCGAAATAAATGGCTACCGCTAGGCTACCTACGGCAGCCTAGCGGCAGCCTGCGTAGCTGTGGCATTATGGATTAGGATCTATGGGAAAATTCCACAGCAGCACTGAAATCCCGTCAACGAAAAAAGTATTTGTCGGCTATAATCCAAGTCATTCACAGGGCCAAAAAGAAACATATTCACTAATTCCCAACCGGTAGCACTTGTCACAAAAGCACGCGAACGACGAACGACATGCTGAACTGGCGGTGGGATATAGAGAACTACATGTATGCATAAATAAGGCAAAGCAGACAAAGAACTCTGTTACTAAGCCACATTGTGGCATTTCTGACAATGGCTTATGCTGATTCAATGGCCGATTACGCTGTTAACAGGTGTGATTTCTTATCTGCACGGGGTGATTGACAGTGAAGCGAACATTCGACTTCGGCTTGGCCTATAAGCAGAAAGCAGACGACCGCCACAAAATCCCGAATTTTCGTGTTATTTTCGGCGATATTGTATCCATTCATATATGATTACTTACTACGGATATCTTTCGTGGAAACAGTACCGCTAAGCACAACTAATACGGCGTGTTCACGCAATGGGAGACAAAAATGCATATTCCTGAAAAATCCTCTATGAGGCATTCTACTCGCTGGTTCGACAAAGTAATTCGCTGGCTACGCCATTTTTCGCCTGGCGGCGAGCCCAGGAACCATTGCGTCAAGGTTAGAATACCTGTGGGCAGCACGGCCTGAGGTCAAAAGCGAAATAGGTCTTTCGTCTTGTCTACATTTCGAAAAATCTATGATCTGACCACGTGACAGGTAGGCATACTTGTAAACAGACAGATTCCTTGTGGCCACGTGTGCTCCATAGACCGTGCAGAGCTAGGGTATCATTGTCCCGTTTTAGCTGACCAAAGGTCAGCGGAGCTAGTCAAATAGGGCCTACATGTAAATGTTTTTTGTACTGTTTATAACAGGCTACAGCAGATCACAGCTTGCAGCAGAGGACAGTGCCATCCTCCTAGAAACTGTGTACCACTCCCGGTTAGACGTTTAAGTCGAAAATGTCATCAACCCATTAAACATCACAGAGATAGAGGTCAAACTTGTCATACCCCCAGGTACAGGCTATGACATCACGACCAAATCCGCCGGCAGGCCTAGAGGATTTTCTTGATGACCTCACCTTGTCCAAACGGGACCACGTCTATGTGGCCCGGGTTCTATGTGGCCTGGGTTCTATGTGGCCTGGGTTCTTTGTGGCCCGGGTTCTATGTGGCCCGGGTTCTATGTGGCCTGGGTTCTATGTGGCCCGGGTTCTATGTGGCCCTCGGTTCTATGTGCCCTGGGTTTATGTGGCCGGGGTTATGTGTGGCCCGGGTTCTATATTATGGACAGTTGTGACCGAAATCAACGTCCTAGGAATGCAAGTCCGCCAAACAATAGCCCGCTATTGTAAGATTATATTCGAATGGCCATGGTCTCTATAGCCATAATATATTAATCCATCGCTGAACAATAAGACCGGACTTTGATTCCAGGGGGACTTTGTTCCTTGTCACACCGGACTCGGATGAAAATTGCAAGTTGTAAATTAAAATAACTGCAACTTGCATAAAGTTGTAAACAATGCAAGTTGCAACTGCATCAATCAATCATGCGGCCTTGTATCTGCAAAAATTTAAGTGCATCAAAAATTCAGTTTAGAAGTAACTTTATTGCAAGTTGCGGGATTGTTTCTGCAACTTGCAACTTTAACATTTGGACTTGCAACTTGCGTGTCACTCCAGGCCTAACTCTAAGACCTCCCAAAACCCTGACCCTCAACCTATGGTTAGGGCAACTTGATAAGCCCTAATATGATTTCATTTAACTTTATTTTAAAACTTGAAACAAGTTTTATGATCATGAAAGATGACAACAAATATTTTTCTAACATTGATGCCGAGGTAGGTAATCACATTGTGAAACAGTCATGACAGTGAAAATTCTCTATGGTCGCCCCGCCATGTGTTCCACCTTTACCTGTGAATCGGCAGCATTTGGCTGGTCCCTTTATTTGGCACAACCTTGGACGACACGCAAGTTGCAAGTCCAAATGTTAAAAACCTGCAACTTGTAATAAAATTACTTCTAAACTGAATTTTTGATGCACTTCAGTTTTCGCAGATACAAGGCCACAAGATTGATTGATGCGGTTGCAACTTGCAGTGTTTTCAACTTTGTGCAAGTTGGAGTTATTTTATTTACAACTTGCAACTGAACCCGGGCCACTTATATCCCGGGCCACATAGAACCTGGGCCACATAGAACCAAGGCCACATAGAACCCAGGCCACATAGAACCCGGGCCACATAGAACCCGGGCCACATAGGGGTAGACCCGTCCAAACAAGATGGGCGTCAGGCCAGATATAGCATTTGCCTCCGAGCATCGCCGGCCCGGTCAGTCGTTGGCCCGGTCAGTGGTGTGCGGAAAAATCCCCCCTAAAATAGGCCTAGCTATTACCCTTGTGGATTAAGCCTCTCTCAACGATTATATGGCTAACCGTGGCCAATGCATGGGCTTTGTTTTTGAGGATTTCTTTTCCAAGGACTTTCCACGCAGATGACACTCCACAACACATGTCTACGTCCAATGGAAATACCTAGTAAGTCACATTTTTGGAAAAAATGAGTTAAGGCCACATTCGTACTTACTAGGTATTGTTTCATCATAATAAACAGTTTTTGTTTGCAAAATGTTCGCCAAAGCCTCGGAAAGACAGTGGTGCACTTACTCGGTTTTTACGTCTAAGTCATCAGAATTGTGACTTACTACGTTTTTACCTTTGCAAATTCAGCATGAAATCAGAGGTAAAACATATAGCAAATTGCATTTAATCCTGTTGTATGACATATTTTAGGAGTGTTTTCCACAACAAAACTCTTCCAAGTTGTCATTCCACATAAACCCATTTTTCTCGAAAACAACAAAATGTGACATACTAATTCCATTGGACGCTAGATGTATACACTCACAGTACGCAATGAAGGCAATGCAGTCAGAAACGCATGTGTACACAAACCAAATCTCTTAAAAACTCATTGCTACTTCTCCACAAACTATCCAAAACCTGCATCAAATAATATACATTGAACAATTCTCCCATGGTCTGTCCGCTCCCAACCACGCGCCATCCAGTCGACCGTAACAAAAATGTTTACATGCCCCAATGAACTGATGCACACGTCCCCATAGATCTATCTTGTCCCACGACCTGCAGTCATGCACCTGCCTTGTTACAGGTGCATCGTCGTCTGCCAAAAATCAAAACTTCAAAAGGCGTAAACAAAGCAAGCTCCTGAACTTGTGCCGCGGTGAATGTAAACGCTGTACGAAGTTATCACCATCTTTTCATTGACAAGCTTGGCATCCCTCGCACATTCTTTCATATATAGATTCATGAACGACGCGTTCCTTCAATCGTGTTGCGCATTGTTAGGCTTGCCATTAAATCATCGTGATATCTCAATGCTCAAGTTTGTCACGGTCACTCCTTTTGTTATTGTGCGAATTCTATGCTACAGTGCTGTGTTGAGGCGTACGCATGTCCTGATAGGATGGGCAGGCGTGTATTGTTGTCAAATTGCTGTTTTGTGTTGAGAAAACTCCAAAATGAAAAGAACTACCTTTGAACGTGTAAGAGCGAAGGCAATGCATGCACCCATGGTACAACGGTACTTTATAAATAACATCCATCTTTTCCTTGGCTGCATTAGGCCTACATAAACTTACGTCATCACGTTCTGGCTGATCGTTCAAAAATTCAAAATTTTCCCTCTAACCAGAGAAATATGTTTTTTTTTCAAAAAATGGTCATTTTGGGCCCAAGTTAAAACGGTCGCAAAAAGCGATTTTGAAAAAAGTTTTGGCGGCGTTCAGCCTATATCGTACGTGCCTCCTCCCCAAGGATTTTGAATCGACTAAGAAACTCAATATGGTGCACTCGGGCCAGTAACTTTAAGCTAATAGTACATGTACCATTAACTTTGATACATTTTCCATTTGGTTAAAGGTACCATTAGCTTAAAGTCCCGTTTTAAAACAGGGCCAGGGTCGGTTACACCAGGCCCGTAGCTAGCACAGGGACTAATGCCCCNCCCCAGCGAAAAAGGTAGCTTGGGTCCTGTACACGGGTGGAAAAGCAATGAAGTGACTGATGATTCCCGTCTCATCTAAAACCGGTCTCGTTTTCCTGGCAACACACACCTTCCAAGAAAAAATAGACCCGTATTCTAGAAGCCTCCTTAACTCTAAGGTCCACTTTAACCTTTTGTATTTTGCCCTGCAAACAACAGCTAAAGGTAAAACGTTCAAGGGCCTCTAGAGGCAGCTTTTCAGTGCATATATTGATATGAACTTACTAACACAGAATTGGTGGCATGAAGATCCAACTTGGTCATCATTTTTGAAGTAAAATTTCATCAATGTCAACAATTGATCCACAATTCATGAGTTCATGGTTACTAGCGCCACCTGTTGTACAGTGGAAGTACTGTTAGTAGCCCAATAGCATGCTGCCTCTAGAGTCCCTTTAAGGAAGCTTCAAGAATACGGCCCGTAGCCTATCCATCCCATAATCCCCCGGGACGGTGACCCGTTGATGACGACTCAAATGAGCAATTTACCAAACGTCAGAATCTAAACTTGGCGAATTAGCCAATTGGCCCGGCAACCCATCCACGTGACACGACAGAGCTGATCCACCGTCACACAGGCAGATGACCCTTATGACAGGGACCTAATTAAAGAACACGTGGGAGGAGTCCCTCATTGTTCGCAGTCACTTGAACCTTATATCTGGGGACGCTACCTGTAATTATAGGGCGGGAAATGGTTCAGGGTCACAAATTGAACCGCCCCAAGTGGCAGAGGTTAGGGTCGTAGCCTGAGACACGTGACTCTCAACCTGTTCCAGACTTTCAACATTTTGAGGAAATAATGTTCTGAATATGCTTGATACGGGCTTATGCTGACTGTTGGAAAGTAGTTTACATATATACACTGGTGGACAAAAATATAAGGACAGTGGCCAATTCGAAGTTTGATGTAAGCTGCCTGTTAAGAATCAGAAGATGAAATATTTCGGCTTGATCATTTTGGGCCTGACTTTCATTTCTGCACTATTTTGTTGTTAATTTCAAGTGATTTAAACACATGTCTTGCTATGACGTAACTGGTCAGACATGTTAACAAAAGTGTATCATCATGAGTACTGTAATTAAAAACTTTATTCTTTAGAAAAAAAATGAAGAAAAAACGAGAAAAACGAGTATTTGCTTGTACATTTGTATGCTTTTGATGAACAAGGGCGAGAATTGCCTTTGTCATTAAACCTCATTGCGTAATTGCCACTGATTATGTAATTCACTGAAATTGTAGCAAGGGAAAGGAAGGACCATTCCCACAATATATGAACACAAAAGTTTAGTTCATTACATTCATTAACAGGCAGAAACTTACATCAAACTTCAAATTGGCCACTGTCCTAATATTTCTGTCCACCATATTGTACGCCTGAATTGGCATATTAAGAAAATTTGATCAAAAATTTGACAGTGTGGAACGGGGTTTAGTTGTACCCATGTGAATCTAAAATCTGGTTTGTTTACTGAACCTATTATCAGACATGGCGAGCGAGGGATGCACTTTGAGCGATGGTGTCAAGTCGGGCAGGGATTACAGGGGTGAGAAGGGTCCCTGGTGCAGGCGCCATCCATTACCCTGGGTAAATAAGGTCGTGTAGTTCTGTCGCACAAACGCAAATCTCAACATGGGAAAAGCAAAACAAAGCTTCGTCCAAATTGATTTGAAGTTCGGTCCACAGAACACAAAAGTGATCTTTGAAAATGAGATGCTGATACGAAAGTGATGGTATCTACTTCGACAGTCACAAACGGACATCCTGAAATACTTCAGGATAGATTGTGGTGAATTTTTAAAAAAAATATCTCCGGAGTGCAAGCGCCCACTTAGGGCATTATAGCTACTCATCAAACAATATTGGACGATATTAACGATATGTAGGAGGAAACCGGAGACCCCGGAGGAAACCTACGATGTCAAGGAGAGATCGCCCTCTCTACCAGATAAATCCACTTGTACGACCGGGGATCGAACCCGCGACCTCAGTGGTGGCAGGCGCCGATGTTTCCACTGCGCCACCCCGACACCCCACTTGTGGTGAAATTGTCAAGTTTGAGGACACCTCTACCATTCTAGATTAGAAACCCAAACTTTAACTTCCGACCCGTTTCCCAATTTGCCCCATCGGTTGGGTTAGCTATTAGCTGCATTTCCACCTATCCCACCCACCAAAACCCAGGTGTAATGTTTTCCACTGCCCCCCGTTTGCCAATGCCCCCAAACAAAAGATTGACGGAATAAGCGGCAACGTGACAATGGGGGAGGCACTGTATTTGAGTGCCCGCCACACAATAAAGGGGCATTGTCGTACGGGGGGCATTCTCACACATTACACTTGGTCTCAAAAACCCACCAATTTGGAATAGGTGGAACAAAGGCTTCTTATATAATTGGATTAGGGGCGAATTGAGAAGGGGTGAAAAGGGAATAAACTACATGTACATGTATACCAAATAAGCCATAAAGAGAGTGACAACAGTAGGGTGTCATCACTGGTATTCCCTTAACGTAAAACATTCATTAGTTTCGTAACAAGTCATTTTATCCCTGCTACAGTTGTAATTAGGCTTTCATACAATCATGCTGAGTCATTTACATGTACGATGTAGATCAACCCTGCTCTCACAGAAGTAATAACCCTACTCATCAATGAGTCTTGTGTTGGGCGCGTGTTCCGCATTAGGTCGTTTTTAGATGCGTGGTTCGGTGGGTTAAACCGTGAGAAACAATAAAAAGGTCAAAGGGTGTCTTTTACGAATGTCGTGAGAAAAGACGATCACCCGAAATCTGCAAAGAGACACTGAGAAATTTGCTGCTGCCGTGTTGCCAATTTCATGGCCGAACTATAGCTAGCACTCCCCCCACCACCACCCCCGCTCCCATATCCAGCTGGCTGTCCGTTGTAATCCAGCCTGCATGCCCATGTATTGTATTGTATTGTATTGTATCACAGGCAGGAGCGTGGATCCATATCCTACTCCGCCATCCAATAGGAGCTGTCAGTGAGTTGACCACTAGGTGTCACAATGGCCCAATTCAATGCATGTAGCGGACCCATTCATTCTTGACCGAGCACCACTCGCGTGGATTTTCCTGTGTATTGGTCCGCTAGAACTTTGCTGCCATCTTTTGGCAATATGCGCGGCTGACTGCTCCTATTGGAGTCTTCCTGCTTTTCAGGGCCGGATCCAGGATTGGCAGAAAGGGGGGCGCAGCTCGACGGAGGTGATGAGCACCGAAAGCGCGAAGCCCAAACGGGGGGGGG
>NMRB01000477.1:310935-347789 GCA_002633025.1 Notospermus geniculatus
GAAAAATTTGACAATTTAAGTCCTTTTAGATGCATTTTCCTGGCATCTGAGAGCAAAATATTTGAATTTTTATGTGATTAATTTTTTCTTGCTAAAAAAATCATTACTCTGCCAAAAGTATGGAGGGCGTACGCCCCCCCCCCACGCCCTGATCCGGCCCTGCTTTTGTTAAAGATGAAGGCTCAAGACAAGGATTGTTTTCGACTACATGTACATGTACATTTTTCGTAGCGTAAAAATTAAACTGTCTTTCTCTTTGCCACACGCGCACGGGATTTGAGAATGTTTATTTAGCAAATACGGTTTTGAGATCGTATAGTCTGAGCTACTCCAGTTATATTTCAACTCGAGGTCCCAGCATGAGGTTAAGATTGGGAATTATACGAATGCGTTAACCGATTAGATTGGCGTACACTCCCGTTCATAAGTAAATATCCACTAGTTTTTCTGGTCCTACGTAAAAAGGTGATATGTATATCTGTGAAGGCTAAAACTCTAGTATGCGGACCTCCAGCAACTCTTTAAAACGCCGAGATAAAAAAAATATCAATAAACATATCATGAAAATATCACACAGTCTCAAAATATCATTAAAAAGCTGGGGCTTGTTTCATAAAGTGACTTTAAGCTACACCATAATTGTACCATTAACTTCAATGCATTTTCCATTTGGTTAAAGGAACCATTAGCTTAAAGTCACTTCATGAAACAGGCCCCTGTGGTTTTTAGATCGTGCACGTTTTTCTAAATGGCTTTCATAATCGTGATACATGTAGTTGATTATTTCTAAGAACTTCAGCGAAAAAAATGGTTCAAAATCTTTGCCTAGTTATTTGCGATTTTTCTGAGCGCTCATTACAGAGAAATTTATGTTTTTCGTTCAAATTGTCTTCAAATGAAATTGGCATAAAATCGACCTGCAATTGCGATGCCTGTCAGGATCTTTCAAGGCCTGCAACTACACCCTTCTGTAGACCACCCAGAAAATACTGGACTGAAACCGCGCTTAGAACTTCCAGGGCTAGCGCTGGAGTGTTAAGGCAAAACCTAGCAAGTCATTTTTTTCAATTTTGAGAAATATCCTTAATCAGAAGATGAGACCAAACCTAATAAGTCCAAAAATGGTAACAGCTTAAATGTGAAAAAAATGTACCTTGCTAGGTTTTGCCTCAACACCCAAGCGCCATTTTTACCATACAGGGTCTGTATCCCATATTTAGAACAGTCTCATCATATCGCTATGACCCCCTTTGACTATGGCTGCAGTTCGTCTTTTGCGGGAACCAAGCCCAGGCATTCCTCCCTTTTGACTCCGTTCATCTGATCCTGGATCAGATTCCCGTGGTCACTGTGTCGCTTACAACAATAGCAACAATGATACCTATGACAATGACAATACCCATGACACAATGCGTAGTGACAATGAAAGATGTCGTCTGCGTTATGTAAGATGGCCACTGGCCGCCGTGGGAATCCGGAGATTTTCCCATCTCTTGCGAATGTGAGCAGTATTTACCTCGTCCCCGTAGTGAAAATGCCCCGACGAGTTTGCGAATCTTATTTGATCGTCGGATGCGAAATCCTTTCTTGATTCTCCTTCTGACACTTAAAGCGAACTGATATCGAAAAAATTTGATTTAGAAATAGAATTCGAGAGGGGACGAATTTTCGGGAAAAAATGTAAACACACTTCTCCAGAATGTCAACAAAGAAATGTTCGTGCATTCTGATTGGCTGAAATTTTGTGTTTACAAACACCAGCCAAATGTAAATAAAATCCGCTATCAATTCGCTTTAAGGCCAATTCAAACTTCTCCGTTTTGCGCTTTGCGCTTGTCCGTTGTCCCTAGCTATGTTTAGGTCTATGTGTGGTACCAACAATAAAATTTACTTTTTCTACGACGCACTCACCTAGGAAACGGACACGCGCAAAGCGCAAAACGCAAAATATGAATCGCAAAAAAATCTTGATGAAGGGAGATTTCCAGAGTCGGCTTCAGAACTCATGAGTCAGTCACCACTGTTTCTCCAATCTCCTCTTTCTCTCATACATCATTCACAACCTCATCCATTTTCCCCAAATGCTCCTGATTTTTGACACAGATGTGACTTTTTGCAATCGCGTAACAGCGACACATCAGAATTCAAAAGCGTTTTCACTTCTGATGCAAGTCTCCAATTCGTTGTTTTTGCATTCAATGCAGAACCCGCTGCTTTAAAGTCCCGCATATACCACTCAACTGATCAGTTAATCAAATTAACTTCATTTCTTTAAATGCAGTGAAATTATTCTTTTGAATTCTGTTGCGATGTCAACGATGTATCTTTTCAAACGCGGCAAAGACTGAACAGTTAATGTTGATGTCTGACAATGTGGCAGCAACATTTGTAATATATACACGTCACAGATTTCTACGAATGTCTGGCAACCAAAGAAATGAAACCCATTCTTGAAATCAAACTGCCCATTTTCAAGCCACCACTTGGTTTAAATGGCTTCAGGTCAGTGTACTCTGGCTGTATGTCCTCCTGTGCTCTCCACGGCTTCAGGTCAGTGTAGGCATGGTTGTATGTCATCCTGTGCTCTCCATGGCTCCAGATCTGTGTACTCTGGCTCTATGTTATCCTGTGCTCTCCATGGCTTCAGATCTGTGTACTATGGCTGTATGTCCTCCTGTGCTCTCCGTGGCTTCACATCAGTGTACTATGGTTCTATGTCCTCCTGTGCTCTCCGTGGCTTCAGATCAGTGTACTATGGCTGTATGTCCTCCTGTGCTCTCCATGGCTTCAGATCAGTGTACTATGGCTGTATGTCCTCCTGTGCTCTCCGTGGCTTCAGATCTGTGTACTCCGTCTGGTTATGTCCTCCTGTGTACTCTGGCTGTAGGCCTACATGTATGTCCTCCTGTGTTCTCCACGGCTTCAGGTCAGTGTAGGCCTACTCTGGTCTGTGTTCTCCGTGGCTTCAGATCTTTGTACTCTGGCTGTATGTCCTCCTGAGCTTTTCTGAAATGGCCCCCGCGCCCCCATCGTGTTGTATTTTCACTACCGCAAAATTGCGGAATTACTCTTTTCAAAAAAGTGTTTTTTCTAATCTATTTTAAATTGAACCCAGGCCACACATGATAATTTATCTCTAACACCTCAAAACGCACAGCGTGTCACGATTCTGACATCTCCGTCAACGCAGGCGTTTTTTGTCAAAATGTCAACAACAGCGGCTTGTCGCAGGGCGACATCTTGTGTCAAAATAGACAACAATACTGGTCGCGTGTCCATGGACCAGGGTCCCTCGCGCGTGGCCATTCTATTGTGAATCTATTGAGCGAAGATAAAGTGATCTAACAATAGGTTCGATTGTCTGCTATTTGATGTTGGCTGAACCCTGAAAGGACCAACGTGCACCTGTTTTCGACATTCCTTTTAGTATTCACACCCCCACTTTAAAATCAGACAAATCTTTTTCCATTTCGCTCTGAAAAGCATTGCTATTCTGTGAATATTCTACCACACATTTTTGAGAAAATCGTAAATGGTGTGCCCAGTAAATACCTTTGTCGTCCTTCGCTCTGTGTTGGAAATGTTCATTGAATATCAAATATATTGAAAATCTGGACGGGGTGTAAATGGAAGAGCGCACCCCACCTGTAAGTCTCACCAATGATGCTTGTCCAAAGTGTCATTGTTGAGGTACTCGGCTCATTGTTGAGTCCGAGGCTCATCTCCGTCAGTCGGCTTGTGACGAGCGCCGTAGTAACATGCCAGCCGGTTTAGCTCCCGTAACAGCTGGGAATGCGTCCATTGGATGACTCGCTGATGGTTGTGGACCTACAAGGTGGAGCTGTATGATTCAGTCGGCATGGCGACACGCGCAGGAGAGCATCGCTAGGAAACCGCGCAAAATCCGCCTCGGCTTCACGGGAGTTCCGCATTATTTTGTTAAGTCACTTTTATTCTTTTAGAATATTTGGATATGCTTCTTTATTTTTGTCGATATTTTGGATTTATCGAATTCTATTGTTGCAATCTGTGGATATTATTTCATTGTTAACGTCTGCCGATGATGAGGTAGCCTGCAGCCGTCAATTCGTATTGTCACTTTCAGCAGACGATTTCTGTTTACAATTGTGATGAGGACGACACATTAGGGCGGGAATTGTTGATGTTTATGAGCGAGAGTAATGTTAATAAGGGATTATCTTGCGTTTCTTAAAGTATTTCTCGGAACATTTCAACGAGTGCATCATCAAGAATAGTGCGAAGAATTGTGGAAGTTGCGGAAGCGTGATTGAGAGAGGGGTGCAAAGAAAACAGGAACTGACCTGTTCTCTGGTATTGCGATGAAGTTCGAAAGGAATTCAGAAATCTGCAATTTTCTTCGGATTATTCTGATGATATCTGTGATAGGTAAAAAATATATAGTTTTGATACACTCTTTTCCTTACCTTTCAATATCATTTCAAAATAGAGTAGGGCCAACACAGTGCTTTTTTCCCAACCTAGGCCTATATTTTTCCTCAGTCATATTCACTGCATCAATTTCTAGCAACGCGTGAGTTCATTTTCCTCTAATTTAGTGATGACATCCTTTTTTTGTTTTTTACTTTCTTTCTTTTTACCTCATTTATTCTTTTCCCGTTAACTCACCCAGTCCAGCAGACGGCATCTTCTGTCAAAGTATTCTCACATCCTAGTATTGATAAAAAAAATATTTGAATGAAGGTTGTTGTTGTGAACCATCTGAGAAATTCCTCTTCAGTTTTTTTTTCAAATTCGTTTCCAGAGCTTAGAAAACTGCACCTGAAAATACTCTTTGCTCAAACCTTGGGCTACATGAGTTAATGTGCAAATTTCCTTTCCACTTCAGCACTTTCCTTGAAGTGTTCAGAAAGACTCAGTCTCTGTCATTTCTCAATATTTATTTCTGTAAACCATTTCTTTTCTTTATTTGCTTAATAAATACTTATCGTTGACGATGCATTATAAAATGATCCATTCGGACTTTAGACATTTCATAACCCCATTTGAAGGGAGTAAGAAATAAAAGTGGGAAATTTTGGCATTTTGCGCGGATTTTTCAATTTCTCAAATTGGGAGAACTTTTTTTCCCATTTTGAGAAATATCGCCCGAAAAATCGGACAAAATGTCATGTCATTTTAAGAAAATTTCTCAAAATGGGAACAAATTTACACCCAATTTGAGAAATTGAAAAAATCGCGCAAAATTCCAAAATTTCCCACTGCTTATTTTCCACTTTTATTTCTTACTCTAGGCCAAAATATTGGTTCGCTGCTATTTACGATCCCTATTTTCCCCTCACGACTTTTGTGACCCTCAAAAAATACCTTACCCCTGAATTCTCTGTTCTGACTATGCCTTCCTTCGGGAGGTTTTTACCCGGCTGAGCCACGTGAAATGTTTTTTGCACTGTTGTCATTGCAGAGTCAGGGCGGTGACTAGCTTTTTGGCCTGGGGAGGGGGTCAAACACGTTTGTTTGTCCTTTTTCGCTCTTTATTCGGTCAAAATCTACATGAAAGGCCTCGGGTGGAGACATCCCCCCCGTCCCTATCCTAGAGCTAAGGCTCTGAAAGTGAGTTGGCTAGAACTAGAGACTAAAGACATGTAGAGCACAAGAGGATATGCAGCCAGAGTACGCAGAGAACATAAAAGTGTATTAATTCGAATAACATGAATCAAGCTTTTTCCACTTCATCAACCTACATTTAGAACGGAAGGTGTCAACTGTTTTTACAAAGCAACCAAGAACAACACGCTTACTTTACTTTCTCTTTGTGCCAAAAATGTCATAAAAATTAAATCCCACGCCAGGTACCGGTTTGTTTACTATGCTTGTTAGGACGGCAAACACCGCGGCCACAAAACCGCACGCGTCTGCTTTTTACTCAGAGCCACACATGGCATTTTCCCGCCACCGCGCCACAAAAACAACTTTCTCAGCGATCGTAAAATTCAATGTCATTTTTCCCAAATCCAGAAATTGTTATTTCACTATAAAGAACTGGGCTTTTGAAGGCGCTTCGTTTCTGCACCTGTGAAAATCAGGGCCTAAGGTCTCAGTTTTATACGCTGCAGTGATTCTGTGTTGACAAGGGCTAAAAACGGACGAGGTCATCATCATGCATTGTTCACATTGGGTGGCTTTCAGGAATATTTAACGATCTTTTCCCAACTTGACAGAGACAGCGGTATTTATTATTTATAGTCAAATGTAACCTGATTGAATGCGGGATCCCACTTCAGCCTCAAGTGGACTTATTGTAGTCTCTGATCGACTCGAACAAAAACGTTCACTCCCAAAACAGCAGTTTGAACAGGTTTTTGAAACCCCCCTGGTTTGAATTGGGTAATATTGTGTAGCGAGATTCAGCAACGATGTATAATCTGATCGTGGGACACTTTGGTGGGTTTTTTGTTTGTTTGTTTTTTGTTTGTTTATTCTTGTTTTTGATTCACAACTGCTGTACGGATTTCGATATATCCCCGTTTTGAATGAATGAATGAATGAAAATTTATGATTATGTATGCATTTTCAAGGGCTGAGGCCATTTGGCATTTTATAGCCCTGGGCTGGGTTGTTCAAAACACCGTTTGTGCTATTTTGGCGTTATCTCTAACGTGGCGTTAACTGCAATGGGCTTAACTGATGGAGATAATGCCAAGAATGCACTAACGCCACGTTAGTGACAAAAGGGAGGTTTCGAAATCAAACGATAAACGTAAACGTTAACAACAACGTTATTTTTGTAACGAAAATGCAACATAAAATCTGGTTAATGTGTACTATGAAAAATAACGTTGTCGTAAAGTTTACGTTTATCGTTTGATTTCGAAACCTCCCTAAATAGTTTTTTGAACAGCGTAGAAAAATGACATTAAAGATGATTCGTTTTGTGACAAAATGAAGCTGAAGTGAAACACATGTACGAAAGAAGCTTAAGACATAGTGCAGGTGTTAGTAGCAATAATGGGGACGAGGTTTCGAAATCAAACGATAAACCAATACGACAACGTTATTTTTCATACTACACATTAATCAGATTTTGCATTGCATTTTCGGTACAAAAATAAAGTTGTCGTTAACGTTTACGTTTATCGTTTGATTTCGAAACCTCCCTATTGCACAAGAAGATACGGGAAACGAAAAAAAATATATTAAATTTTTTAAGGAGAATATAAACTAGGTTATTTGCAAGCAAAAAAACGTTGATATCTATAATAAACCGGCTGACCCGCTCAACAGTTTTGACATTTGTTTTACCTCTGCCGTTTTCTATCGTTTCAGCAAATGGACAATCAAATCCCAACGAAGACAACCCACAGGGGCCCATTTTCATCTCAGAGCCGCCCAGCCAGATAGCATTCGCCAACACCAAGGGTGCACTCATCCCTTGTACTGCCTATGGACGCCCAGCTCCTGTTCTTGACTGGATCCGGGCCGATGGGGGGCCTGTCGATGATATCGAAGGAATTTTACGAATCCTGCCCAATAATTCACTGCATTTTCTTCCTTTCGAGGACACAAAGCTCCGAGCCAACGTCCACACGGCGAGTTACCGCTGCGTGGCCAAAAATACAGTTGGACAAATTGTCAGTAGGAAGGTCACAGTCAAGGGAGGTAAGTACGCCATTTTGCACTTTTGATGACGTGGCTTCATTTATTGATGACGTATTTTGCACTTTCTGATGACGCTTTTTCGCCATCTTGCATTGCATTGTTTGTTGAAAAATTGACATCATTCGTTGTTTTTCGATGTTGGGGCATTTTTTGATGATGTTTTTTGCTTTTTCTGATGACGCTTTTTTCGCCATCTCATTGCACTGTTTGGCGAAAATATGATGTCATTGGTCGCTTTCATTTTAGTCTAATGTATTCCATGTATAATTCCTGAGTTTCCACAAAAGCCAGTTTGGCCTACGACAACATACTCTAAACTCCCACTTACCTGTCCCATTCCTGAACTCGGAGAAAATACATGTATATCGCACGCTGTCATTCTTTGCCAGGCTCGTGAGTGGGACAAGTAAGTGGACAGGACATTACTGTTTCTGACCATACCTCCATCCCATTATCTTCAACTTAAAATTTAGTCATTTTTTCCGAGTTCAGGAATGGGACAGGTAAGTGGGAGTTTGAGTACATGGCGAGGATTCTCCGATTGTTAAAGTCCACCCGAAGGCCTAACTGGGCCTTTGCGAAAACTCGCAATCAGCAACACCATGATACGAGTAAAGCTAGGAATCCACCATTGATTTTCTGCGTTGCGACTTGCTTTGCAACCTGCAACTCGCGACTGAATACGATCACAAGGAACTGATACCGGTCGCCGACCGATTGCCGACTGAAATTGACCAAGTCTTTACCATTGGTGGAAATCATGTCTAGCTGGTCCACTACGGCGATCGAGTGCTCAGTTGCAACGCAACCCAGTTGCAAAGCGAGTCGCAACGCAAAATCAGCTAGAAAATCAATAGTGGATTCCAGGCTTTAACCGCTTCAAGTTTCGAAAATCGTTGCGACCTGTGCAATGCAGGTTGATCGACCCCAGCGCTTCCTAGCGATATTCGAACGAACTACCCAATTAAGCTTCACACATGACATGATCCCGGGGCACGTGTGTTATTGTTACCAGACTCTTAAACCATTCACAAATTTCACTGACAAATCATTGAAATTATAGAACGTTACAAATTTTCCGCACACTGCGATAATTGACCCCAAATCTCCGTGAATCCTGGGGTTAATTTATTGCATGCTAAGAAAATTAATGCAATTATAGTCAGATTTAAATTCATTTGAGATGCCTTCAGTGATTTTCACTTTTATAAGACTCAAATAATGTGCACAGTTCAGTAGAAAATCTGCATGATTTTATTGGTCTTTTCTCGTTGGAAAATAGAGGACTTTGGTTCATTGTCGTTGAGCAAATCCAGTGTACATCGTCGCCTTCTGTATTGGTGTTGAAGTATTGTTTATTTAGTAAATTTAGGGTGGATGGTTCTTCGCTCTTCATCTCACCTTATTTTGCCGAAAGCTAGAATGCACAGGCACACAGAAGTCTACACGTTCGTCAGGTCTTGTTGAAGTGGAATTACTCCAAACCGCGTACGGTCTAGAATTACTACGCCTCGTGTCGTGGTAACTCTATCTCCTTATGCGGCATTTTAAGGATTCCACCAATTTGATGCAAAACACATTTTCAATATCTTAGGGGATTTGTAATTGCGATACCAAGAGTGGAGCAAGCAGCGGATCGTACAACCGCAGTGTAAAATTGGTTGCCAGTTCGTGGCACTCCATACTCCACGCAGCGTTGAAATTTTTGATAATTGGACGAAAATTTTAACACTGCCATCGATGCTAGATCGCCATCTTGAAATCCTGACGTCATCGTCGGCGGGCTGGTCTATCACCTGACGCGAACTTCTTTTTCAAAATGGTATTATTTGCAGAAAACAGTATTTATCTTGTCGAAAATGAAACAGAATAACTTTATTATTACTTTATATCTACTCCACCGATGTTTGTATCACTCTATACCTTTATACACCTGTCTTCAACGATCTATATTGTAAGCGTAGAAAACGAGTGATGGGGTGACCGCTTCACAAACAGAAGAATTTCTTCTGTTCGCTCCGCGCGCGCACTACTTTTGTAGATGGAAACCTAGCACCGACACTAGTGGTGATATTCTCCGATATCGCCACCTAGCGTCAAGTTTGGTGGCACTCTGCACAGGGAAACCCGTCGGATTGCATTTGAGGAAAGTGTTAATGGCCTTGGTGGCCTTAGCTGAAATAATAAAGGAATCAACATAAGGTTCAACTTACAAATTTAGCATTTTATAAATGTGGACAGTATCCCTTTAAAACGCAACAGATTTGCATTCTGACTCTTCCATATGATAGGCAAGACCCTTCTGCATGTTTAGTGCAAATTTTGTTGAATTCAGACTAGTTGATCTTATGATACAAAAGGACTAAATTTATGAGAACCCCACGAACGAGGAGAGTGCATGGTCATCTGTGTACATTTGAATAGGCTAACGTACATTTGCAAGTAGAACACTAACTGTGCTGAAAATAGCTCTGTTATCCTCAGAAATAGAATTAAAGGCATCAAGTTGACAGATTCATGTACCCCACTACCATAAAAAAGTAGTCACAGTGTCGGCTCAGAGTCACAGTGGTCAGACTTGTAGCCGAATGCTAGGTTAACTTAAAGTCCAACAGTATGCATGAGGTGACTCTTTCTCCCTCCCCACCTTGATAAGACTGGTGTCCTGTCCAACCTATAGCCAGTGGTAACACCGGCTGGACTGATACTATATCGAAACAAAAATGGCTACCATACTTTTATCACTTGAGAAGTCAAACGTGCTGTTTTTGCGTGACCAACCCTCAGGTAAGGTAACATGCTTCAACTCATTCTTTGATGTGTAGCAACACTCTCCATGCCTAATTGGTAACTTAGACCATTCCAATAGATAGATTTGAACAGTCTTGTCGAGCATGAATATACGACGTTGCCTAAAGGTCAAAGGTTACGTCGGCCGTAGCGAATAAACATGAGCAATATTTCCTGCAAGATGTAGTTGCAAGAATATCCAGGAAAAAATCGCTCGTGTGAAACCTCCATTATTCCGAGAGGTGTGAAAGTCGTGGTGAAAAAGAGTTAAATCTTGCAAAATGCATATCATAAATGCCCCCCCCCCCGCCATTATTGCCAATTATTCCGCTGCATTACGACAATACACACAACAAATGGAACTAAAGCGATGGTAAAATGACTCAATATTGTACTCTATTTTCCTTATTTTCTGTGGAAACATTTTCCCGTTATCGAAACAACAAACACAACATTGTTTTAAAGACGCCTCGTCCCCAGTGGCAACCATATTGGATTACGCAATACCAATCGAAGTTACGCAAAATCTCGCGAGATTACCCAGAAAGAGAGAAAACAAAGAATGTTACCAGGACCAATATTTTGTTGGCAAGAGTGATGTAGAATCATTGAATTACTCAGATGCCTACCTTTTAGTAAAAAATGCATCCGTTAATTACGGAATATTTTCAATAAATTAGTCAGAGGTGATGTGACGTCATTGTCTATGAAATGATACTACGCAGAATAAATGATGAATCTAGCCACATCCCTAACCCCGGGCTCGGAAAGCATTATGTTACAGAACAAAAAAAGAAGTGTAATTAACTAGAGTTGAACCCGGGAGTATACCGGTATTACAGAGGGAAAATATCACGTGATATCCACCATGACTTCATTCGGGACGCCGTAATTCTACGCGCGAGGTTTTCACTTTCACTGCCAACGTCCTAAAAATCATCTCGGGTTTCCCGCCGTTTTCCATTCACGTGATCCTCGGGAGTCCCGGGGTTTCCGAGGCGAATGTGTCGAATTAATGATGACTTTGAATGACGTATGCACAAAGGGACACTGTATTGTTTTTTGACGTGTTTGTAAAAGTCATACGTCGACGAGAGCCACCCTAGCCATCGGTTCGTGTTTTTTTTCGAACATCAGATGAGAAAGTTTGTAAGCAACAGTTACATGCCAAAAAGTGTTGTGGTCACATTCGATCATCAATCAGAATATTTCATATGGAGGAAGCATGCCACTTTCACGTGACTTTCTGAACTGTGCTCGTGTGTCGACCTGGTTCCCGGTCCCCAACACCAGTCACCTCGTCTCACTCTACAGTTTCTAACGCCATACAGTTTCTACCAGAGATATGATACACTAACAATGGTGGGAGGGAATCAGGAAATTTTCCAAGAGGCGACTTCGAGACATAAAAAGTTAGTCTGGATTCTCTCTTCGATTTGAACCCGAGATAGACTGACGGCTATAACTATGTTTTCAAGGAAGCAGACGTAACGTTCACTTTCTCATCGGGTACGGTTATTACTTTTATATCAGTTGTTATGGTTGTTGCCGACCGGGGCGCGATGGGCACGAAAACCAGATCGCGGGCGCTGCCATTAAAACAGTCCCTCAAAGGTACCCCAAACAACATTTCCCCCAATTCCCAAACCCCTACAGGCAGCGACCCCTTCGAGCCGTAGGGCTTGTTTCCTATCAAATTCATCACTAAGATATCAAAGATCGTCACTGATGGATCTTTAGCCAAATGAATCCATCAGTGGGATTTCGCCTTCGTACATTTCTATCACTCCCAAAATCAGCATTTTGACCAATAGGTGTCACTGCGGCCCATTCATGGTTGATTGAGCACCAATCAAGAGAATTCTCTTTTGTCTTGATCCGCTAGAACTTTGCACCCATCATTTGGCAATAGGTCCGCCTGACTGCTCCCAGTCTCCTTCAGTCCCCTCCTTTTCAAGCAAAAAAGCGAATTCTCCAATCATAGATCAACACATCGACGGACATTTTGTCATGTGATATCCATTATGGCAACTAGCTTCTCACAACGGTCGTTGCTGATTGGCTGTAATGAATGACATCATCAACTAATTACGTCATTAGTTTTCTTATTAACCTCGTTTGGAAGTTGATAGTTGTCAAGAAAATATCTCCATCGTCATCGTCAATCGGCGTCATAAGCTTTGTTAGACCTTTTTGCTGTAAAAACGTGTTGAGGAAATATCGTAGTATCGTAGTAGGGTTTCCGTCAGGGCCGAAGCCAAAGCATTATTGGCCCTGGTAATTATGGAAGAGGCCATCTCAAGCTACTCATGTTCCTCACTTGGATGGGGTCTTTTGCTTGCTCTTGCTATGGTACAAGGCGTTGCAACTGGGCACTCGATCGCCGTAGTGGACTCGCCAGACGTGATTTCCACCAATGGCGAAGATGTGGTCAATTTCAGTCGGCAATCGGTCGGCGACCGGTATCAGTTCCTTGCGATCGTATTCAATCGCAGGTAGCAGGTTGCAAAGCAAGTCGCAACGCAGAAAATCAGCAGTGGATTCCTAGCAACGGCCATAATATCATCAAATGGGCAAAAACGTCCGTCGCCGTGGTACTTTGTACGTTGTATACCTAAAGGGCAAGTAAGAGACCCCATCCAAGTGCATGAGGAACTTTAGATGGCCTCTTCAGTATTTACCAGGCCCAATAATGCTATGGCTTCGGCCCTGGCGGAAAAATCTGATGCAATACAATACCATTAGGCCATTACAGGGCTCCTTCAACGAAACTACGCATTGTCTCCGGATAATTCGTCTCCCGACAACTCGTCCCCAGACAATTCCTCACCATCTTGGCTACCAAGGGTTGTGACATCGCTCCGCCCTCCGACTACGCTGTAGTGGCGTAGTCTTTATGACGTAGCCAATACACGTGGAGTTCCAGGATGATTCCTCACTGGATAATGCGTATATCCCATCTTCCGGAAGCTGTTTTGAGTGATTGAGCCTGAAGAAGGCCATGATCCAGGGCCGAAAATTTGCAAACTTTTCAGACGACTATCTTCATATTGGATAAATCGTCGCCATTCGCTTATTTCATAGTATGAAGATAATGGTAAAATTGAAGTTGCATCATTTTTATGGGATAATTTGGTTGTAACGTTTAGTGGTAAACTAGTCACTCAAAAACATAAACTGTGCTCTCTTGAAATAAAATCACTTCAATATCCATTGAAAACGAAGCTAATAAAAACGACGGCATTGCTCCATGACGTCATTCATTAGCAGCCAATCAGATTGCTCGTATCTGACAAGGACACTGAAATTGAAGTCGGCTTATTCCTGAAAGTGGATGCAGATAAAAAAGATGAAATTTGAAAAAATATAAAAACCAAAAATAAAAATTAAAAAAAATACGTACACGTGCATATCGTATGCTATAATTGTCATCTTGTAATGAAACAAAGGGCCATATTCATAAAGGGTGTTTAATCACCTTGGAATGCAATAAAAATGCTTGAAATGATGACAGATGAGTTTGCTGATTTTTAAAAAAATATGACATGTTGCAGATATCAATGAATTTGAATGTATTAACGATATTTCAAAAATTCAAAATTTTACACAATGAATGGAGTCTCCCTTTAAACACCCTTAAATGAATGTGGCCCCAGTTAGTAGCGTACCAATAGGGAGACCTTCGACGTTACTGCTAGAATGCTGTTGTCCCATCAACACAACTATTGAACAGATTTTTTTACAGGAAAATGAAATTCAGAGAAAGTATGAGTAATGCAAGCCATCGGGGGTTCCACGTTTTGTACGAATCCGGACAATGTGCATCCGTGTTTTCGCCGAGTTCAACTGTTTGTTCAATGAATTGACAGCTTTACGACTTCAAGTGGTTTCAAGCTGCTTTTTACTCAATAATTCCAAGCGACGTCTATGAAGCCCATGACCTCTACATACAAATTACCATGGAGACAATGGCCGCCATTAGGATTCCACTGGGTTGTGATAAAATCTGGATTCACAGCAACTACTCGGTCCATTTTTCCCACAAATGATTAAATATTTTGGCGCGGCATGAATATTTAAATAACCTGTTTACAAAACGCGACGTACTTAATGTATTGCTGAATAATTTGCAATGATTTTTCCCATACGTTGAGCTCAAATTGAAATGACGTTTTACATGAAATCTCGCGCGTGCGAGATGTCATACGCGCCGCACGGACAAAGGCACCCGGAAGGCTCACTCTACGTTTGCTGATATTTAATACAATCAATGAAGCCTGAATTTGCACAGGCAGTTGGACAAGTGCCAGATATATTGTTGTGGTGGTCATTTTAGCATTGACAGTCAACCGTCTGTTGAAGGCTCTAAATTTCCCATATATTCGTCGCTTTTATACGGCGTGATTTCCGAAAATTGCCGAATGAAGGTTATGAGGGTAACGTCATCTCAGGATGCCGAATGACTCTTGCCAGGTTCACAGAAATAGTGGACCGTGTTTGTATACATGTATTACATTTATGAGCCCTGATAGCCTAGTGGTTATCGCGTCCGCTCAGCAAGCGGCAGGTCCACAAGTGTAACGTTTTTCAGTGTGGCCGTTTTTCTGTGTGATTCCCATTGTTCGGAACACACTGGTAAACAGACTTGCTGTTTCTTTGTGTGTCGCTCATTGTCAAGTCGCTGCTTAATCCGTCAATCTAAATATCACACTGGCACACGGGCCACACTGGAAAACGTTACACAGGTGTAATGTTTTTCACTTCCCCCGTTTGCCAGTGCCTCCCAACAAAAGATTGACGGAATAAGCGGCAACGTGACAATGGGGGAGGCACTGATCAACATGTCTTTCTGTATTTGAGTGTCCGCCGAACAATAAAGCGGGCATTGTCATACTGGGGGCATTCTCATACATTAATACACCTGTATCGAATCCAGCCAGGGCCATAATGGGGATTTCATTCCCGGCTCTATGCTGTTAACTCAATGAATAGCCCAGACGTCAGATGACTCTGTGGCGCAATGGACTAGCGCGCTGGACTTGTAATTCAGAGGTTGTGGGTTGGAATCCCATCAGAGTCGTATTTTTTTGTATTGTATTGTATTGTATTGTATTGTATTGTATTGTATTTCATTTTTCCGTCAGGGCCGACTCTGTAGCGTATTTTTTCACATCTGGTTCCGTGTTTTGATAGTCGCGCTCCTTTGCATTTTTTCGCCACAGCAAACAATGAAGTTAATTTAAGGGTCATTAACTTCTATAGGCCTATGCCTTTGTTTCAGCGATGTGTAAGTTCTGCCCAACTTGGTCAAATCGACCGTATTGCGCGCGTCGTGGTTGAAAGAGCTTTGATTGGGGAGGTTTCGAAATCAAACGATAAACCAAAACTTTACGACAACGTTATTTTTCATACTACACATTAACCAGATTTTGCATTGCATTTTCGGTACAAAAATAAAGTTGTCGTTAACGTTTACGTTTATCATTTGATTTCGAAACCTCCCTACTGTTTTACAAGCACGTCCGTTGCATGGGACCGTAAGCCATGGTGCCTTGTAAAAGACCCCATCCAAGTGAGGAACATGAGTAGCTTGAGGTGGCCTCTTATCCGCACTCACCAGAGCCAATAATGCAGTGGCTTCGGCCCTGACGGAAAAATCTAATACAAGTCGTGGAGTTTCGCCAGGCGTAGTCCCCGAGAACGATTTCAGTGCTACTGTGATTATATTTTCGTGAAAACAAATCAGAAGTTGTTTAGTTGATGAGAGCATGGAACGGTCTTATTTACATGGCCTGTCAACGTAAATATTCTCAAGTACACCTATCTAAAGATAGAACACCTGAAAGAATTTGCCCATTCTGAAAAACGGTTTTCTCTCACGCTCGATCTCTTCTGCCGAACGGAAAAAGTTGAGAGAATCTCACTGTAAGTGACCTCATTATGCAATGTAGTAACTCTGACATCATCCTACTGAGCAAGTTCTGCTGACGTAGGGAATTCCAATCGATCTGGATACCGATGTGAATACTAAATGTGACCAGGTGTAACAGTAAAGAATGTCCCCATGTAAAAAGTGTCCGCTTCTATTGTTCAATGACGGATTAAGGTGCATGGCTAAGAAACCAATCACCAGAGATTAGAACGTAACAGTAGGATCTTTTCTTCCTGGGACAGTTTTTCCTGGGGACATTCTTTCCTTTGACACCTGGTCACAAATATTAATAAAGGACTGGTACGTTTCCACTGGAGCTGTGGACAGACATGGCAGAGTCCTTCGATGGTAAAGCAATACAGGGTGGCACAGAAAAAACGGCATACTTCTAATATCCAAGGACCTAGTATACCGTCGGAGTGAATGAATACATTTTATTGAAAAAAATAAAAATTGTCATCACCGAAGATGATATGATAAACAATTTAAGTGCTTTAGATGTATTTTCCTGGAGTAAAATACTCTTTTAAGAGCAATGGTTTTTTCGCAAAAATTTAAATTTTCTTGCTAAAAAATCATTGCTCTGCCAAAGTAAGGGGGCTTACGCCCTAGCCCCCCCCCCCGGATCAGGTGTGAAAGGAACCCAAGTCCCCCTGGAATCCAAGTCCGGTCTTATTGTTCAGCGATGGATTAGATATATGGCTAGAGAGACCATGACCATTCGAATATAGCCTTACAATAGCGGGCTATTGTTTGGAGGATCTGCATTCCTAGGACGCAGGGGCCGTATGCATAAAACATCTTAAGTGTAAATTTCCCTTAAACTATTGTTCCAAACAAAAGATAAGGGAAATCTTAAACTTAAGATGTTTTATGCATACGGCCCCTGATTCCTGTCACACCTGTCCTGAAAGGCGGATAGTGGACTTTGGGAGACGTGCGTAACGGAGTGGCTTGCAAACTTCCTCCAATCTCACGCCTCTCTGACATTTCCCCGACCGAACGAGTTCAATCATCATGCTAAATCGCTGCCGCTGCTGCTGAGCGCAACCTCCAGGCCGGTTTGATCTTACCAACAAGGCACATTCACCTGCAAACTCATCAATACGATCAGAAATGCATCCGAGCCAATTAAACCACATTCCTGTCTCAGAAAGCCAGACCNACGGGGCCTGAAAGGCGGATAGTGGACTTTGGGAGACGTGCGTAACGGAGTGGCTTGCAAACTTCCTCCAATCTCACGCCTCTCTGACATTTCCCCGACCGAACGAGTTCAATCATCATGCTAAATCGCTGCCGCTGCTGCTGAGCGCAACCTCCAGGCCGGTTTGATCTTACCTACAAGGCACATTCACCTGCAAACTCATCAATACGATCAGAAATGCATCTGAGCCAATTAAACCACATTCCTGTCTCAGAAAGCCAGACCTCTTGCAAAAACAAACTCAGAAATTGTGTTTACAAACTTGTGAAGTGGAAGCGGGGGTAATTCATTCCCTTTGGATATAGCACAAGGATTTCTTGTGGAAATAAATGGGTGCATTTACTACGGATTGGCAAGATATCAACTCCGCACGGTGGGTAGGAATGGCCTGACCTCATACCTCTTGATTCGGGTTATTGTTTCCTACTGAAAACATCCACCGACTCGGAAAATCTTCCTCCTCTTGAATGAGGGTTTTTTTCTTACGATCAACGTACTACCAGCCGCGTTTGGAATACGTTTATGTGGTGTAAATCCAACCGTTCAAAAGACAGTTGTATTTAGATTGGGTCCCATTCTCCTGTACAAAGCTCAATTCACGTGGGTCAAATGATAAAGTCAGTTCCAAAAATTCAATCGGCCGTAACTTCCGTCAAAAGAACTTCCGGAAGTGCCGATAACGTTTTTCATGTACAGGAAGCAATTCTCTACCGATCTAGATAGGTCAGCAAATTTCATACCAAAATTCCCACGGGATCCCATTTGCTCCCTCACTATACGGCCGAATGGCGGCCATTTTGGAAAACGCAATGCAGCGCGTAGTGTAAACTGCACTGAACATCGTGGCGAAATGGATTGGGATTTAGAGAGAGTGATCCCGGTTATCGGACATATTATGCGCGGAAAAAAGAGGAGAGCTGAAAGAGTAGTGACGGCTGTGATGGAATTTCATGAAAGTCATGTTGAAAATGGTTGAGTAACAACGGAGACAGCGGTCAAAACGGTTTTGAACAAGCGTATAGCATTCTTCATATTCTCATCAACTAATCAAATTTTTAACGACAGACTATTCAACGTCATTCTCTCGTCTTTTGATTTGAAGAGCTCTCTATAGTCATGAATTATCGGCAGGTCCCAGCATTCACAAGGTCCATTGACCCATCATAATAGTTTGTCTCCATTACAGAAACTAGAACCAGGATCATTCATCTTCCAAAAGTCCGCTTCCCTCTATTAAAATTGAAATCGATTCCTTTTGTTTTGCATTTTATGGCTCCATGAATTTTTCAATTTTCAATTTCTTTTTGTTTAAAAATCCATTTCGTTGCGGTTTTGGAAACCTTTATTTAGAATCGATAGGGATTATTATTCCGGTGTCAGATTCTAAATGAACTTCATAATTGATCCATAGGCCGCTGCGGGAATTCCTTGTTTTATGATATGCCACTGTCATGACTGTCGTCTGCCATCTTAACCTCGCCTGCAGTTGCCGCGCTACACAGGCATGTTGGAATTATGTTGGAATCTACACGCCAGCACGAGGTTTGTCACCTTTACAAATGTCAAAAATTATTGATGGTTTTTAATAAACCGTCACTTAATGTTGCATAAGACGCAGCCAGGCGTCGATTCGGTGACAAGCGGAAAATTTGCTTTCTGATTAACGGAGAAAAATGGTCACATGTGGTGTCACGTGACTAATACCTCCTTCTACCCTCGAGTAAGAAATGCTTCTTGGTGTAAAAAATTGAATTCCTTTTAACGACAAAGTTACTGTAACGTCCGTATATCTATGTTGACCAAATTTGGTTTCTCGTAGTCCTCTTTGAGTGCTGAGTAACAGAGTAACAGACTGCTAAGTAACAGAGTAACAGACTGCTGAGCAACAGAGTAACAGTGTGCTGAGTAACAGAATATTAAGCGATACCATGTGACATGATTGTCTTGTGCTTAGTTCACACACAATACATTAGCGAGGTTTCGCAAATCTGACGACACACGAAGTACGAAATACGAAATTGGACTTCATTTCAATGACGTAATGTATTTCAGGAGATGGTTGGTACCACAAATATCGCCTGCTGCAAGAGCGTGCGTATGACGTCAGATCGGTAGAGTTCGGTGTAGCCTATATTAAGGCGGGGGGCTACCTATGCCGACTTTATTGACGCTCTTTGAAAACAAGCGTCCTAACATATTCATGACAAAAAGTAACTAATTGATCATTACCGATGGCACCATTCGATTCGGCGACCCCAAAAATGTGGGTATAGGTCTTGGAATTGTGCTTCTATCTCTCTTAGATTTCGAGATAAGTGGAAAAATGTGTTCAAAATGGCGGCCATTTTGAAATCCAAGATGGCGGCCACTAGGGGGCGATTTCGTCGGGGCTCCCGTCCTTAAATTAAAGGCAATGGCCCATTCTACGTCTGTGCAAAATTTGGTGCTTTTATCAAAAAGTGAACGATTCGGCCATTTTTGGGAGCTTAGCCTCCCTACTAATATGGCAATAACATCCAAAAGAAATTTTTCAAATATATTTGTCCAAAAAAGAGAAAACTTGTTTTGGAAATTTGAAAATTTCCATACCGCTGGCAAGTTACTCCTTTGTTATGTAGATTTGCACTATTCGCGCCCTTTGAATAAACTCTGTTCGGCCACTTGTGACCAAAGCACCAGTGGCAGAGCTGAACAATACCCGCAGTGGACACAAAAGATTTAGGGTCGGCACGTACACTGAAGATTGGTTTTCGAAAACAGTATACCAGGGTGATCGGATTTAATCTGAATGTGAATGACTGGTCGCACAAAGGCCAGTTCCGTGGATTGCCACTAGGGAATGAGCTCAGCTATAGGTAGCCCCCGCCTTAAACTTTGAAATTTATCTTTCGTTTCCACTTCGTATCTACGAAGTGAAAATTTAAATATTCAAGATGTACCATAACTCTCTCGGTCTCACATGATAAAAAAAGACGCACTGGCAGCAGACATTTGTGGGCAAACAGGGCAAATTGATTAAGATTATTATTTTTTATTCTCTGAGGCCGGATTTACAATCCTTCATCGGGTCGAACTCACCTCCTCAAACACTTCCACATTATTGTTTTGGCATTGATGATCTCAATGCTCCAGGCGGTGATACTGTATGCCTGGAGCATTGTCTCAACTTGCAGCTCGAAACTAGTGCCAGATTTACCGAAGTATGACGGAAAGACCCGAAGTGTTACGAATGTGCCCGGAGCTCAGTCTCACCTGATATCGCGCAACCTGCGAATCCCTGGAACAGTGTCACAGAATCACGCATTGCTGAAAATCTCGCGAGATCACCAATGACGTCATAGCAGATTTTGTTAATCCTGGTCTTCAATTTCTCACACAAATCGAATCTGTTCAAATCCGTTGCCCAGCTGGGGACGAGAGACGGGATGTAATTTCTTCTGTCACCCAAAACGTAAAACTCCATTTGGACGCCATAATCACCATGTGTCCAAATCCACCGAGAAATGTAGCTCTATTCCCAGTTTTTGTAATGTAATCATTTCACTCAAATCTCATTCCATCCATTTCACGTGGCATCACCTTCGGCTTCCCTTTGGTTAAGCAACTCGCTTTTTCTGAAAGATTGTGGTGTATGGTGAAGATGTGGAATTCATAGAGATTCTAAGATGTTGAGCATTTCGCTCTTTTTCAAAGAGCGAAATGCTCTTTCATCTTTCTGAAAGATTGTGGTGTATGGTGAAGGTGGTGGAATTCATAGAGATTCTGAGATAGGTTGAGCATTCGCTCTTTTTGAAAGAGCGAAATGCTCTTTCATTTTTCTGAAAGATTGTGGTGTATAGTGAAGCTGGTGGAATTCATAGAGATTCAAAGATAAGCAGGACATATTCGCTCTTTTTGAAAGAGCGAAATACTCTTTCAGTCTTTCTGAAAGATTGTGGTTTAGGGTGAAGGTGGTAGAATTCGTAAAGATTCTAAGATAGGTTCAACATTTCGCTCTTTCAATCTTTCTGAAAGATTGTGGTGTATGGTGAAGGTGGTGGCATTCATGGAGATTCGCACTTTTTGAAAGATTGTGACCGAGGTAGTAAAATTCATAGTGACAAGGTTGAGTATGGCAATCTTTTTGAAAGATTGTGGCTGACGTGATAGAATCGATAGAGATTCCATAACAAGGTTAAGCTTCTCGCTTTTTTGAAAGATTGTGGTTAAGGTGATATTCATAAAGATTATGAGAGAAGGTTGCGTGTAAGGTTGTGTGCACAGGTGGCAGAATTCACGGAGTTTCTAATATAAGGTTGGACGTCACTTACCTCCTCTCTGGGGGCTACAGAAGTGACCTATACAAATCAAGCTTCGGTCTCGGATGACAAACCTGCCCTCTCCTGAAGTCACTATCATCACTTCTTCATTGCCCGTGGCAAGTTTATACCCTAGCAATAAATTCTGTTGGCTTGTTTTAGCGGACATTACCACAAGTTAATGTGTTTTGATGTGGGTGATTGATAGGCGATTCTCGGCTAGTTAATGCAACCATCATGATGCTGGCGATAATAGAAAGTAGATTGCATGGTGATCGTTTGGGACACAATGGGACACTCGAGTTTACAAGAGGTCCATATTTTTTCCTTCATGACTGGTTTTCTTAGTAAGACTGATGGAATTGTATTGGGACTTAACCCTTTGGATTTCTTGCCACCGTAAATGGGTTGAGATACTTACCAATCTCGTACCCAGCTAGCGTCCAATGGAAATACCTAGTACATGTATGTCACATTTTGGTATTTTCGAGAAAAATGGGTTTATGTGGAATGACAACTTGGAAGAGTTTTGTTGTGGAAAACACTTCTAATTAAAAATATGTCATACAACAGGATTAAATGCAATTTGCTATGTTTTACCTCTGATTTCATGCTGAATTTGCAAAGGTAAAATCATAGTAAGTCACAATTCTGATGACTTAGACGTAAAAACCGTGTAAGTGCACCACTGTCTTTCCGAGGCTTTGGCGAACATTTTGCAAACAAAAACTGTTTATTATGATGAAAAAATACCTAGCAAGAACGAATTTGGCCTTACATGTAACTCATTTTTTCCAAACGTGGACTACATGTATGTATTGTTATGCAGTATTTGTATCAGAAAAATCGAAACCAGTTGGATTGTGTTTCACCTGCTGATGAGGGTGAGCCAGCGAACCAGAAAGCTACATGTACCATAAAGCGCCTCTCCAAGAACAGAGCAAATCCCATCTGACAGAGCCTTCTGGTTCTGTCACGGAAGCAGACCTGGCACATTGCCAACTCTCCAAGAAACGCTAGATCACGACGAGAATTAATTACCGAACATGTGGTTCTCCGGATTAATATAAAATGGTTTTATCTCCGCCTGTCATAGCTCCAAAGTCAAGATGCTGCATTTAATTGGAGAAAGTCGGCATCGCTTCCAAGAAATGGTTTCGATGTCCGCCAGAATTAAAGGCCGCCAACATGAGTGATGTGTGCATAACAAGTGCACATGCGCATGGTACTTTCAGCATGCGTCACCACCTATGGCATCCAGGCCTACCTGGGGTAGTGCGTCATTCCGTCGAACTACAGACTTCTACCCCAGGCGGTAATAGTCACTACACACTGTTCAAGGTGGCTGTTCCATTTAGTTTACGTGCCAAATATCAGCCAATCAGATTACGCGTTGCAGAAGAGCCTTGGATTGCAAGTTGCCGTGTCATCTGTACAGTGCACTAGTCAAGTTTCCCGATTTATGTCTCGCAAAATGCTTGGATTTCCAGTAAATTTCTGACATGGCGGACAAAACTGTACTTAAAATGTACAACAAAAAATATTTGTATTCCTGGAAGTCAGATTTACAGACGACGCCGCGAATTTATAAAAGGGGCATTTTGATTGGCCACTCGCGACTATAGGACCAAGCCGTGAAATAGAAATGCTGCTATTGACGCCAGGGGTATGAGTGATGTAACAGGAGGTGTAGTCACGCGATGCCCCTGGTGTGCCAGGATGCACCTATGGCGGAAAATGAACTAGGCCTACTTACAAAACCACTGCAAACCCACCCACTCTTTGCACGTTCGACCTCGGACGGTGAGATAGGCTATTTTGGAGGTGTAGATATGCGCCTTAATCTAGAACCTAAGGTTTACCTTTAGCTATTTGATCATATGAATAAAGACTAGCAAATGCTTTTACTGCAGATTTGTACAGCATTGCCTAGTGCATTTGCACTGCAAAATTCAAGTAAAAGCATGTACTAGTCTTAATTCATTTGACCCATTGTTTGCAGGGAATACGAAAGCTTTAAGTCCAAAGGGTCCAAACTTTTACACAAAGGGTGTCATCATGGGTATCATTTTGGAGCTCTATGAGAGCAGTGTTGAAAAAAATATTTTCATCCACCTGCAGCCCCCGTGGAACTAGTGGGAAAGGGTAAAAGTCATATTTGTGGCCCTTTTTGACCCCCTCAAGGGTTACAGTGTACATTTTGGGGGATGAAACCCACGCCATGTTGTTGTACTCACTGAGACCTTTAATTTGATACCCATGTTGATATGATTCGAAGACATCAAATTTTTGCCCCCTACTGTTAATCCCTTTGGCCCCCTAAAAAGGGCGGCCATTTTGGAAATGTGCAGGTTTTGTGTTGTGGTAACAAGCTGAATGTGTTCAGCATGTCCATCTTCATATAAAACAGGAGGAAATGTTTAGTTACCAGAACTACGCTACGAAAGTGAAAACTAAATGGGCATGTCTCACGGCCTAATAACGATGTGACCCTTTTTAGGCGTCCAGAGTCTAAAGTTACAGACAATGGAATACAGAATTACTCACGTCCATCAGTTGCAATTACTAGACGAAAATCTCGACACTAAAGAAAATACATCCTTAGTCTTTATTTGTCGTTACTTAAAACGTCCTCATTCTTACCGGTAGTGTATTGTTCCCATGCACCCGGTGGAAGTGAAAATGATGTCCGTTTGCAGGTGTGAAGGGAAAGAATGTCCTAGGAAATACTGTCCGGGGAACAAAAGATCCTATTGTTACATTCTAATCTCTGACAATTGGTTTCTATACCCATGCCGCTTAATCCGTCATTCAACAATAGAAGTGGACACTTTTTACAGGGGGACACTATTTACTGCTACACCTGTACATCCTTCCGTTCTAGGCCTATTTGCCGAAAAATTGTGAAATGGTATATCCCCATGGCACTGCCAGAGGCACTCAACAATGCGCTTTTCATAGTGGCGCTTTACATAGTTAAGACATAAGATTAAAAGATACAATGTAGATCTGAGACAATAAAGATAAAGTAATCGGTAAAGAAAATAACTGAAGAAAACAATACCATAAAAAGAAGCAGATTAATCATTAATAAACGGCTTCTTTAAAGAGAGAGGTTTTTAAAATCGACTTAAAATTATTGAAACTGCTAGCTGTGGGGCACACACTCGGTACGAACGGTCACCGGCTTGCCTCTTCTTGGCAGTTTGCTGCTGAAGGAGAGGAGCAAAGCAAGACATGGGGCTGTTTTCTGGATGGCAACCGTAAGTTCATCGGGCCTGTGCCAACCACAGCTTTGTATGCGAACATAAGAACTTTAAATTTAATCCTTGAAATTTAATCCTGATTTTGGAACGTCCGTTTTTCACACACATGGATGATATAACCTCCAACTAAAATTTACCTCAAACTATTGTTCCAAACAAAAGATATTTTTTTATGCATACGGCCCCAGCTCACCAACAGCATGAGGTGAATTTGATGACGTCATTTTGTGATTCCTAGACTTTCGCATTCAAAAACTCGGCATATCGTTCTGTGAAACATCGCAGCAAATTTGGCTCAATCTGCATAGAAATTGCAACATTACACAAATCAAATGATAAAAGTACAAAAGTCATGAAAATTTGTTCCCCTCATGGCGCGGGACATTGCAATATGCGCGCTCAGCAATCAAGATTAGGCTGAGATAACGACGCAGAAGCCCCGGTAACAACATTCCAGCGTACCGGAGCTCGGCACATAAAAATCACTACAAGATAATGAATCCTGGTCCCAGGGGATATTCACCAAGCACTCAATGCAAGCGACAATTGTCGTTCAGAATAAAACGGCACCTAGGGACGAGTGACAACTGCTACAGAAAACGACCTGCATACGTTAGCATTGAACGCGGGGAGATTCTAGCGATGACGAACCGCGACGCTATGAATACCAATCGATTGGCGAAATTGTCTTTCTCACTCGATTTATCTGGCGTTATTACGTCAGTGGAGAAGAAGAACAGGCCGGCAGATAGCGGAACCATGCAAAGATAATCCATTGATTTTACGCTTATTATTTTGCGTTGGCATCTTGCCAAATTTGAGATTCTTCGTTTTGGAAAGCTTGGAACGTCTTTCTGTGAAGAATTTAGAGCGAGGAGCAAATTAAATTGTTTTACTGATGAATGTTCAATTTCGTTAAGTGGAAAGGAACATTTTATTTTCGATGCATTTAAAGTAGCATGTACACCGGCAGCATTTTTGCAACATTAGAACAGCATGACCCCTGTACACACAGGCCAATGAAAAGCAACATTTTAAAAGGAATTAGTCGCGGCAGCCTAAAATGACACGAAGAATAATTTCGTGGCCCGCGAAATTCAAAATTACAAATTTGTATTTTTTAGAGGATAACATCCCTAAATAAGCCTAGATTTGCAGTTGACGATGTTCTAAATGCTACACTTCCCAGCAGATGATGCTGGACCTGTGTTGTTCGAATCCCAAATGCATCTGAGCCAACAACACGTAACACAGTTACATGTACCCAGCAGGCTTATTGCTGCCGGGACCGAAGTCCAGAATCGCTTTGAAATAATGATACAGCACCGTAAGGAGAAAACAAGAAGTGGAATTATTAATTAACTTAATTCCTTGTGGTAATCTCATAATCCGTCACATCGCCATGAATCAGAAATTGTCAAAATAATTCATGATTTATCGTTGTGGTGTATCTGCGGCTTAAGTGAGGTCGACTCTGCTTGTTCTGGCAATTGCCCGGGCGTAACGAGGCTGAAGATTGTCCTGCGAAGCGCCTCTCAATTATGGCGCGATTTCAACATTCTCGGCACGTTTCTCTCGCAAGCTGCCCCAAGTGGCAAAAAACTTAGTGCATAATTGCAAAGTCATCCAGTCCTCCCAACGGTTCTCTTGATGCCGTTTGCCGGGCCGGCATCAATTTTAGTAATCACCGGATCGGTTTTTCGTCTGCTTCGTTGGGTGGTTATAATTTGCGGACAGGTTTCTCCTGTCATTATTTCGGATTATGGCCGTATTGACTTCATCAAAATCATGATGAGAGTGTGACTTGTTTACAAGTCATCGAAACACAGTCGCAGGTGATGTGTCTCAAACCCAATGTCATTGAGAGGCGCCCGTGCACTATCAGTACAGATTACCAGCCGTAGTTACGTATCTTGCACACCTGATAATTTGTCATACATGTACATGTATGTGAAATGTGCGCATTGAGCATTTTCATTAAAGGGGATTAGTCGCGTCAGTCTAAAATGACAGGAAGAATAATTTCATGTCCCACGAAATTCACAAATTCAGAATTACAAATTTGTATTTTTTTAGAGGATAACATCCCTAAATAAGCCTAGATTTGCAGTTGACGATCTTCTAAAATACTATTCGAAGGCAGCAACGCCACAGCAGTTGCGTAAATATGCTCTTAGTAGGCAATAAATACCTGATGTGAGTTCTGTATAATACGGGAGAATCCAACTTACCTCGACGCGAGTCCAGGTCATAAAAATTTTCTAAGTTATAATAATACCGTAATATAGAGGGGTAGCATAATGGTAAATGGAACAACTTGTATTATACCTAAGCTGTTCCATCTACCATAATGCTACCCCTACTATATTACGATATTTTTAGAACTTACAAATTTTTATGACCTGGACTCGCGTCGAGGTAAGTTGGATTCTCCCGTATATTCAAGATGGTGGCGTTTGATTCTCTATTCTGACTCCTTGACTGACTGGCACCGCCAGTTCGCTTTTAAAGGACCAACATTATCATCCCAGTCTGTGTTTCGCTCGTTGTTAGTTTGTTAGTGTCCGATTTGTGCCACAAGTGAGCGGTATCAAAATTAAGGGGCGGATAGTCCGGCTTAGGTCCATTTTGTCATGTTTACCACTGAAGCCAAATCGGTGTCGCATAATTTTCACAATTTAATGCGATTTACGCATAAAGCAACCTCACTTGAAATCGATCTTACGAAACATAATGTTGCCGTGTTCGAAGATACGGCTGGAGATGATCTCTCCAGCACTGACAAGCAGTTTATTGACTATCGGCATAGTGATCATCGAAACACGTCTCAAAACTTCGCTAGTCTATTGATTTTATTTAGTGTCTCAAAAAAAAGAAAAACATCCCAAAGGGCCCGTCGATGTTTTCCCCGTGCCTTCCAAATCACGCAGAGACTGATGCAAATTGGGCTAGCCCTTGATTTGCAACAGTGTTCTAGATCGTTGGTGGATTTTTGTTCCCATTTGCTCAGTGTTTCCTCTCGATATATACTCTAAACTCCTACTTACCTGTCCCGTTCCTGAACTCGGGAAAAATAACTAAATGGTCAGAAAGAGTAATGTCCTGTCCACCTACTTGTCCCACTCCCGAGCCTGCACTGAAAAACTTTCCTTCATCAAAATGACGAACTTAGGTTCGTTTTCCATTACCAAACTGAGTATCCATTAAATTCGTCGAAATGACAAGTCCAGGTTCGTCATTTTGACGAACTCTTGACGAACATAAACAAGGGTTCATCAAAATGACGAACGTGGACTTGTCATTTTGACGACTTTAGATACTCAGTTTGGTGGTAATGAAAACGAACGTCATTTTGATGAGGAAAAGTTTTTCAGTGTGACAAAGAATGACAGCGTGCAATATCTTCAACTTAGGATTTGGTCATTTTTCCGAGTTCAGGAATGTGACAGATAAGTGGGAGTTTAGAGTTTGGCTAACCTTGGAGGAATTATACTGTTTCTAGCACAGTGCGAGTATAATTCCTCCAAGGGGTAACTCTGTGAAACGAGAGTGAGAGCACAGCTATTTCGTTCGCAATTCCTTGCTGTTGTCCTTTTAGCAGTTCCTTATAAATCTTGGCAAGCTGAATCTATTTGCACCACACTCACTAACCTGACGCCAGAAACTGCGCTTGCCGTCGTCACAAGCGATTAACAACTTTATATTGTTCTGGCAGCGGCCATTATTCATTGGTCCTCCTTATCAGTTCGATTCCGAGCCGTAGATTAGTACTCATCAGTTGGATTCCTAGTCGTAGTTTCGCACCTGACTCGGCTTACTGAACAACTCCAACCCATTAAAATGCTATTCATTGACAAGAGCTGATTGCAATTTCTCCGTTTCATTAAATTCTTATGAGCTTTTAAGTCATGATTACGGTATCTTTAACTTCGATTTATTGTCCTGGTCATGATTAAAAAGAATAAAATGATGATTCAGTTGAAGTTAATAGGAAAACTTCAAAATCTTCAAAACTACAGATTCAGCCCCATCGAACTAGAGCTAGGAAATCCATCATTGATTTTCAAGTTGATTTTGCGTTGCGACTTGCTTTGCAACTGGGTTGCGTTGCAACTGGGCACTCGATCGCCGCTGTGGACTCGCTAGACGTGATTTCCGCCAATGGCGAAGATGTGATCAATTTCAGTCGGCAATCGGTCGGCGACCGGTAGTTCCTTGCGATCGTATTCAATCGCAGGTAGCAGGTTGCAAAGCAAGTCGCAACGCAGAAAATCAGCAGTGGATTCCTAGCTTAAAGCTAGGAAGCTAGGAATCCACCACTGATTTTCTAGTTGATTTTGCGTTGTGACTTGCTTTGCAACTGGGTTGCGTTGCAGCTGGGCACTCGATCACCGTAGTGGACTCGCTGGACGTGATTTCCGCCAATGGCGAAGATGTGGTCAATTTATTTCAGTCGGCAATCGGTCGGCGACCGGTATGAGTTCCTTGCGATCGTATTCAATCGCACGTAGCAAGTTTGCAAAGCAGAAAATCAGCAGTGGATTCCTAGCTTCAGACATAGGCTACCGTATTGTTCGACGAGGGATTGTAAGCCTACAGGAACCAAGACCATTGGATAGCTATTGTCACTAGGACATGCATTCCGAGTACTGCCATTCCTTTCACACCTGTAGGTACTGACAACTCGCTTCTGTTTTGAATCTTCGTAAACAAAACGCTTCATATTTCCCCATCTAACTGCACCTTGCATAAAAGACAAAGCCGCCCGTTGTTGTTGATAGTATTTATTGGACTCTTTTCAATACAGTATAATATATTATTTTCAGGAGTTCTAGCTAAAAAAAGAAAGTACATATACATGTACATTACATGTATATACCGTTGGAAACAGAGCCGCCCCTATACTAATGTCATTTTTATGACATCATCAACGCCTGAACTTCGTCATTTTCCGTGATTTTCAAAGTGGTACAGCTGATTGGATCTCACTAACCGCTAAATATCAGCGAAGCCCTTGGAATATCATTTCGCCTTTTCTATCAGATCATGCATTGAACTGTAAAACATGCATTTCTCTGAACCTTGATTTTTCAAATTCATGACAGTTGCTTGAGTTATTCAGATTTTTCGATCTGTCAAAGGCAGCCGAATCATGACAGTTCAATGCTAGTTTATCCTTCACCCGACAAAACTCTCTGATCTGCATCGAATTATCTTACGAGCATGAAATCATGCGGTATTGTCCTGAGATTTGGATTCGTGCTTTGACCAGATAGAATTCAGATTTCTTGGCACGTGACCAAACTTTCATGGTACTGAAATTGACGCAGCAAATCTGCGATTTACGCAACAAAATGAAGCAAGAAGTAAAATTCCTCCGAGAAATGCCGAGTAGAATGATTGACATCCGGGTAATTTGATTAGGCAAGGACAGAATCATCAACCTGACAATTTACAGGGAAAAAATCATGAGTAACTGAATGTTCGTATTGAGAAGTCCGCAACTTGGGATAGAAATTGGCGGCTAACTCTACTCTCTGGAGACTGGTTCGTTTGTCATGGACATCAAAATTTGCGACTGGTAGCTGTACTGAATGCGAAACTATGCTCAGAATCATGCCGTGGGATTTTTGATTGCTTCCCACATCGTTTTGATCTTTGATGCCTCATGCAAGATGTAACGCTCTGTGAATCTTGATTCGGGATGGCACCGAATCGTACGCTCAGAATCAGTTACTGAATCCGAAATGGCGGTTAACAATTCTCTGCTGAATTTCTAAGCATCTTCACCACTTCAAAAGAAAGCACCACTTCAGAGCTAACTTTTATGACCAAGCGCTGCCCTTGTTTCGAGAACGCTGCACTAACTTCCTGTTAAAAAAACGGCTGGTACAAACTGGGTGGCATCAAAGACAATGTAAAGTAGTGTTTGATAACCACATTTAGGAGACCCATTTATTTTCGCTCCATTTCCTCTGCTTCACGCCGCAAAGATCCGAGCCATTTCTTTCTTCCTTTGATCTCAGAGTTCGTAAATTTCCGATTATTTCCGTAAATAATCGGCTTGATCATCTTTTTATTCTATAAACGTGTTAATATTTTGCTAATTAATCACCTGCTGTCAGTTTGTGTATCGTGATGTCAACTCTGACGTAACCTTTGAAATCTATGCTTGTCAGTCTCCGGAAATGTTCGGGTGTTTCCGTGACCCGAAACTCATTGCAATCATAACAATGGCCTCTGCCGAAGCAAAAGAAATACACTCTGACTCAGAGCTTCTTTCTTTTATTTTATTTTTCTGGATTGCCAACCCAAAAGTGCACCAGATAATTCAATTTGAAACTGAAGGCTAAGTTAGCGTGAATGGTGGTGTCTTTGCCGTTCAGCCAGCAGCTGAAAATCAACGAATGTGCCACAATCGTAGAATGTTTTTTTTTTACAATATCAAGGTCAGCTGCATACTCCACGCAGCGTTGGAATTTTTTGATACTTGGACGAAAATTTTAACACTGTCATTGACAGCTAGATCGCCATCTTGAAAATCTTGACGTCATCATCGGTGGGTGGTCTATCACGTGACGCGAACTTCTTTTTCAAAATGGTATTATTTGCAGAAAACAGTATTTATCTTGTCGAAAATGAAACAGAATAACTTTATTATTACTTTACAGTGTATATCTACTCCACCGATGTTTGCATCGCTCTATACCTTTATACACCTGTCTTCAACGATCTATTATTGTAAGCGTAGAAAACGACGTGATGGGTAACCGCTTTACAAATACTGTAGAAGAATTTCTACTGTTCGCTCCGCGCGCGCACTACTTTTCAAGATGGAAACCTAGCGTCGATACTAGTGGTGATATTCTCAGATATCGCCACCTAGCGTCAAGTTTGGGTCAGCTGTTTTGTCTAAAATGGGAATCTACAGGAGTGTGTCCCTTACGTGACGTCACACCCTAATTAGCATAGAATCCATAGAAACTGGTGCGGCCATTGGCCGTGTCATTGTGGTTAATGGAAGAAATCAAGAGTTCAACCCTTTCGGGCCTGGACGAAGTTGAAAAGTGTAGGCTGCATTTCGTAACATGAATCTCTGGTGTGTCTACAAAAACGCCTAGCTCCCTAAAATTGCAACCAAAACTGGCGACAAGACACTCATTCTGGAGGCAACTAAATGGGCCACGATCTCATGGAGGTTTGCTTCTTCCAAAATGTCTGTGAGAGAAACAGGCCAGAGCCGAAGATGCAAGTTGTGAGGAAACAGTTGCATTCTGCCTACGTTTTCGTCAGGTTCCTCAACGTGCCCACATATTTCAGTAGGCCTACGTCAATCAAGTGTTCACCAAACATTACATGGAAAACAGGTGAAACGTTATTGTGGAGGCCAATCGAATGCAAGATAATGTGGTCAATTTCTTTTGTGGATTTTGCGATCCAAATTATAGCATATTACTTCATGAGTCGTGTCGCCTTTCTCCGAACAGTGCTCGTCACGAGCCGAGGTTCTGAACACAGGACAAGTCATGTTGGAAAAACAATTCAATTCTCATAAAAGAACTGGTGGTATGGGCAGCAGGGCTGTAGATTTCTTAGTTGTTTGTCAACTTCTACAATGAGGTGATCGACTTTGTTGACCGGTTGACTGCGCCGCCCAACCAAAACGCAGAAACTTGTTGGTGTTACGTAACACTTCGGTATAAAGTGCGGAGGGCAAGCTGGCTGGATCATTCTGTCGTGGAGACACTCGCTGTTACTGCAACGAATTGGTATCTGGTAAGTATGTTGCTACTCGAAATTTCCTGGATTTTTCCTCCGAAATTTTCGTCTTTCGTAGCCTAGTCCCATGTAGGCCTTCAACACCGTATTTGAGTTGGCTTGGCGTGCGGTGCTCGATGGTCACACCGGCGGCTTTCGTAGTTGGTAATGGGTTGCCGAAGTTTACAGGATGGTGTACGGGACCAGGCTTGAACTACCGTCATTGTTTCGTTTTCACGGGAGAAGGCATGAAACAAGACGTACATGTAGTCCCCCCCCCCGGAATCGAAAGTCCCCGGTTTTATTATTCAGCGAGGGGTCGGAATTTATGGCTATGGGACCATGACCATTCGAATAACCTCCCCACTGATCTCTAGCTGCAGCATGTAGTCTCAACGGATACCGCCCTAAATTCATGTTTTTGTTCTTTTCAGACCATTTTTGAAGATGGCGTCTAAACTACTCTTTCTACCTTGCATTCTGTTCGTGATGTGGGTGGAAATGGCGGTTGCCAGGTGCCCGCCTTATTGCGCCCCACCATCCCGAGGCGAATGTGAGTACATGAAGTTTTCACAACCTGCCTGAAAGATAACGGGCCGTACTCGTAGAGGGGCGAGTTTTCGCAAAGCACCCGGAACGCCAACGCGAACGCCAATCCCATTGTTCGATACCACTAAGAGCACCCAACAAAAGTAAGACGTTCGCGTTGGCGTTTCGAGGGGATTTGCGAAAACTCGCTAGTATTTAGACTCGATACGCGTTTACTCCTCAGTGACACCACATTCCGAGACACCACATTTTTATCTGTTGACAATACATTTATGGGGTGTAAATGCAACCGTTCAAAGGTTAACTGTACATCGTCACCCCATTCTCCTGTACAAAGCACAGTCGTGCGTCTGACTGATGTCCAATGATGAAGTCAGTTCCCAATATTCAAAACGTCCTGGCGGCTGTTGCGGGAATGGGATTTTTTTGGACTTTTAGTATGTTGTAGAGCACATGAAACCTGTACCAGAAAACGCCAAAAACCTTGTTGCAATTTGTTCAGGGTTTGGCAATTTTTTTCGTAGATTGACTGGACTATTATGCCCACGCCTAATGGTAGGCCGGCTGGCATATACTGGCGTCCCACCGCGGGTGACTGCGTCATAACTCTAAATCCGCCTTTTAAGGGTCTCTTGACCCAGCACATTTCAGTTCAGTAGTTGAAATACTTTACATTCATTTCTCTAAGACCAGTGCATTATATCCTTATGCACCGCCCTTCGCTTTAATATGAATGAGGTCATAGGGCCTACTTTTAGTCCATTCAGATTGATTGGTTCACACTCTCCATTGACCTGCTCTTGGAACTGTGTGGTCAAAATACTGGTCAAAATAGAAAAGCCACAAGCCACGCCCTGTATACTACAAATTCTAAAGTCACCCCACCATGCGTGATCAATAAATCTAACAAAAGATGAATCAGTTCAGTCTAACTCAGTGTAACAGACCTGGTGACCTTCTCGGCATCGGTGCACACAAGGACACAATACCCTGCCAATTGGCCAACCATATTCAACTGAAGGTAATAAGGGGTTGGACTTGACGTGAGGCCTGCATATCTGGCACTGGTCTTAGAAAAACGAATTTAAAGTATATTCAGTTGAAGTGTACTCCTCCGTAACACTACAGGTAAGCGGTGGCACGCTGAAGAGACACCTGACGGGGGCCCTTGTTTCAGAAACATCCAATGGGTTTGATAGATCGCCAGTTATTAAATTTTTGTCGGCAAAAACCGTTGATCAAAATTTATTGGTCTGTGATTTCAATTTTGTGTTTCTTGCAGATCGTCCCATTGGCATCCCGCATCGAAGGCTTCCGCCAAAGAACAACCACGTCATCGCAGGTTTCAAGTCTCTGATTGGCGACTGCCCAGGACATGACATCTTGAAGAAAATAGCATTCGGAGAGGACATGGATGCGGATGTCGCAAGGGAAACGTGCGCTATCGCCTGTAGATCCAAGCACGAATGTAAAGGATTCCTTTTCGTCCCAGCTGGGTACCCAGGCGCCCCCTATTGCTGGCTAAAGAACGATGGGTGCAACGGAAGGTTGTCCCGTACTGNGAAAGGGGGACGCATGGAGTCTTGTAGGTGCTACAGATATGGGTGATCTGTGTAATGATATACGAGTCCTCAGGGAGAAAAAGAAGAAGTGCGTTTTGGCCAGTGAGGTCCTTCAGTTTATATTTCTGGGATTTACTGGCTTCAGATGGCCAGTGTCCTATTTTGCATCATCAACTGCCTTGTCGTATGAATTGGAAGTACTCTTTTGGCAAGCAATTGACTTACTTGGACAATTTGGCTTCACTGTTGACTACTGTGGACTGGATGGTGCTTCCACAAATCGTTCGTTTATTCGAATGCACTTTCGTGGTGACCCAAGACAAAGCAATTTCACTATTAAGGACAAGTATGACCCATGCCACCACACCATCACGTTTGTTCAAGATATCAAACACACTCTCAGAAAGATTCGCAATGGTATTTCATCTCGGAAGTTGAGTATCGACGGTGTTCCTGTTGTGTGGGACCATTGGGTTAAAGCCTTTGAGTACAACCAAACCAGGATACGCATTCACAAGAAATTGACAAGTGAGCACATCAACCTGACAAGCACAGCCAAAATGAGAAATCATCTTGCAATGGAGGTCCTGGATGCAGGCATGCTTTACCTAATGAGAGCCTACTCCAGACACCTAGGACAAGAAGCAGACCACCTGAGGAAAACAATTGCTCTTTTGGAAAAGACAAGTTGCCTTGTTTCCATCTTCCATGACAAAAACAAGGCAATATCGAATATGGATGACCCCAGAATAGAACAACTGTTAGGTGTTTTGGAGTTCTTCAAAGAATGGGAGAGGTCAACAAAAGACAAATCCTGCTTGCTAACAGGGCAAACAAGAGAAGACATTTGTTCAGCCCTTCTTGGTTTTCTGGCACTGACCGAAAAAATGACAAAACTTGGAATTTCCATCATGCCAGGCTACATCAACTCGGATGTGGTAGAAAACTTTTTTTGTCAGCAGAGAGGCATCTGCCATGGTAGTGCAACAAACCCAACTGTCTTACAGTCTGGCCCTGCAGTGAATTCAATAATCCTAGGAGAGAGTACTATTTCCAAGAAGTCGAACACCGGTCAACTCAAAGCTCAGCCAATGGCTATGGAAGGCATCAACAGAAAAAGACATGCCAAAGGGACACCACTTGAATCAAAGGGAATCAAGAAGGGCAAAACTTTAAGGATTTAAGGGCAAGCCATCGTTTGACATTTTCATATTGCTTGAATTGAGGCCCCTATGAGAAAAGCAATAAAGACACCTCCAGTTGACTGTTTTTATGGCCCAATGTGATCACTGTGCTTTATAGACACGGAAAATGAGCAAAGTCCCAAGAATTACAGCTTAATTACATAACATAATCAATAACAAAGAAATTCGCCAAACATGAAAAACAGGTACAATTTTCTTGGAGAAGGAGCGTGTAAATGACACATTGAATGTGTGACAACAATGTCACAAACACATAGAACCTGGGGTGGCGAGGGTGTCCTGACATGCTCTTCATGTGAACCATACACGCTCAGTACAAAAAGGACAACCAGGAAGTAAAATCCAAATCCAATATGGCCGCCCTGTTTTGGAAAATCTTGCAGCAATCATGGAATTCGCATGCCGAGTACTCTATACCTGTTGAAAATATTGCTATCAAAATGGGTGGACTAAGTAGAACAAAACTCGAACTTTATGATCCACATGTCGTTTGATCTTCAAAATGTAACATTTCCTGGGAAAGTGTACCGATTACTAGTCTTTTGTTTCAACTTATTAGCTAATTAGTTCGTTCCAAGATGCGTCTCATTCAATTCCTTTTGACTTATAGACCCCAGAGGTGCCTTCATTTCCGTCATACAACTTGTACTTT
>NMRB01000477.1:348570-360395 GCA_002633025.1 Notospermus geniculatus
CAGGGGCCATATGCATAAAACTTCCTTAAGTTAAGTGTAAAACTTACCCTTAAAGTCTAAGGATTTCACTTTACCAAGTGCCATACTTAAGGTGTATGCATAAAACAAACTAAGGGCATACTCAGCTAAGGGCAACCCTTAACTAAAGTATTTCCAGGAATTGTGGTGTCAGCCAATGAAATTTCAGTATTCAAGGGGTTTTCCAGATTTCTTGAGTGTTATACTTAAGGAAGGTTTCTCAACTGTAGGCTGCATGTACATGAACATGACTGCAGGCAATGCTGTAATGCACATTTTAGTATGTTAGGAACTGTGTAAAGTGGCTATTAACGGTGGTAAACAAAAAAGAGGTAACCAAATTGGTAGGACAGAAAGAGGATACATGGTCTGTCAAATCAAAATCCTTGGCACTGATCAATGTTATCCCACCCTAGCCTAGCACATAATTTCCCCGGCCTATTTGGCTAGCATGCATTAAAAAACAGCATGGATAGCATATTCCAACCTGTTCCTGCCACAACTGTGAAGTTAAGGAGTCAGTTAAGGGAACTGTGACCACACTTAAAGTTAAGGGTGATTTTGAGGCTTTCACTATACCAAAGTAGCTTTCTGCATCTCCCTTAAGTTAAGATTTACACTTTAGTGGTGGTTTGAGGGAATCCCTTGGGATTTTCATACTTAAGTAGTTTTATGCATATGGCCCCAGGCCTGTACACACATGATTCATGTACAATGGTCATGGAGTACTGCATATGACATGAGATAGGCCTGCTCTACATTCACTTGTCACTGCAAAGTCAGAATAGCTCTCTCTAGCGCCTACACACCTTAGCAAGAACGTCTTTCCGCTGCCACATTGTCCAGTAATAAGGATATTGTGCCCTTATTAATGCAAACTCGTGAGCATTGATTTGTTTTTCGTTCATTTTTCAGCTGGCTCATCGCTGTTGAAAACGTCAAAAACGGATGTCAACATGGGAAGTATCGCCTTGCCTGCCTGTCAACACCACGTGTTCGGGCCCACGTGTTCATGTTTACGTTTTGTTTTGAGCACCAATGAAATGCGTTGTTGTATTTGCTCCGGTGTCCTTGCTATGTACGAGCGCCATCTGTCGTGAAAGTCTAATAGGGATACCACTTAAAACATGGCTGCCGTCCGGCAAATTCAAATAAATTGAGCTACAAATTGGACCAAATTCTTGTACCTAGTCATATTTTTTCATGGATTACTGTGGTTGTGATTGGTAAGCAATATTCTGGGGTGGACATACCGGACGTGCGTAACAGAAAACAGTCCAGGTGTTACTTCATTTACAACGAAATAAAAATGAACAAAATTTCAGCAATTCATGAAGGCACTAGGGCCACAAATCCAACAACAGCCATTGCCACCAGTCCTCATGTTTCATTTATCCGAGGTTTATACATTACCAATTCCAACCCAACATGTATAATCAATGATCTCGTGTGAATTCGGTTTCCCGCCGCAGCCACCTGTTGCAGGGCCTGCCGGTGTAAAGGGAAAGAATGTGCCCAGGAAAAACTATCCCAGGAACAAAAGATCCTATTGTTACATTCTAATCTCTGGGGATCGGTTTTCTATAGTCATGCCGCTTATTCCGTCATTCAACAATAGAAGTGGGGACTTTTTACAGGGGGACACTCTGTACCGTTACACCGGCATGTCTGCCGTTTAATAGTATACGCAAGACATGATGGAATTCAGTGAAATGGTCAAAAGTAAAACGCATGAAAAGTGTGCCATTTCAAATATGAGAAGCAGGTCTACACAGAATGACGTCAATTAATAAGCAGCGTGTTTCTTTCTGGAGTTGATACAAGATGTTAAATGATTAAGTACTGTAATGTTTCTGGGTCATTCGTCATCGCCGAGAAATTGACGCAAGTCTTGTGCCGAGAGTGAGAGTTTTTTTTATAAAAACCGCTCACTTCAGAGTTGTGCATTGGACTAATATTCTCATTTTATTGGTTGTCCTCATTCTGATCAGGTACACGCAAAACTTCTACGTCCTTAGTGAAACTCGGGAGAAACAGGCGTTAGCGGATATTAAGTTGCTGCTACTTCATTTTCGAGCGACCATCGGCGAGGAGCAGTCATCATGTTACTCCGGGCCTTTGTCATCGCTGCGCTGTTATATCAAGGTGAGAGAAATTTCTATCGCATAGGCCTAACACAAGGCTTTCTGAAAAGGAAGGTGATGATTATAACTCCTGGAATTAGAACGCTCAGTAAATTTATAGGGTCGTTTTGCATCACAACAAGGCTAGTGACGTTTTGGGCACTAGGTGATTTTAAGGGGTCGTGTCTCACCGTGGCTATTCCATCCCCGGGATACTACCAATACCCATTCCCAGACTTCCCCTTATCATAAGACCATCCTGTGGAATGTAACACATACATTGACATATGAGCAGAATGCCCCTTTAAATGTCACCGGTTCACTCAGAATAGAGGTTCTTCACGTGACGTCACAGCTCCAAATATCCGCCATATTGGCCGTCAAATGACGCAACGTCACAGCATCAACACAGCTTTTTTGACGTTGTTTGTACGTTGTCGACATTCATCGGACCTCTTCTACACTGATCTACAGCAAGCCGTATGGACGATTCGCTTTGTTTTCAACACGGTTTTCACACCAGACCAACTACTTATGCTCAGAAACTGTGAGAGGTAAAGTGATTTGATGAGTTGTATGCTCCCAGTGGTCTGTACGGGCCGCCTGAATGTTCGAACCGAGAACAAGATGGCAGCCTCCATGGCTTCATTTTGACGGCCAGTATGGCGGCCGTGTGACGTCAGTGAAGAACCTCTATACCGCTATCAGAAAACATTCTCTGCTGTAGTCATGTCCATTAGCCATGTGAAGATCAAAGGACATTTCATTGTTGTTTGTCTATTCAGGCGACTGGGTCAAGAAACGGGAACACAGGCCTGAATTTAAACGGCCTACATGTACAGCCCGATGGACATTATTTTATCTACACCTGATACTATGAATATTTCAAATATTTCTGGGCCAATTTTAACACGGTTTGTTCCATATGAAAGTACATCTTGTTGGTCATTATTCTGCATCAAAATTTTGAAAATTTGGAAATATCGTAATAACGTAATAGCTCACCAGAGGACTGTACGTTGGAGAACTGTACATAGAAAATGCTCATTTTAGCCCCAAAATACGAACAATAGGACTAAGTCTTGGGTTTTAAGCTGACTGGACCAGGTTGGACACAATAATGTAACACTCTACTGCTACTGGCGCGGTTTCATGGAGAATGGTTCCGATGCCAGACAGAGAAAAGTATATATATGAGTTGCCAGGAAATCGCATCTACGGCCTTCTAGATTTCAAAATTTTCTGGGGGAGGACCCCCTGGCGCAGGTATCTTCAGCGCCACCCTACAACGACCGACCTCGGCGGCCCTGACCCCCCTCTGCCAAAAATCCTGGATCCACGCCTGTCAAATTCTGTAGCGTGGAAGAGGCCTTTAAAGATTATGTCAGCCAGTTATTTTAGTGTCCGACAGTTATTGCTTTGAATAGCATATGTTCTATTCCTCGCCAGAAATATTTGCAATCATTTCGAACAATACGCTGCAATCGTCGACAATAGACACACAGGCAAATTTTGTTTCACGTGGAAGAGCCACACGACAGAAACTTGCGACACTAACTTGCTCAACAGTTACAAGAGCTTGCAGACAACAGGCCTTTGCCTTTTTTCTTTCACGTGGAAGACCAATCGGTAGGTTTATTGCGACAGTTTTGCCAGAACTGTTGCAAGCTTTGTTTCGCGTGGAAGGCAGGCATCTGAGGCATGAAAATCAAGAGCACCTAGCGCCCAAAAAATAAACCTCCGGCTTATTGCAAATGCGGAATACATAAAAGATTAATCATTAATTTTCCATGGTTTTTTTCTTGTTTTGTTTTTAGGTACTGCTGAAACTGCATCCGCCGGTAAGTTTTTGAGAAATAATCTTTCATTGGACACTTCTAAAGCTGGCCGCACATATAAGAATTTACCTCTATGAGATCATCTCAGTGAGGTCATCAAGCTGTCATTTACCCCTGATGCTGGCAGCATAGGCCTACATTACTGTATCCGGTGTGCTTAGTGGCCGCGGCGCGGAAGATCGTCGTGCCTATATTTTCTAATTACACACATGCAATCCAACAAAAGCGCCCATAGTAGTGCTGAATCGGTTAATGTCGTCCTGGGTACACCTCATTATTACCCTGGGTAATCCTTTTTGTTACCCAGGACGATCCTGGGTATAAATAAGGTACCTTAACATTACCCAGTTTAAAATCCGCGCCATTTTCCACCTAGATGCTTCACTTAGATGCTTCACACGTAACGTACCATACCAGAAATGTTTTTGTAATCATTGTTATCAATGAATTATCAGGAGTTTAAACTAGGCAGTTTGGCGCCACGCAATGGGTATAGATCGACCTTAACCCATTCATTCCAAATCTTCGTTTTCGAATATGGCTTAAAGCTGAATTAGATCGTTTAAAGCAGCGCACGGGAGGGTTTAAAAAATAAGCCGCGCCATCGCGCGGCGTTAAAGTCAAGCAGGTGCCCATCCCCCATGTTTCGAACACCCGTCCGCAATGTTTTGAATGTCCCTCCAAACCCAATAGACTTCCAATAGCCGTGGTGGCGCCAGCGTATTCCCAATCCAACCGGCAAAGGAGTCGCATTATGGCCTCGAATGCAAGTACACGAACATTGTAAACGGCAGTACATGAGGACATGAGGCATCAATGTAGGCATCAAAATCACTGCAAACAAAACAAAAAAAAACAGTAGTTCGAAGGACAAAACGGGAAATAGGCTACACGCAGGCATTACGAAAATCAAAATTGAACTTTCAGTATATTCGGACTGGGAGCGAGCCGGAACTTTCCATACGCCAACATTGTTGGAATGCACAAACAAAGGAGGTCGAGGCCAATGCCAATTGTAAAGGTCTAGCGAGTCAACCACACGGTTCGGTATGACTAATTAGACCGACTAATGAAAAGTAATGAAAGTAACCTACCTTTCGAGATGCGAAGCGTGTGACTTTATTCGTTCTAATGCAGGAAAATACGAAAAAATACACACACAGGTGTCCTTCTCTGACTACGAAATCGCCATTTTGTATTCTAGGTCTATGTAATCCGACCTCGAGGCAATCATCCATACATAACATTGAGTGAATTCTTACATTCCTGGCTTCCTCGATTCGAGATTTGGTTTCTATATTACAATTTACAGCCAATATAACAACGGAGTTCCCCGTGTCCGGCCTGGCGCAATCGGTAAAGGCCTGGGTCCACTTGTGCGTTTTCGGCTGCGTGATGCGTTAAATCTTTTGTTATTTTCCGCCGCTCTGCCTCCAAACAATGGGCGAAGCGTCATAACGCAGCGTAAAACGAACAATTGGCCGGAGACCTTTCAGGTCGGGGTCCACTTGTGCGTTTCGCGCTGCGTGATGCGTCAAATATTTTGTTAGGAAGCAGAACGGCGGCGCATCACGCAGCGCAAAACGCACAAGTGGACCCTGACCTTTAAAGGTCAATGTGTCTTACTGCCGAAGTTGTCAGAGTTGTGGGTTCGATTCCGCCATTGGCCTGTACCGACTGCGCCAAGCCGGACACGGGAAGCTCCGTTGTTATATCGGCTGTAAATTGTAATAAAGAAACACAATCTCGACAAGAGGAATGTAATAATCCATACAATGTTATGATGATTGCGTCGATGTCGGATTTCATAGGCCTAGAATACAAGATGGCGATTTCTTAGTCAGAGAAGGACACCCGTGTGTATATTTTTGTTTTCGTGTTTTCCTACATTAAAACGGATATTAAACGTCACACGCTTTCACATCTTGAAAGGTTGGTTACTTTCATTATTTTTCATTAGTCGGTCTAATTAGTCATATCAAACCGTGTGTTTGACTCGCTAGACATTTCCAATTGGCCTTGGCCTCGACCTCCTTTGTTTGGGCATTCCAACAATATTGGCGTATGGAAAGTTCCGGCTCGCTCCCAGTCCGAATATACTGAAAGTTCAATTTTGATTTTCGTAATGCCTGCGTGTAGCCTATTTCTCGTTTTGTCCTTGAAACAACTACTGTTTTTTTTTAGCTCACTGGGATGAGCTATTACGATGGTGCAGCGTCCGTCGTCCGTCGTCGTCGTTGTCCGTTAGCATGGCACGTTTCGTAACCGCTGGAGCTATTGATCTGAAACTTGGTACATATATACCCCTAGGTCAGATGACCTACGACACCAAGTTTCGGTCCGATTCGACTCTTAGCTTGGCCACCAGGTGGCGGAAACCGAAAACACGAAAAGTGCAATAACTCCTGAACTAATGACTAGATCATCTCCAAATTTTTATCATAGGTGTAGCTAATAAGGATACATAACATACATAACGCATTTTTGATTTGACCTACTTTTCAAGGTCATAGAGGTCAAAGTACGACAAAAGTGACGAACCTGCCACAGTTTGTCATTATTTCACCGAGCAACTTCATATCTCGCATAAACATGCATTGGAGGGGTACCTTAAAAAATACCAAGTTTCGGCCCGATTGGACATCCAATATGGCCGCCAGGTGGCATAACCTGAAAATCAAGTAAGTGCTATTACTCAGAAACGGCTTGACGCAGGTTGCTCAAATTTGATACTTACCTCCATCTAGATGACCTTTACATGCATGTCAGATTTCGGCCTGATTTGAATTCAAACATGGCCACCAGGTGGCGTAACCCAAAAATCATCAAAGTGCTGTAATTCAGGAACGCCTTAACCCAAAGCGCTCCAATGTGCTATGTGCCCCCCTGCAGATGACCTTTATGTCCATGTGAAGTTTCGGCCCGATCGGACATCCAATATGGCCGCCAGTTGGCGTAACCTGAAAATCATCAAAGTGCTGTTACTCAGGAATGACTCGACCCAATGCGCTCCAATGTGCTATGTCGTCCCCTGCAGATGACCTTTATATGGATGTGATGTTCTAGCCCGATCGGACATCCAATATGGCCGCCAGTTGGCATAACCCAAAAATCTTCAAAGTCTTTTCTGGGAATGACTTGACCCAGATTGCTTATAACTGATATGTACCTCCCTCTGTCATTTGACTATTATGTCCAACCCAGTGAGCACATGGTCCATGGACCATTTCATTTGGTTTTGTTTGCAGTGATTTTGATGCCTACATTGATGCCTCATGTCCTCATGTCCTGCCGTTTACAATGTTCGTGTACTTGCATTCGATGCCATGATGCGACTCCTTCGCCGGTTGGATTCGGAATACGCTGGCGCCACCACGGACATTGGAAGTCTATTGGGTTTGGAGAGACATTCAAAACATGGCCGACGGGCGTTCGAAACATGGCGGATGGGCACTTGTTTGACATTTACGCCGCGCAATGGCGCGGCTCATTTTTTAAACCTCCCGTGCGCTGCTTTTAACGATCTAGTTCAGCTTTAAGCAGGCCTCACACGAGGGCGGTTCTGACGGCGGTTCAGCACGGTTCAACACCGTGCTGAAACTAAATGACACCACCTGGACACGGTGAGGGTGTTCGCCATTGGCCGCCACCTCGTTTTTTGAACCGCAGGATTTTCAAGATGTTTCAAATTTTCACGGCGGCTCTCCAAACAGGTGCGACAGGAATCAGCGTCCTAGGAATGCAGATCCTCCAAACAATAGCCCGCTATTGTAAGGTTACTAGTATATTCGAATGGTCAGGGTCTCTGTAGCCATATATCCTAATCCCTCGCTGAACAATAAGATCGGACTTGGATTCCAGGGGGACTTGGATTCCTTTCACACCGGGTATCACCGANGTGAGGCTGCTTAACTTGTTCTCACCTAAAAACTGAATGTCCCCATCATCATCCTCAACTCCCAGGACTTCGTCTGCAACTTGGGCTAGGGGTTCCTCAGCGGTTAGTCCACTCGTACGCCAAGCAATGCCACGCATTGCCAATAATCTCTGCCACATTCAGATTCTGGTGGGAGATTCTTGGTGATCTATCATCATTAGCGCTGAAAGGGTAAATGTCGCTGAATTGGTCAATGTCGTCCTGGGTATACCTTATGTTTACCCAGGATCGTCTTGGGTAATCCTTTTCTTTACCCAGGATCATCCTGGGTAAACATGAGGATCCTTAACTTTATCCAGCTTGGAGTTCCCGCCGAATGGCTCTGAACGTTCAACTGCGTCCGAGGATGGAATTTGGTACGCATGTCACGATGCAACCGCGAAATGCACTGTGCATATAAATTACTGTGCATTAATTTTGTCGATTTTGCATCCTGAGTTTGAGAATGGTTACTTATAAAACCCGGAATGGAATGGCCGAAATGATCGAAATGGTCGAAATTCAAGTTAATTTATGCATTCAAAAATCTATCGATAATGACCGAGTATGCTTCTTCCAATGAAGACGCTGCGGATGATGACCCTGGACAGACAGCTGCTGCACTGTGCTGTCGGTGGTCCCGCACTGGAGGATTTTTTTTCAAAAACCATGCCTGGTGTTCAGCTATAGGCTCCATAACGTGTCATAAATGTTGTACAACACACTTAGGCCTAATTCGTGGGCGCTACGCGTGTGCAGTACCAATTCTCGGACGCAGGTGTACGATCAGCGCGATTCGGCGGGAACTCTCCAACCTGGGTGAAGTTAAGGATCCTTATGTTTACCCAGGCTCGTCCTGGGTAAAGAAAAGGATCACCCAGGATAGTCCTGGGAAAACAATCATAAGGTATACCCAGGACAACATTAACCCATTCGATCAGCGTAAATGTGGTCCTGGGTATATACAAAGATTACCCAGGATCTCAGTCTTCACTAAAACAATACCCTGGGTGTAGTTTCAGTAGCCGAACATCACCCAGCTTCCGCAATCTGTGCCTAGGAACGAGTCCTATTTAGAAATCCCGTGGAATCTCGCGGTCTCGCACCGCGGTACTTGTTGAGTGTAGCTGTTCATGACATTCTTCAGACGGTCATGTGACCACGGGCGAGACAGCCCCGAATCCAGGTGCCCACTACGATGCTGGGTGATGTAGGCCTACACCCAGGGTATTGTTTTAGTGAAGATTGAGATCCTGGGTGATCTTTGTATACACCCAGGACGACATTTACCCTTGTGTTGTGCAAATTTTAGAGTGCGTTGCTTATGCATTCACACCTGCATCATCTTCAGAATATTTTGCTCGCATATCATCCGAAAACCATGTCATTCGTCATATAATTTTAAGCTTCAGATAATATCGCCTTCTTTAACCACGACTGGTGGATTATCCTCGGTCAGGCGGGAAATAACGACACTCTAAATGGCCTGAAGATAAACATCAACGACGTGGAGATCAGCCACGATGGCCCAAATAACATGACGTCATGGACATTCAAAGGGAACGAAAATTCGTACATCAGAGTCGAAAATCTGTTAGACGGTCCGCTAACATTTCGAAACAGTTTCACAATCGGCACTTATATTTATCAAGATTATACGCAGGGTGGTCCCATCATTGAATGGGCTGGCCGACCTGTTGACAGCTATGGAACAAACCTTTGGGTCTGGGCGACGTTATTATTTGTAAATCTGGAGGCTGGGAGGGGAGCGACGACGGCTGAGAACTGGCGTGCGACAGTACCATCCGGTGGATGGCATTTCGTTGGCGTCAGCTTCAATCAGATGACCGGCAATATCACTATGTGGATAGATAGTGCAGACAATGTTCATGAATATCACGTCGGGACTATGATACCAGCATGCGTGGGTGATGTGTTCATCGGAACCCGGCCGAAACAGAAGAGCTTTAATCCGTTGAAGGCGAAACTTGCTGGACTGACCATCCTAAATGGGCCTATAAACAAGGTGCAGATAAAAGAGTTTAAATGTAACATTGTAGCTTTCGTGGCAAACGGTAAGTCTAAAGCCAAAATAATAATGCACAGTTATTGTCGAAATTTATCGTTTAGTTTCAGTACTTAACCAGGCCTTCTTTCACTCGTTAATCTGGTGGCATTCGATTTGAAAACATTTTCTGGTGGGCGATGACCGAGGAGATCTAGTGTTTGTAAATGAGCAACAGAAACGAACATACATTGTAGAATACAGAAAAACGCAGGGAGGCTTAATCTACATCTAGAAAACACGGTGCCCAATCAATATTGCCCTACAGCTGCGGGAGAAAGTTCCGGTTACCAACACGTGGCGAAGGTGAGGTTCCAAATCGCTACAAATACCATTGCTTAGGGCAAAATGGTAGCCCTAGGTGAATGAATACACTATAAAAAGACATGCTGCTGCAATATCTCCCAGAAATTTGCAGGAGAACGCATCGAAAATCGGCAATTTTCAAATGAACTGTACTGCTGCGGGAGAAGTCTAATTATCCCGTACCGTACAGTTCATTTTAAAATAGCCGATTTTCGATACGTTCTCCTGCGAATTTCTGGGAGATATTGCAGCAGCACCTAGCCTTTTTTAGTGTATTCATTCGCCTAGGGTTATCATTTTGCCCTTAGCAATGGTATTTATAGTAATTTGGCATCTCAGCTTTGCCAAGCGTATGTGACCGGAACTTTCTCCCGCAGCTGCACGGCAATATTGATTGGGCACCGTGGAAAATAGACTTTTACAAAACAGGAAGTTACGAGTAAACTTAGAGGTCGTATTAAGCTTAGATTAAGATAAAGGAATTCAGTTGTGGTTTTCAGTGACACGCCTGTAGCTAAAGGAATTCAGTTGTGATTTTCAGTGGCACGCCGTTGAGGCGTTGTTTTTGAATCATTCGTCAAGTGGATGTTGAGTGGCACCGTACGCCTACATTCTAGCTTTAAAGGAGCTTTTTCTTCTGCCCTGGTGCATTGAGGCGAGTCGTTTGCCAAACTATGACCATTAGTCGCACTTTCCCGTGGTGCGCCATGGAGCTTTGTAGCAGCGCTTGTTATTAGAGTTTTGCATAAGAGATGTTGAATGGCTCTGGCATCAACTCGAAATGGCGAGCACCGTGCAACCAAACGTGTTCATTTTACACACAGACACCACTACGGCTCCTCGACGACAATAAAAATGATCACCAAAGTTGATCTTCTTGATAGACAACTTTGATTCAATTCTACGGTATTCAAGTATGATTCTTAGATTTGACCTCGGCGACTTCATCTATGACTCTGCACTTCTGGGCTTGTATTTTTGTACTGGGCATTATTCCAAACTGAAGAGGAATATTGGTATAAAATTTACGAAATCGCTTCATCTCAGGATATATCGGCGCAATTTTATGATATTCAGTTTGATACTTCAGGAGATATTAAAGTTTAAAAATGTTTTTTTTAAATAACACGATATTCCAACATATTTCTCTGTTGTAATTTTTTGTGGATATAACCGCCCATATTTTTTTTCTGTTCTTCGTTACTGGGTTTCTGTTTCTTGTTTTACAAGCAATTGAGGAGATCCACCTGCGTCACTGACGCTCTCCTTTCGTTGGTTCCGGCCACCACACATGTGGCTACACTGTTAGAAATATCCTTACTAAATTTACAGAAAAGTGCCTGCAGCAGAGTTTCAGGCTTTTTCTTTATTTCTACTGTTGAAAGTTAAAAGTACAGAAAATTGTAAGATAACAACTGTATTGGAAAATTGATTTACAGATAAACTGTAAACAAATGTTACACTGTGAACAGTGTATTATTATCTTTGGGATTTATCATTTAGTGGGATTCAGCGTTGTAATTCAATATTTGACCTTGGTCTGTGTATTGTATTTACGA
>NMRB01000478.1:0-19276 GCA_002633025.1 Notospermus geniculatus
CATCATGCAAGTGTATGATGCTGTTTTGAACAATGTATGATGATGTTCAAAATTTTAGCTGCATTGTCACAAGACAGAAATCGACACACAATCATCATACAAATGTATGATGATGTTTTGAACAAATGTATGATCGTGTAGACAGGCCTTTAGCTGCACTGTGTAGACGGAAATCCACAACAAGTTTGGACATCACATCATCATACAAATGTATGATGATGTTTTGAACAAATGTATGATCGTGTAGACGGGCCTTAAGGGCCAAGCCACCAAGGCAATAGCAAATTGCTCACGCACAGATTGCAGTCCCAACTTGATTGGCACAGGAATAATGCCTTGATTACAAGCATTTCTTTGAAGACACTTGCACTGCTTGCAGTGCTATATTCGCTTCAATAAGTGGCTGAAATTACAGTATCATATATCTAGGAGTGAAAGTCTTTTCTTACAATTATGAACAGGAAATTAAGAACTAGATTTAAAACTAGTACAAAACACTTATGCATCTAATACACTACACTTACAAACCACAATTTCAATTTCAAGTGGTTATTCAAAAGAGAAGTGTTTTGAACCAGTTTAGGCCAGGCAGCCTAAAAAACAAATTTTTTAATATGTTGGGAGATAAACAACATGCAATCGTCAATGTTGAAATATCATAGCAATGGCTGGGGCAAAGTGAAGGTTAATCATGGTCTCAAAAGTTTTTGACAATATGTCTCATTGTAACAGTAACACTCAGTCTGCTGTACCTTACCTACTGAGTCAAGAAGAATGAAACATCTAAGATCTTTCTAGCTATCTGACGTCAATATCAGAGACAATCCGTCTGTGTTATTTACGATGACACAAATTCTATTTTAACCAAGATGATTATGCATGTACCGGTATTGATCAGACATTGACGTCCTAAGTCACAGTGAGTGAGAGTATCAATCACTTCTGGTTTTACCTCAGCCATGTCGGCAGCGGAGAGCCAGATTCTGACTCACTCGGCCAGCTGTTCACGGAAGTAACACAGGAAGTTTTGACATGTACTACTACTACAACACAAATCATCACCAGAGGAAGCAGCAATTCGATCATGAGTTAATTGTACCAAAACACATTTTACACTATTTTGATTTTGGTTTGATGGTTAGTTGCTGTACTTCGCTATGACAAGGGAGCCAATCGGCTGCCAATACTGACTTAGCAGCTGAGATGAGAGCAAAATCATGGGATTTTCTTTCTATCTAGCGAGATATGAAGAATTCACATACGAATTTCTGCTAGGGGCATGCATGGGATAACCACAATTTCAATATACTACTTGGTAAATTAACGCATTACATTGCAAGTCTTACCATCAGTGAGTTACTGCCAAAGGAACTTACCCTGACTTTCGGCACAACACGGCGCATACAGTCTGCATTGTTATCCCTGAGGAGATCTGGGAGCTGATTGATGACGCTGATCTGCTGGACCTCCTGACCAGAACTGCAAAGAGAGAGAAACAAGGGTCTACCACTAAATCAAGAGTTGTCGATTTCAATTTTGATACTTACGAATACGAAGACAAGCCAATTGACATCTCAGACCCAACCCAAAGGCAATGCAGTGTTATTTTTGGCAGTAACGAAAATATGATGTTCAGGAAAAAACGCTTAGCCAACGTGGGCGGGAAAAAGGACTATCAACATGCCTCAATTACCACCAATTACTTCAACTGCCAGTGACAGCAAGAGCCAATGAAAAAGCTCGCTGATGACATCGCTAATAGAGCCATTAGTTGGCTTTTCACTCCACTTTTTATCAATGGAAGCATCCGGCTGACAAAGTGGAAGTCGCTTTTTTTTGTTTTTTCCCAAACACTGCTATGAAAGATGTGAGGTGCAATTGGTTTCCCTTGGGATATGGAAGAAGCCAAGTCATAACATAGAAGTAATATAAGTGCTTGACTGCCAGGAGTCTGAAGTGTACTGTTATGGCTGTACCATGGCAACCATCTACTTCAGACAGGTTACACCTCTTGATGCAACAGTTCTTGTACAAGATAAATGTAGTACAAGGTAAACTCTACCATAAAACAGGGAAACATGAGCATTAGCAGTTGGGTCACCTTGCAGGATTCCACATGAGTCATCCTCTCGGATTGGGTCAGTCACACCCCCATGACCTCAACAGCAATCCACAATAGAGTTGTTTCTCTACAATATTTTTTTATTGCCGCCATAATGTAGTACGATATATTACCATTCTGCAGTGACTTTTAGATGTCTTCAAATGCCCCCACACGAGATGGAGGAATAGGCTTTTAGTTAGCATTCTTCAAAATGAAGTGGCGTTCTCACACACAAGAAGTCTAGAAGAGAACTCAAGAAGATAATGCTCCTCTTTTCACTGCGACTGAGTATGGTAGCAGGTATCTGATGTCATGGTATGGTTGAGAGATCGTAGAGAAGGCCTTAAGTTCAACCTGTCCGTCCCTGAGCCATATATCAATCAACAGGGAGGGGTGGATTGCCCTGATCACTGAACCATGTTTTTTCACATAAATGAGTCAGAAAATGTCTGGTTTTGGTTTTTGAGCCAAATGGTAACTGATTCACAGTTATAGTCAGTGACTGAATGTCCCCACACCACCCCCATGGCCAGGTCACTGGCTTGCTTTTCTCTCCTCTACTTACTGTGTAGAAACTGAAAGGACCACACCAAAAGCTGTCTCCCTCTGAGCAAAATATCAAATGTTCAGTACTTACTCAACAAATTCACCTGTCTCTGGTTCAAATCCATCTACATTGCCAAAATCAACCAGCATTTTACCCATCCACTATCTCTGATAAATACTCCACGTCCACAACTGTCAGCAAAGCCTATACCGGTATCAACCATACCGCTCAAGTCCCACACAAGGCCTGCATGTGGCACATTGCACATTATACCAGTATTCAATGACACTATCCAGGAAGTCATGTGACTGACCCATAAAACAATGTGGACTAGCTGAATGCGTAGGAACCATACCTTGATGACTATAAATGGAGTTCATAACCTCATTCGTGCCTGAGGACAAGGTTGATGAAGATTTAATCTGAGAAGGGATAACTCACAATTTTTAGTAATGGTGGGGTAAAGGAGGGTCATAGCCTGCAAAATTTTATATTTGTCCATGCACTTGGCTAATTGTGTCAGGGCTTAAAATGTTGCCATTGCAGCCAAGATCCCTGCTTTTTTTAGTTTTTTTTTTGTTCCTCAAACTGTTTTCCTTAGCACTTCTTGTTTGCAAGCCCCTGAAGGTAAAAACTGGAGAAAAATAAAGTCTGGCCTGTTGGCATTGGAAGAAAACTATTTGTATAGTGCTCTACTATTTCAAATCTTTCATCATCCTGTATCACGCTGTGGTTGTCATATTTCAGGAAATGTCCCTTGATTGAATCAGAAGCTCAGTAATGTTGTACCTAATTCGGGAAGAATGAAAGCAAATTCCTATACAAACATTTTATCTGAAGCTTTTATTCTGGTTTCAACAGTTGCCAGTGGGGGGATGTGGATGTGGTTGTGGACATTACCGTTCCAAGGACCAAAGTGAATATGACTGGCCACCGAGTGAACAAGGACTTGTTAAAGATATTTTTCCACTTAATTATAATCCAATAAGCAATCAAGGGGTACAGGTTGCTAAAAATAATGTATTTGCAAAGAAGAAATGCAAATATACTCCGGTATTCATGTTGTCACCCTAGAGGAAATGTGAGAGTGATGTCCAAATTGTTACAAAGCCTTTTTAATGTGTCCCATGGTCAGGTTCAAGAAGGCGTCTACCCCAATCACAATATTGAGTACCGGTACAGGTTTATCAATCTATAATCAAGTATCACTAATGATCACAGCTTAGAAATTTCTTGGTCAGCTTGGCAGACAACTACACAAATCTGTGCTTCTGCCTGGGCGGGGAAAATCAATGTTGTGCCAAATCAGATTGGTATTGGTTCATCCTGCCCTTAATTATCAGCAACTAGCCTTTTGATAGCTTTGTCCACTATCACGATGACGACCCGTACCATCTGTTGCTATGCTATATTGATCATTCAGGCCAGAGTCACCATCGATCAACAGCTATGGACGTTCACTTCGTCGCCAAGCCATGCACTCTCATTGGCTGAAGCCTTGGATCTCATTTTTCACATCTACTACTGCGTATAAACCTCAGCTGATTACTGTCTGTTCCTGTTTCCCGGTTGAAAATGAAAATCCGGTAATCAAACAGATCCATTTCATCTCTTGTTTACACATTATGAATGATCGATAGCATTTTAATGTTGATTCACTATCCAGTGGCCTTGTTTTTGTCACACTGACGTCCATCTCTCTAGTCTCTTTCAAGAGAAGACCACGCATCACATCCTCCCACAGCAGGGGCTACCTCGATCCTCTTCATCACTCACAGCAAGACCACAAAGCCACAACAGCAGTAAAGCTAGTCAGGCCTTCGTCCGGCTGTCAGAGTGGTAGAATGCAAACATCGGTACCCACCTCTGATATGGTTCTGGGTTCGATCCCAGTTGGCAACGATGCTTTTCCTCGACAGTGCAGGTTTTCTGTGGCCATTCTGGTTTCCTCCTGCTGTACATTTGATATGAACTTGTAACAATGCCACAGAATTGGAGCATGCCTCTTGATGCATTTTATGGCCCTGGTGGCTGCCATGTAAGGTGATGACCTCGGGCCGGTGGGGAGTGAGCACTTAGAACCACTGATATTGATAACCACAGGTTGGTAACCCATGGCAAGCACAAACACACCCAGAAACAGAAAGATACGACCATCAGTCCATATTGATTTTATCTTAGCCATTAAATGATGTTGCCAGGAAGTCTGCGGACTCCATCACCGTGAAGAAAACTGGCACCGACTGAATTCAAATGTCAACACAGCACAAATAGACATCTTCCTGAAAGACGATCATTCTTGATGCATTAATTGGTGATCAATAAAGATCAGGAATCATCTGTTAATTACTTGTGTGGTATACTGGTCATGGAAGACGAAGTCAAGTGTGAGAAGGATGTGAACGTGGGTGGTGTGAACATGACCATTATGATTGGCAAATAAACTCCCCCCCCCCCAACATTCAGCCTCACAATATATATGTAGACTGATACAGGACCAACCCACTAAATTCTGCACATTTATGCAACACCTGCCAGCACACTTCCTAATCACCTAAACCTCATCAATACATGTAATGTTCTTTTTTTTAAATAACAAGTAGGTTACCACTACCAGCAATATGAGACTGCAGCTGTCTGCATTCACACAAGCAGTAGCAGGTGCCAATGCATTGTTCACATCTATCAATGAATTACTATAATTTCGCTAGAAGTCAGAAAGCAACCAATCTCTCTGGCCCAACCCAGGTAGAAAACCTACTATGAGGAGTTGTGGTCCAGAGACAACTTCGCCTTCAATTTATACAAGTCAAACAATCTGTAACCACAGGGAAAGAAACTGCATAGCATACATTGTATGCTAAATTATAAATTGACATGTAGTACAAAACCCAATCCGTCCATATAGGCCGGGAGCCCGAGGGGGTCAGCCTTGCTGGAAAGCGTACCAATACAGTAGAAGACAAGTAACAGGTTGTGCAATACATGATGCACTTCTTTTCCTCCGGGCTCTTATATGCTGGAATCTCATGAAACATGCATGTGGGGTTGGTTGAGTTATTGAAATATTATGACAATTGGATAGTTACAAGCTGATGTATTAACAGATTAGGTATACAAGTACTCTTCATGTTTCCTGCCTATAGTGAAGTCCCGCAGAACCATTAGTAATGTTTAAGGATTGATATTGTGTGTGAATTTTCTATCTTGAGCATGTATTGCTAATGGTGGAATGGATGTTGTATGGTAGCAGATGCAGCCTTCGTGAAAGGAAGTTTCTCTCATAAATGATGCATCTTATAACTTGAGTATCTGTGCAAAATGGTGCTTTTTTCGGGAACCAGAAGTACTGGTACGTTGAGCACACCTCTGGATTGGTTAGAGGACAATTCGTCTGTCATTGATTACACTGGATTATCTGGCTTCCAGTTGAGTACACTAGCTCTCCCAAACTCTCCCTCCCAACACACTGCACGGCACGCCGCAACATATTCTAATAAGTAGTTTAAATATTCAGACTGTTTTAACATGTTAACAGCTTCAACGATTAGATGTCAAGATTGCATCCCATGTTTTCGCATCGCGATGTGTTCAATTCACAGCAACATGTGGCATACTGGCACTACTGGTAGTACTATTCAACAATATCAATGCTGGTTTTAAAAATTTATCATTTTGGCATGCAGCTCAAGTGCATGACACGTTGCAGTAACATGCACACTATTGATAACAACTTGTTAATGCAGGAAACTTCCTAAAAAAACAATGTCCTATGCTTGGCTGCACATGGAGTTTTGAAGTCCAATTCACTCTTTTTAGTGTGAATGTACAATGTACCTCAGAGTGAATACCAAAAGTGGGAGCAGCCCATGTTCTCCTCAAGCTGGAGAAGCCAGGCCTGACTTTGGGCGGATGAAAGCAGGAAAGGACTTGGGTTTGTCACCGCAGCAGTCCTCAAACAGTGACAATTAGATTCTGCAATTTCCGAACAAGTCATCCACAGTGTGGTGATTCAAACACAAAATCATTTTATTCGTACGCGATTTTACTCATGCATAACTATCGTGTTGACTATTTTTGCAGTTGTTTAGGCAAATAGAAGGGGTGACAGCTTATTTCATAATCACCCGTCACCCCTTCCATTTACCAGATGAACTGCGAATACGACAAGCACCATCAGTTATGCATCAACGACTTCGCGTAGGAATAAAATAATTTTGTGTTTGAATCACCACACTAATCCAGCGCATCTAAGCTTTCTCAACTATTCCTGCCTCACACTGTCATAGTATGACAATCTCTCTCTATAATGCATAAGTGCCAAAAGCTGACCAAAGTTCTTATAAAAAAATCCCACTTTGTGACCTCTCTGAGCCCACTTGCTATTATTGCTTGGTGGCCATAGAAAGAAAGAAAGATGCTGATGATGGCCCACCCTGTGACCTACCCTATTAGTGATAACTATCCTAAGTTCTGTCATCAACAATCAAGATAATTGTTAAATTCTCATATTTCCAACTTATTATGGGAGTGAGGACTGATACGGCCACAAGCTTTCACTGGTTGGAGTCAGTCTCGATCATTATACATAATTGCTATTGTCTCCCAATGCCCCATCTCATTCAGTTATTGTTAACACAAGCTATGTGAAATTGATGGAGAGGTTGTTTCTAACTGGATGGAAAAAGTTCTGAATGCAGGTTGAATTCGCATCAGTCAGGTCAAGGTCTGACAACGGTACATCTGGTGATATCAACATACATCTTGATTAAAAACCGCTGAAATTGACTTTGCGTATCACGCAATCTGTACGAGCGGAGGTGCATGAATCTGAATACCCGGTAGGTACTGATATTAAAATGTTTATGAAATGGTGCATATCATTGGTCAGTATCAATACAATATTCATGTATTCATCAAACTAGATTTTCATGTTACACCAGAAACATGCAGGCAGAGAAAATAGTGACATTCCAGCAAACTGAACACGATTTCCTTCAAGTGTGGCTAACATCTGTTGTAAAACAGGATTTGCCCCAGGCTCCTCGCAGTTGTCCCACTGCCAACTATCCCCTCCCAAATTTTCACAGAAATATGACAATGACGCACTTGTCTTCACACCTTTTTATTGCAATTTGATTTCCTATTTCAAAGAAATATTACCCACACCAATACCAATAAAGAACAGATCAGCAACAGCATGGTAAATAAGTTTTTTTTCAAAGAACAGACAAGCAATCCTTAGGTAGGTGCACAAATATATTTGTTCAGTTACACATTGAGGGGCAGGGGCAGAAATGTACCTACACTAACCATTGCAGTAGATTGCATATAATATCAGCCCTTGATTCTAGTGATGGACAAGGCTCACTCTTCAAGCCAGGCCACTAAATGTTGACAGATGAGCCATTTATTTGGACAATGAACCTTGCTTATCAAATCGATTGTGAGAAAAAACATGCCCAATGATTAACTCATTTCAGCGATGTTAATCTAATCATAGTTACATAATCCCAGCCTATCTTATTATATGATTTGATTATTTGAACACACTCTGACTCAGAAAATATGTGCACGAATCGAATGAATATTCTCAAGTGGACAGAAGAATTTAATAATAAAGACGGGGGGGGGGGGGGGGAGCAGTAGTGGATCAATACTGAATGTCATAGTTGCCTTTTGGCATAATACTTCACGATGACAGCATCAGGACCGTGATGTGTCACCAAATGCATTCTCTGATGACAATATGCCATATGTGCACTGTCTGATGTGTATTCCAAATGGAAATGTGCACAAATACCACCGTTTATCTCAACAAACACAATTCTTAAGTATTTTTTTCAATTTACTGAAATTGGGGTTTATTTAAAGTCTGGGGAGCAGAAACCGATATCACAGCAAATACAGGTGACAAAGGCAACTGAAAAGCTGTGCGGTGTCATCAAGTCTGGTCAAAGTGACTGCCAACTTCCAGTTTGTGGTCAAATATTAGTCTGTAACGATACAGCATGGTGAAATAAACAGTGAATGTAATCATATGGCACCATGATGAAGTCACAAGCCAAGTCAACCTCCACACACTTGATTCCCATAAGAACACCTCTGTGAACTTCAAGACATCCAATACCGCTGTCACCAACAGGAGCAGTCAACCGCACGTATTGCCAAAAGATGGCAGCAAAGTTCTAGCAGACCAATACACAGGAAACTCCACGTGATTGGTCCTCGATCAAGAATGAATAGGTCCACTATATGCATTGAAATTGAATTGGGCAGTAGTGACACCTATTGGTCAACTCACTCAGCCAGCTCCTATTCAGTTGTTATCAGTTCATTGCATGGCCAGAATCGCTGAGACAAGAAGGTGTGAGATGACACCAGGATTCATGAATGAGAACAGCACAACCCAAGGGTCCCATTGCTGTCACAAATCGGGCATTCAGGTGCATTATAGGCAATTTACGCTGGATGTGTCATCAATCCCTGTATGAGAGTCTTCCCAAGGTACCCACGTGTCCACAACTTCCGCATCATCAGCCGAAGTGATCTGAAGAGTTCTAGGATGCATTACTGGAACACGAATTGGTTACAAATCAAATAATGGCCGACGACAATGCGAGTGTGAGTGATGTGTCATCAAGGACTCCATGCACACTGAATGTCTCGTGTCCTTGATGGATGTAGGTGACGATGCTCCTGCTATTAAAAAGTCCACTGTAAATGCTTTTTGGAAAGTAGGTAAAAATGCTCACAATACGGTATATTAAAAGTCTGGATACATTTTCCAGGGCTTTTTTACAATCTTTTCAGGCTGTAGTACAGACTCTCTCGCCCAATCACAAATATCAATATACCATAATGTTGCCCTGACCTACGATTGGCCCATTACGCATTTACTAGTAATGACATTACCTAATTATATCCATGATCAATAGCTCATCACATAAGGTATATTCCTGAACTCTCTCTCTCTCTCTGCCCAATCCCACCATCTGATATTTTCCCCTAAGATATTTACTTCAACCATCCTTTATGTATTGCACAATCAGCACCATGTTCTTGACCAAGACGACCAATGACAACTCCATTATTGCCATGGTAACAGACCAACAGCAGACAGACATAATATGGTCAAATGAACTGTATGACATCATGAGAACTTTCCCAGACTCGACTCTCCCTTTTTTTCTCATCAGAATATGGTCATTTCAAGTCTTGGGATGAGGAATTCTGTCGGCAGTTGGTCCCTCCTAAGGATGTCTGCATCAGCATCAAGCTTCAGGAAGAAGCTTTTTCTAATGACCTTCAACCAAGTGTGAAAAACCCTTCTGTCATGTCTGTCCCAAGGCAAACAGGCATGACAGGTGTGTGAAAAAGTGATAATGTCCTATCAGTTGATTACACTATGCTCACATGGTCTTCAAATGAGGTCAAGGCCTTCATTTCTTGTACCGGTACTTGTAGGCGGCACTACACATATATCATTCCATTCACACCACAGGCCATCACCCTTGGCCAACAAAAAATGTGTCACTTTCACAAACACAAGCCTAAAACTTGTTCAAACATCCTGGTGATTTTGTATAAACAGCCGGGTCTTGTGACGAATACTTGCAAATGGATGGACTTTTTGCAACATGCATGACTCGTCAGTTGCGACAGGATTCCCTGTCAACTGGATTCCCTGTCAACTGTTCAGTGATGGACCTGATAGTTGCACGATGACCATCATCCATGTGTGTCGAGTGTCGACAGATCATATGTCAAGTTTGGCCGGAAGTCATAGTTCTCCTTGAATGGGCCTCTTCCTGTATGAAGTCAAGTGGCACAGTCGAAGTCAATTCTCAAAGCATGGACATACATGTAGGGCCTAGGACCTTACGGTACCCAACCACCAGAAAGAAGGGAAGTGGACCNAGACGCAGTTTCTGATTGGCTGAACTCATTCACATCCGTTGTTGTTGTCGGTACGCTAGCCGCTGATTTTGCAGCCTGCTTTCCCAGTCGTTTGTGGAGTGTAGTGCGGCGGCCGGAGCGACACAACGACTGGGTCCCGAGTCTAACCCCAGTGAGCTAAAAAGTGATAATGTCCTATCAGTAGATTACACTATGCTCACATGGTCTTCAAATGAGGCCAAGGCCTTCATTTACTTGTACCGGTACTTGTAGGCGGCACTACACATATCATTCCATTCACACCACAGGCCATCACCCTTGGCCAACAAAAAATGTGTCACTTTCACAAACACAAGCCTAAAACTTGTTCAAACATCCTGGTGATTTTGTATAAACAGCCGGGTCTTGTGACGGAATACTTGCAAATGGATGGACTTTTTGCAACATGCATGACTGTTCACAGAAGTGACTCGTCAGTTGCGACAGGATTCCCTGTCAACTGTTCAGTGATGGACCTGATAGTTGCAGGATGACCATCATCCATGTGTCGAGTGTCGACAGATCATATGTCAAGTTTGGCCGTAAGTCATAGTTCTCCTTGAATGGGCCTCTTCCTGTATGAAGTCAAGTGGCACAGTCGAAGTCAATTCTCAAAGCATGGACATACATGTAGGGCCTAGGACCTTACTGTACCCAACCACCAGAAAGAAGGGAAGTGGACCACTGCTGGATGAAATTGAGTTGCAGAGAAGCTACAATAATGTCAATGGAAGAGAAGGGATGCTGACAGAGCTAAATATTAGTGTCGGTCTGACTTATGTGTGGTCAGAAGCATGAGGTCTTCCATTTGAATCTTACTGTTGGCATGAGACTGATTGCTTCAACTGTTCAAAAACCTCAAAGACGGCATATGTTATGCTTAGCATAGCATGAGGCACTGATCTCGCCACTGTCCCTATGCTATGCCTGTGCCCTCAAGTGAGGTCGCAGTCGAGGTCTCTTCGGCTTCAACATAAGAACATTCATTCATTCACACCATAACCAACCAGACGGAAAGGATACTTACTTATAATGACTGTCAAAATCATCAGGATCGAGCGGCGAGCCGAATATGGCCCTTTCCTCTTCCAATAGCAGCCTAACATCGTTTGGGCTGAGAATGGTAGGCTGTTCCATTCCTCCACGCATTACGGCTACGAGTATTCCACGAGGAGAAAACACATAAATCCTAAGAAAGCAAAGCCAGTTAGACAGACATGTCTTGAATCAATGACTGTCTTCGGTTCACCCATATTTCCAATATCCAAGACTGAAAATCTGCTGAATGACACCTAGGCTAGTGCATCCATATGGAAGTTTTATACAGTTTAAGTGGAGCTCAAATAGCAGTTCAACACTAGGTTAGCCTGCTATCAGACTGAGCACTCTAGTCTATGTAGCTGTCTATTACGTTCACTTCAACCAATGCACGAGGAAAATAAGGTATTTGGTAAAATGCCGAGTTGAGTAGTCTGTGTACTGGAGTCAATATCTGAGCTATAGCACCATACAGCCGATAGTTCAAAGTGTATCCAAGACTACCAGGCTGTGGTGTCGGTTATGTCATCCCAGTGAATGACGCTAAGCATGACATATGAGGAAATCAATCGGCATCCCTGAAGTCCTGTCCTTGGAGTCCCCTCGGCAATGACAGCGTTGTCAAACCAGGGCACAGGTTGTTACACTTGATAAGCGAGGTCAATGTAGGTCACTGGTTCAAATTCAAAATTGAGAATGCCGGGTATTTTATCCAAGTCCCTGTATTGAAGTTCAACAGAATCTGCCACAGAACTTCCAGGTACTGAACAAACTGAACAATCACCTTTCTTGCTGGGTATGCATCATGTAGGCTTACCTTTCCTGTGAACCTGTGTGCAAAATCTTTGCTTGTCCAATGTTTACAGTTTACACAGTCACAATACTATGCCAAAGAATACATGGAGCACTCACTGTGGGTGTTTATTTGCAGCAAAGATAATTCATGATTCACAGAGCGACTGTTCCAGGAACTTCATTGATTGGGCAAAGACCAGCCAATCACACGACAGAGGTCAGAGGTATGTGCTACTGCTATTGAACGCCAGAGGCAATGCTGTACAGTCATACCGGCACATCACTACAGTACAGTGCAGTACAGTGATTGTGCAATACAACAAGGACGGCTTGGACAATTTGGCAACTTATTAGGAAACATCTAGAGAGAACAACAATGGCAGCTGAGTGTCATGCTTCACTGAATTTGATTGCGGATGATGTAATCATTACACAAAAGCTGACTTTGAGGTTTCAGAAGGTATGGTCGCTTGAGATTGGCCAGGTTGATGGGGGATTCCCCACAATCTATTTTGCGATCATTGGGATATCGTGATCGTCGCAGTCACTGCTGTTAAAAGTGTTATTGCAGAGAGAGAGAGCGATTTTGGACCTGTGATGGATTAATTTTCACTGTACATTTTTAATGTTTTTTTAAAATATCCTTTTATACTCTTGGGCTCAGTGTACCTGAGCCCTTGCAATGATAGCCAAACTATCTCATATCTGGTAAACTCTCCCTCTTTCCCACTTCCAATTATACTCTTCATTCATGAAAGTGACCAAAATTCTCTTTCAAGTTATGGATAATGATTAACCATGCACAAATGTGATTCTTTGAACAGGTTGAACAGAATCAACATGTATTGAATGTACAACGCAGATGTTCAAAGCACCATGCAGTTGCAGAGGCAAGCATCATGTAGAGTCATTGTGGCTCAGAAGAATATCAGAAGCAGAAAGAAAATATGATTGACAGAAATAGATGGAAAACCGCATAAAAACCTCAAGATTTAATTAGAATACACATCTCACGGCAATAATACCATGGTACCAAGACGTGAAAGAAGCGAGTTTCATTGTTTATTTTTTTTAGCTCTGTATTGTGTTCTTAGGTAATGAGCCAGTTCATGTCAAGTCTACCTGGCAATTACACAAAGGAATGTTTCACAATCAAATTTACCTTCGCTGACCAAAGTTTGCATTCTCTATACATACAGAGCTAAAAACATCAATATAATATTGTCCACATCTAGACACTTATTTGCACCACTCTCACTCTCAACCAGCTTCCAAAGACAAATCACACTGGCTTTTTATTCCTTGGTTGTCCAAATTAAAAAAGGCCTTACACAAGCATCCAATCATGTTTTTGGACCTGGCTTCCACCTATTATACAAACCAACTCAGTTCGGGAAAGTTCCAAAATTGGAAGCGTTTCCGACTTTGGAAACGTTTCTTTTTTTGGAAGCTATTTTCGATTCCAATGTAGCGGGAACGTTTCCGAATTTGGAAGCCAAGAGATAGAGATTCTGGCGGAACTGGGCCTTTTGATGATGATAATAGATGATTATCGATGATTGCAGCCAACTTACGCCAGCAATTCAGATTTCACGCCGTGAAATACAAGGTCACAGGTGCTGCCATCTGTTAGTGGAAAAAAACACTTCCCGATTTTTGCTTTTCATATCCCGATTGGGCCTAACGTGCAAGAAGGCCTACAAAGATTCCGATATTGGAATCGAAAACCGCTTCCGAAAAAGGAAACGTTTCCAATATCGGAATCGCTGGGCTTCCAAAATCAGAAACGTTTCCAAATTCGGAACTTTCCCGAACTGAACTGATGATTAACAAATCCAGGTCAATAAATGTATTTCAAAAATAAACAATTGCATTTTCAAATTATTTTGATGGCTTCTCTATCAGCCACAACAACAATCAAATGACCATCCTTTTTATTATGGAATCAAGCAACGGACAAATGGATATCAGGTTTGAATATTTAGGCCATGATCACGCATTTACAGATTCTCAAAATTAAATTCTGATTGGCACATCCATTGGAAAACTACAGTGGGAAAATTTTTAGCTTACGGTACATTACAAAATGAAAAGAAAAGACCCAACAATCATCAATTCCGATCCATCAGGAGAAATTGAGGCAACAGATGGGCAAGCCAACCCATGAAATTTTCATCACCCAGGAATTTGATCAACGAGCTAAGAAAGTAGGCCTACAGGTTTCGTAGTGGGAGAGAGGACCTCAAATCATAGATTATGTTCTGTAGACACTCTGTACTCAATCATTGGAAGAGAAAACAAACCACATAGAACCAGCAATGATGAAAATGAGCCATCCCTCTATCAGATGAATTGATCCCAGTGAGAATCAAACACATGCCCCAGAGATTTTTCCACAAAACCCACCACAATGCGATAAACCTGCCATCTATACACAGAATAAGGAACTAAAACTACTGCGGTGGGATCCTGTCAATTCCAGTGTGCCATGGCCACCACTTGTCAATCCTGACCATCAAGTCAGCTAATGGTTTACCCACTGATGTGTTTTTATCATTTAATAAAAGCATCACAAAACACAGAATATCATGAATGTGCTATAAATGCACCATAAATGACAAAAGCATACAAACAGCTGCTAAATGGCATTAGATAAAACTTCTTGTTGGATTCACATGGATGATTTTCCTGCTTGATTGGCTACTTTCCCTGATAATTTCCAAATATAAATTCTCAGGCCTTCATACATTTGACACCAATCTCATTCACCCAAGCCATTCATACCCAGTTGGCATTCACATGACTTGAAGCCATCAATAGATGGCCTAGGGGGTTAAATATCAGAGCTATTTCTATGCCAGGTTTGTTCAACTATTTTAATCACTGTCAACAACATCAAGGTAAAGCCAGGACACATGTAAATGTTTTGCAAAGCACACTCCGTGATTCAGTACAGTACTGAGTACTGTGTTTTAAAGCGACCTCAAATTTCTAAGATTCCCAGGATGCAAAGTCTGCTGCAACAACCGCGAGACCGATTTCTGCCTAAATTCAAAAAGATCAAGAATTTCCCATTTGTGCTCCCCAATGTCATCATCCGGTGATGGAGGGAGTGAGCATTGCCATTAAGAACCCGCGATTACATCAAGATGATTGTCTTGGGCTAACAAAATTCATTGCGAGTTCGCCAAAAAACATTTTGGCTGTAACGTGTGAGATCTCAATCGTATGTCAGTGACATTTGATGAAAGCTACATGTATCGGTTCTGTAGCACGATTTTCAATGACCAAAAAACTGGAGCCCTGTACTGAAAGTGAAATACGTGTACTGATTTGATGCCAATTTACATTTGCCACAACCAAATTTTCCTACCACCCCAGTCAATAAAATAAATCCCTTTATGATTTTCTCACACCATGACACCACAAGGCTCTGCTTTGTTTGTCAATAATATTGACCATAATGATTCAATTCAGCACAATTAAAAATTTGCAAATGTTTGCTGGACTTTTTTCAGCTAAATGCGAATATCTTTTCACTTGAAGTCTACTACATTTACTACAGCAGAGTTGTGTAGGATACAAAAATAACGGAACAAGGAATAATCAAGAAGTTCACTGAAACCTGAAGCTTCTTAAGAAGTCCCCAATATTTTTTTTCAAATGCATCAGTGGTCAATATATTTTCTCATAAAAAATGTATTTTCAAAGGTGCTTGGATCATAAAGAAAATATCTTGGGGAGAAAAAATCTGTATGCACACAACCTAATATTTGAGCAAACAGAAAATATTTATTTGGTCAATATTACATCTGGTTGGGCCACCAAGCCGAGTAAAAAGCATGTATTCTAAATTTAGAAGTTGCATAATAACTTCAATATTATTCAGGTGACCTTTTTTTAGTGTGTTTCTCTTTATTCCATTACTGTAGGTTGTTATTATTTCTTGACCGATGGCTATTTAGTTGTGTTACATGTACTTCCCTCAAAAACTGACCTTCTGCTGTTTTTTTTTTGTCAGTAGTCAGTAACAAACTTGAAGTTTTATACATGTGATGTAGCAGCAATATGCCCATATATACTGCATCCCACTGCATTTTAGCTTTTGTTGATGGTTTTAATATGGCCAGCTTTTTCTGGTTCAACACAGCAAAGCACTTCGACTTTCTCCCACAACCACCAACAANTCAAGAATCGAATCGGACCAAAACTTGGTGTCATAGGTCATATGACCTAGGGGCATATGTGTACCAAGTTTCAGATCAATAGCCCCAGCGGTTACGAAACGTGCCCTGCTAACGGACGACGACGGACGTAGTGAACTTTTGGCTGTTGTGCATCTATCGTCTTGTGCACCAATTTTCTTGTGCACCTCTGGCGCCTTGTGCACCTTCACTTGTGCACCTGTGGCACCTTGTGCACCAAAAAAGTCGCCTTGTGCATCAAAAAAGTCGCCTTGTGGATCAAAAAGTGTCTTGCCTTGTGAATCAACATACAGCCGGAGGACAAATTTTCGATGGATAGTTAATGCCTGTGCACCCACTTTCGAGACATGAATCAGAAGGCCCTCTAGTAGTTGTTTCTGATAGCCATTTTGTGCACCTAGATGCACAAGGAAAATCTGAATCAGAATGACCTCTCATAGGGCAAAATCGATGCACAACCACCTCGTGTTAAACACGGACGACGACGACGACGACGACGGACGACGACGGACGCACAACCATTGTATAAGCTCACCACAGGTGAGCTAATAAAATACCACATGATCACCAATTGAAAGATTGCATGTCTGCAGGGTAAAAAAATACTAGGTTGGCAGTCGACTCCAGTGATTCTCTATCCATCAATGAAGTCATGCCCCAGTCGGGTAACGAAGATCATAAAACTGAGATCACTTATGAAGGAGAATCACTGAATGATTCACGTGGTACATGTTCAATGTACCACGTGTCTTCAACTGATTACCGAAGGGTAGGCCTACCAGTACCAATCAAATGTTACTGACTGTGGAAACTGAGTTCCTTTCTTCTTGAACAAGCAAGTTTATTATCAAATAGATACATGTACATGTACTGTTTAAAAAGCTCAAGAGCAATGAAAGGGAATGCAAGTATGTGCTACACAACTGTGCATCTTGGTGCCACCCTACTCAATATTTCTGATCAAAAAGTTTATTGAACTCACCTGAGTAAGTAGACAGCCCTGTCAATTCCTCTGAGCTGTTCATCTACTGTCAGTTTTTCTATCTCCTCTTGACTCTGAAAGCAAAACATTGCAGAAATGATAATACGAGAGTTTTCAGATTCAGGATGTTCATGACGTTGGATGTTAGGCCTATAGGGTTAGGCCTATAGGCTAGGCCTAGTCACTGATGTCCGCCCACCCAATGCACAGTCAGGAACTTTTGCCGCATCTGGAGGTGACCTCCCGACTGGTATGTTGCGTCTCCCAATTGGGCGGTTGCGTCCATATGGGATATTATGTTGGTGCTTGAACAGGAGGAATGTCTCGATCGGGTGGTTCAAAATCTAAAAACCGATCTGCGCAACACATCGAGCATTGCGCATGCTCATAACCAGTGGAAAACGTGAAAGAAAGATCAAGGTTTGTGTGAAAAAAATTTCTGATTAGGCTAAAGTAAATTTTCTGGCCGATTTGACGTTGATTTTCCCCAACCTTGGTCTTGGAAGTTATTTGATGAAAATTGGGAAAGGGAAGAGAAGATTGAAATCCCAATTGGGAGGCCCTGATTCATTGGGAGATTTCACGATTGGGAGGTCACCTCCCGATGCGGCAAAGGTTCCTGACTGATGTAGGCCAAGGCTGGTTACATAGGTAATTGGGCCTAGGGGCCTACACCTCAGTAGGCCTACTGAGTAGGCTACTGTATGATCGAGTGACCAGTTTTCGGGGTACTCCCGTTTTTTCCCGTTTATTCACGCGCACGCCCGCGAGACATTTTCGATAGCCTAGCCTACATAACAAAATAACAACGGACGCAAAGCGAGTAACGCTGCAATCGGGTGGTAAAGTCTTAGGCCTACGGTACATGGCCTAGGCCTACATGGCCTAGGCCTAGAAGGCCTACCACGAAAACCGGTCAAACCATCATACTGCATTCATTCGTGTGCAACCCCTGGCATGCACATGATGCACATCGTTTTACACAGCACAGCACAGCAGGCTCACACTGTCACTGACATGACTGACTGCTGTCACAGCACACAGAGGCCCAACCCTAGGCCTAGTCCCTACGACTACGAGGACAGGCCTAAGAGGAAGTCTTACAAACAGCAATGCATTCACAACAGTTAGATTGCAGGTTAGCTAGGCCTGGGTCTAGCCTAGGCCTACGTTGTTTTATGTCTGATAAGCACCTTGGCTGCCCCAAGGGATCGGGCCTCAAGTTCAAGCTCCTTGAAATCCTCCTCGAGCTGGGTGAGCGTACTTGATGCGCCCACAGACATTTTGGACGGAATAAAATAAGCGAGTATAAGAAAACCTATGTCATCATGTAGCCATTAGCTTCCACTAGTGAGTCACACTGTTTTTGAGTCGGAAAGTTAATGCTATCTAAGCAGTTGCCAGCGCATTTCGCGTGTAATTTGCCTGTAGTCAAACGAAATCCAAGGCCGCCATCATGACTCTCAAACGTCACTTTCTCGCAAGGTGGTTGTTATGCGTGATATCGCGAGATGTCAACAAGACCACGTGGGAATATTTATAAACATCGACACGTGGCATAGGCACATGCCACGCCCACCCATGTCACGCACCCACCAAATTGACGCGAAAATAACTATTGGCCCCTAGTTATATTCTGCGTTTCAATCTATATATATAACAGGATA
>NMRB01000478.1:20893-48270 GCA_002633025.1 Notospermus geniculatus
TTTTGCGAGGTCGCGTCGATTTTTCGTAGGGGTGGGCAGCTGCTCCTGCGTTCACGTGTTCAGCGGAGTTTTTCCCTGTGAGTTTATGTGCTAGAAATATGGATGTTTTCCGTTGCTATATTTGACTAAATGTAATTTTATTCATCTGACGGACAATAAATCTCTGTTAGCATGGAATAAACTGAGGTCAGATGCGAACTGTCTGAGAGGCTTCTCTCCCCCGAACAAATAGTCCGATCTGACGTTCCTCGTGTGGCGCTGGCGATGACGTCATTTCAATGGAGGCAGCCGATCGGCGAAAATGACATTTTGGTCAATTTCAACGACTTAACTGCAATAAAGTCAGATGAAACTTGGATTATAAGATACCGCAAAGAAAGACAAGTCGATTGACGTATGTTTCATCAAAATCGGGCCAGGCGTTGCGGAGCTATCGTTGATAAACCTCGCGCCAATCTGAACTGGAATGGAGAGTAGGCCCTACGCCTACAGTACACATAGGCCTGCCCTACATTCTTCATGTGCGTGGAGAGTGGCTGCAGCAGGACCGTCAGCTGCTGCCACCTAGCGCCTTGCGTTGACATTGCTGGACGTAACGTGCACGCATGCGGTGGTATATTAGGTTGGAGAGTTTGTCCGTGTGTTGGAGACTGAATTCTTTTATACGAAATACGAAATACGAAAATTTATTCCACTCAAACCACACTTGTGGTATAATGAGGTACATTTACATATACATGGGGTTCTTTTTGCACCGTCAGCTGCTGCCACCTACTGTCAAGAGAGTACATTTTCGGGACAAGCACCGTCAGCTGCTGCCCCCTAGTGTGTAAAGTGGTGAAGGTAACACGTGCAGCACTCACTCCACCCCGTTCTGGTACATGTGTCAGCTAGCTGTGACAGGCCTCCAGCCAGCTAAATACCAAAGATACGACCACATACAGCTGGTAAGATGAATGGCAGTGGAGATCAGCAGGCGAAGGAACGCAAGAGAGTTGCTGTCGTTGGTGCAGGATTGGTAAGAACACTATCTAGGCCTAGGCCTAGGCCTAATCTATGTTAGGCCTAGGCCTTGCTAGAGGTCAGAGGTAGACCTAGCCTAGGTCCTAGGCCTAACGTTAGGGCCTTATTAGGGGGGGGCTAGGCCTATGCAGAAAAGAGAACAAGAACCGGCATCCTACTACTTACATGACTTAGGCCTAGGCCTAGGCCTACTGCTTACTTAGGCATCGCTAGGCTGCTGGGCTAGACCTACCTGGCTGGTTGGCAACTTTTGCATCACTGTCAGTACCAGTTGACCACTAGGTGTCACTAGGGCCCAATTCAAGACCCAGTCATTATTGATCGAGCAGCGATCATAATAGATTTCCTGTACATTTGGTCCGCTAAGACTGTGCTGCCATCTGTTAGCAATATGCCCGGCTGACTGCTCCTATTATGACATAACTTGATAACATTGTCATTCTGTCTGGCCGGGAGAGCAGGGGGGGACGAAATGTGCAACCCAGGCCCAGCAGACTGTTGCTTGAGACTGTTGGGTTGCGCATTTTGCACCCCTCAGCTTTGCGTTATAGGATGACGTCAGCAAAAAATTTCCCCCAGCTTCATGTCATTTTGGTGACGTCGGCAGTGGCAGACATTGCTGAAGTTACGTCATGGAAATGATGAATTTCATATCATGATGAATGTAGGCCTATGGACCTTACCTTAGCCTATAGGCCATAGGCCTACTCTGACTCCTAGCTATGCTTTTAAATACCGTCTCTCAAAAAAATTATATAAGGACCATCAGTAAGTAGGGTTTACATAATCTGGACCCTTGTTCCCGAAGCCGTCGTAAGGTTAACGATGTCGTTACGCTATGTATCTTTCCAGTTTTAATGACATCGTTAACCTAACGACGGCTTCGGGAACCTGGACCCTGGTTGATAGTGAAAAATTATAATCAAAGTAAAATCCTTCTTATTTTCCAGGTTGGCGCATTGAATGCTTGTTTCCTGGCCAAGAGAGGTTATCAAGTCGACCTGTATGAACTTCGACAAGGTAAGGCCAATACGAGAGTTGGTTTCTTTCTATAACAAGTGTGTAATAGGGTCTATACTGATTTCTTCATACCGGTATTTACATCTTTACTCTTTTTGTATCAAGCTCACCTCTAAAAAGAATGATGTAGAACTCGCTTTGATTCGTTATTTTGATTACAGATCCCAGAAAATGTGAATTTGTTAAAGGTCGCAGTATCAATCTTGCCCTTTCCCACAGAGGGCGCCAGGCTCTGAAACATGTGGGTTTAGAGGAGAGAGTGGTTGAGAAGGGGATTCAGATGTATGGACGCCGATGTCATGATGTGAAAGGGTTCAAATGGACAAGCCCATATGGCAAACCTGATCAGGTATGAGGGGCTGAATATACCAGTACCGGTATTATTTATGTGTGCAGATTGACATTGACTGATGTTCCTGGACCTCCATATTTTCTTGCTTTCATTTATATGTATTTTTATCCTAAAATCAGGGTGTCCTCTTCGTCCTGTAGGGATTCAAATTTTCTTTCAAATCATATACCATCTGTCTTCTCTTTCCAGTACCTAATGTCAGTGGAGAGGAGAAGGTTAAATGAAGAATTGCTGACAGGTGAGTGAAGTATCTCACCTCCACTGCTGATGTGTGAAGCCTGTTGAATGTCAGGTAGCCATGAAATGGGGAATCCTTCTTCCATATTCCCCACATATGATGTCCTTCATGCCCCATCCTTGATCCATTTCTTGTCGTCGTTACAGTCAGTAACACAACTGGTTACATTCAATTGTCTTTCTTCAACAGCTGCTGAAAAACTTCCAGATGTAAATGTCCACTTCGAAAAGAAACTTGTCCGCTGTAACTTTGACACAGGGGAGCTGTCATTTTATGAGTAAGTGGAAAAAGGAGTTAACAACCATGAGTGTTTGCAGCCACTTGAAAAATATGGACAAAGCCTATGCTGTCAAAGAGAGTGACGCTATCTATCACATGTTTTCTTTTAATTTAATCTTTGTCAATTTCAGCGTCAATAATAATGAAACGATTAATGTCCAAGCTGACCTTATCGTTGGGACAGATGGAGCCTTCTCAACCATACGACGAGAGCTGATGAGGCGAACTCGACTCAATTTCAACCAAGAATATATTCCACATGGATATATGGAGTTCTGTATCAAGCCAAAAAATGGAGAGGTACTGAGGAATTGGGATGCTGCTGTTTTTATTCTGTATAGACCGTTCTCAAATTGACGTAAACTTCTAAGATCTGCGCACTTCCGCCGAAATCTCAACCACAACCTCGATCTGAAACTGAATGACGTGATGCAGACAACCCCACGACAGTGACGTCGAAAACGTTGCGTCAGACTCGACCATTTCTGAATCATGGATGGTGTCACGTCAGCCGGTTTCAGATCGAGGTTCTGGTTGAGATTTCGGTGGAAGTGTGCAGGTCTGCAAATTTGATAATCGTCTGAACTGGTAAAACTGATGTAATGGTAGGGTGAGGGTGAGAGCAACTGTCAAGTTTTCTGTCTGTTACTTTTATTTGATTGCATTCTGTGGTGATACGATTTGTTTCTTTTCTGCTTCAAGTTTGCCATGGAGACCAACTTCCTTCACATTTGGCCACGGAACACGTTCATGATGATTGCACTTCCAAACCTAGACAAGACATTCACAGTGACCCTCTTCATGCCATTCGCAAAGTTTGAATCCATCAAGACCAATGACCAGCTGATGGAGTTCTTCCAGAGTACATTTCCTGATGCAATCCCATTAATTGGTGAAGAGTCAATCAAGGAGACATTTTTTGCCTCGGGTGGTGCAGGCCTACCCATGGTATCTGTCAAGGTAGGTTGATCTTGTCATCATTCCTTTTGAGAAGTAGCTTTTGTCATCTATCAGTACCCGTGCTCAAAAATAAATAGTTCATGAAATCAAGCATTGCCTTTTGTGTAGGTCACATACTCAGTCTCTTTCATACTGTCATTAAAATACATATGGTACTGGCATAACATGTAGCCACCATTTTAGCAAGTTCGATGGTAATTTTCTTCAGGATGACCTGGTGTAACCTACCGAGAGTTGCCTATGTCTTCTTACCACATCTACTGGAGATTTATGACCAGGCAGGCCAAGACTGGTGGGATGTTGGCACTTCAGTGTGATGTATCTTTGTATAATTCATGCTAAAAATGGTGCAAGGTGCTCAGGTCCCGACAAGATTAACCCATCTTCTCTTGTCTTTCAGTCTTCCCCTCATCATTACAAGGATAAGTGTATCATCATGGGCGATGCTGCACATGCCATCGTACCCTTTTATGGACAAGGCATGAATGCTGTAAGTTGGGAAATGTCCCTGACTGTTAAAAATAATAAAACAAGCGTAGAAGTGGATTGGTCCACTACTGGATGTGTAGATGACAGACATGGTGCAAATGAATGAACATTTGCAGCAAGATGCTGAGTGAACTCAAGAAATATTGACATTGATGCTTGAATAGTCCCCTAGGCCCTATTCCATCCTATCCCCTTCTGCAGAACTGAACCATCGTAGGAAAAGTCTTGCATTCCCTTCTTGTCATGTTTGTCACTTGAATGAGTGTTTTCTTCAGGGTTTTGAAGATTGTCTGGTATTGGATGAATGCCTCAATGATTGTCAGGATGACTTGGGTAAGGTTCAGCTTTCACAAGATGTCATTTGGTCACTTGTATTGTAACTTGAGAAATGTTTTGAAAGAAATTGCTTCATGCATTTAGGGGTCATCAAGTTTGCCATCAATTAATAACTTGAATGTTCGTGGATCGACTGTTGTAATTAATTAGGTCCTTCGCCGCTAATTGTCAATATAAAATCATTGTACGGAACATGTCATCTTCATGTCATGTAGATGTACTGATTTAAGCAGCAATGGTTTTACCTTTCAGAGGCTGCCCTTGAGCAGTATTCCCAGCGAAGGTGTCCCGATGCTCATGCTATCTGTGACTTAGCTATGTACAACTATATTGAGGTGAGTCTGATGTTAAACATCCAAAATGGATGGGATTAAAACATACATGAGCAATGACTAAACTTATTTGAATATCCCAATTGTTTACCTTAAAAATCTAGTGCATCTGCAGACCAGAATCTGCAGGATTCTCTTCAGATTCGAGAATGGTATATCAGTTTTGATTTCACTCCAGTCCCTACCAAAGTTTGTCACAATGATCATTTTCAACCCCATTTGCAGATGCGAGAATCTGTCAATTCCAAACTTTACTATCTGCGGAAGAAGTTTGACAACTTGATGAATAAGCTGATGCCAGATTCCTGGATACCTCTCTATACGATGGTAATATAACTTTTCAACCTGAATTGTTTTTTGTTGACGTACAGCATTATTATATGCATAGAGTAAAGAATGGTATGAAGTGAAGAGCTTTGTAAAAGACACACGCAGTGATATTTTTAGTTTGTAATGATAGTTACGGAAGATTTCCATTTCTTTATCTAGGTCTCTTTCACTCGAGTAAGATATAGTGATTGCGTCGCACGAAGGAGGTACCAAGACAAGGTAAGCAGCAGACATGTCAGAGAAATTTCCTTGGTTGTTTATATTGTACAGTTAAGTTCTTTCAATATATCACCTCTCTCAGCTGAGGTAGATAACTGAGTGTTGGCACCCTTTTATCATTTCAGATTATCAACAGAATGGTAGGAAGCATTGGTCTGGGAACTGTTATCGGCAGTGGGTACATTGCCTATTGTCTGCTCAAGGGAGGAGGAAAGCCACCAAATCTTTTGGAATCGTTCACCCGATTTGGACAGAACATCAACAAGCTGTTAGCAAAATGAAGAAAGACATGATTTTTCTGGTGTTTTGTGAACTCAACCTTAGTGAGACTTGGAGAGCAAGCTTGTGCTATATGTAAATGAACAATGTTAATGACTGTACAAGGATTGAATGCCTGTGCATACAGTCTGTGTGAAAAGAATTATCGATCCCCTTCCAAGCAGCTATTGTACTTCCTTTTAACAGCTGGCTTATTTTGTGTCAGTACATCATATCTGTTATTTTTCTAGGGATGGAATATTTTTATGACGAAATGGTACACCTACCTCTATGCAGGCAATTTAAGTTGTATTATGATGGCATTTAAAGCATGTGTGGATTTCTAGTTTTGGATTGTTTTAATGGGTGTCTGTTGATGGTTGAACACCATTCTATTCCAATCCCTTCAATACCATGTTGGCCGATGAACTTGTATTTGCTTGTAAAGGCAGGTTTACACTTGTTTACATATCACTTTACGAATGACATGCAGCTGAGGTTTGAATCTGTATTAAGGTTTGAATCTGTCTTAAAATGGATTGTTCGCGTCTGTCCAAAGTGAACCAAAAATAATAAAACAACCCGTTTTATTCGCAACAACTGGTAAATGCATTGCGGCAGCCGCTCCGGAAACTGTTCTGTGGAATCTTAGACTCGGTGCGAATAGTCCACTTTAAGGCTTGAAGTACCACTGATTTCTTACATGCCAATTTATTCTCATATGTTTGAGGATGTAAAAAGTACTTAGTACGGAATATACTATCACTACCAAGTAGTACATGTATGTCATATTGTTTACAGGTATCAATCTTGTTTATGAGGTGGTTGTCTCAGATTTCTGATGTCGTGAATGAAATGTCCCGTTGAGCAGTGCATGTCATATCTCCATAGGAAGTAAATTCTTCATGATCCATGACAACTAGGGTAATTGCAGTGGAAACCATGTTTGATATTACCGTACCACAAGCGGCGCCACTCTGTCTCCTGTTCCTCCTCCATTAAGTACTGGGGAAAAATCTGGCATGAAGAGGCCCAGGAGACCAAGGGCGCCCTCCAACCCACGGGTGCGGGGGGGGGGGGGGTTGAAACAAAACCAACGCAATCCCATCATTCACACTCCGTCACTTCTGCTTTGCCCCACGCGCCTCACTCTCTATACCCTGGATCCCACGTCCAACACCAGAATGAGCGAGTCGTCACAGTCGCCGTGTGGTGTCGCTTGTGGTGTTACCGTACCACAAGCGGCGCCACTCTGTCTCCTGTTCCTCCTCCATTAAGTACTGGGGAAAAATCTGGCATGTTTCCCGGCCAATCACCCGTCGGCCATCCACTTTTGCCAACACCATCACCCGTATTTCGGGGGATTGAGCACCCCAATACTCCTCCCAATACTCAATCCTCCGAAAGACACGTATATTGAAATGCATTACCGTGATCTCGCCCCCTCCCGGTCGGAGCCGGGGGCCCCAATTCACACAATTCTGATGCCTATAAACATGCCTCGGAGACCCCCGGCCCCAACCGGTGGAAGAGGCAAGCCTCTCCCTAGGGAATTAGCCTCCCTCGGTCGGCAGCCGAAAGCAGCCCCACGTGAACCATACACCTGTCGAGACCCAACCCAACATTCCAACCCCGAGATTCCAACCCGGCCGTCCCCATGCATAGGCTATTCGTAATACCACTCTCTTTCCACACATTACCAATAAACTAATCAACGAATTATGTAACATAATTTGAGCGATCGTTCCAACCGAACCGTTCCAACCAGTGCACTCAGCTGTTACCCAAGTTGTCCACATACACGTGGCAACACTACATACATGCTGTAGAATAGATTCAACCGTATAATTGCTTGAAGATTCCACAGGGGCACTCACCAAACATGGAAACCGCCCTTCTCAATACAGCCCTTGCACGGCTCTCGTCCTCGCTCTGCGACAAATAATTTGTCCCTTGCACCACATACCAGGTGCAACACACGCTGCATATTCTGGAAGTTGAGAATGCCTTTCTCATCACCCTGCAGGACTCTCGCGCCTGCCCTGTGCCAATACTTCTGGCCCTTGCCCAACTCTCGCCAATACTCAGCAAATGGAGTATAAAATTTAACAAATATATTCTAGCCCTTGCTCGGCCCTCGCCCTTGCACGGCAGATGGAGTAACTTTCAATAATATTCTAGCCCTTGCTCGGCTCTCGCCCTTGCACGGCGGATGGAAAAATATTCAATAATATTCTAGCCCTTGCTCGGCTCTCGCCCTTGCACGGCGAATGGAGTAAATTCCGATAATATCCTAGCCCTTGCTTGGCTCTCGCCCTTCCACGGCGGATGGTATAAATTGGCTATACTTGCCCTCACCCCGGAGCTCGATGTGCACGGTTCCGCGTCCAACACCAGAATGAGCGAGTCGTCACAGTCGCCGTGTGGTGTCGCTTGTGGTGTACATGTATTTTACCAAGAATATATTACCCAATATATATACATGTATTGGCAATTGGGTAATATATTCTTGATTTTACTTTGATATACATGTATAAATTATATGTATTTTGGATAGATCATGTCATTCTTGCTCAAATAAACATGCCATTACTCATATCATATACAGTCACATTTTATCATTTTAATTTATGAGAGGCTTCCTGATGATCAAATGTTACTCCCTCAGTTGGCTGGCATACTTATTGACAAACTTTGCAAAGGTGAGCTCGTCTCTCCTCTCTCCAGTCCTGGCCTTTGCCTCTAGATAGAGGTCCAGTGCGTCACGCCTGGGGAGGCTTATGCTGCGGTCAGATGTGGGGGCAGCGATGCCTAAAAGGTCCTGTATAGCTTTACTAATCGTCTGAAAGATAAAATTTAATGGAATTGAAGCGTAAGTGATCTTTAAGCACTAGCCTTTTACCTCATGACGTCATGCGGTAACACAATTGACGTCAAGGAGTAACGATGTTCATTTGATAAATATAAATGTTCATTTATCAATTCACTGCTTAGTACCTTGATATGTTCGAAGTCGGTGATGCCGATTTTCGGCAATGCTGACGCGTCGAGGTGGATAAGCTTGCGGCCTTTGATGCAATTGTCCCTGAAACAAGACTGAACGAGGAAGATATCAGTTGATGGATCCGACGCCCCAAATGCTCATACAACTTGACGAGTTTTTCCATATTAACATCGTGTTGCACCACCCCGGTTGCATGCTTCTTCCGCTTTCCAAACCCGCACTCCTTGACATCAAGGACATCCCGTCGGTCCGCTATTAATACGGCGATTGCGTTCCGGGGTTACAAGTATGACGCATGGAAACCTGTGCGCCTTTTTGCAGTGCAGGCGCGGATCCAAAGGGGGCGCACCCGCCGCACGTCCCCCCTTCGGCCAACAAATCTGTAAAATCGACCGTGAAATTCTGAAATTTGGAGCAAATCATTGAAATTCACCGCAGATTTCAATGTTTCTAGCACAGTGCGCCCCCTCTTTCCCGGAATCCTGGATCCGTCCCTGCAGTGTGACTGAGAACCACCAGCAGAAGCACTGTTGCTTTTTTTCTCACACTTGACGGACGAATTGACGTAGGGCCTAGGGCCTACCTCATACCGCGGAAACCCGAGGTCGCAGATAAACTTAGCCACCTCCGACTCCTTCCATTTCAAAACATCACTCGGAACCTGAGCCTCAAGCTCTGCGCCAAGTCGTTGTCTTTCTGTCAGCCGGCGTCCAGGAGGCATGATGGTGTTGGGGAAGGCGGGAGCGTCTGGTCGTCAGGGAGTGTGGTTGCCAGTTGCCATCGGACGTCATGACGACATAAAGACTGACGTCACTGGTCGTTTGAGGTTGTGACAGTTTGGGAACCCCCATTCCACCCCATTCGGGTCAGCGCCGTAAAATGAGGTCGATACGATGGCGATATAAAGTTCAGATCGATCAGGCTGGCCTATAGATAGTAATTGGGACTTTTCGTTCTGTATAATTAAAACAATAACGCCGCATAGGCCTATGATACAAGTGGAAATAGGCCTCTGCATGACGAACACATCCTGATTTGACTCAGGCTTTCTGAACTCGATATAGGCCTACCTATTTCATTTTGTCAGGATATTAACGCGAAGATATGCTACAGTCTAGATACAGGAAACATTAAGTCGATCTTGGGGAAATTCGAAGAAGTTGATTCCCTTTTCGGTAGGCCTACCTGCGAAAGACGGTCAAACCTCAGTCGAACCGAGGGACTCGCAGTCAGTGAAAGACAATGACTGCAGTTCATCTCTCAGCTGGGAAGAAGTGACTTCGCATCATCTTTTTTACTTGGATTTCTCACCGGGACAATGCAAACCACTCTGACACCGGACGCCGATCCTTATGACTTCTTCTCAGCGGCACCCATGAGGTATCGGGGGAAAGGATTTGCGGTGGGATGTCTCTACTGCATGGAACTTTTCAACGGATTTGCCTTTTTCTTACTGGCTCCAAACGTGGCAGACTTCAGCAAAGATCGACTCGATTTTCTTCAGTCGCAGGCAATCATCATTAGTATTGTATTTTTAGGTAAGTCGAAGTTAAAGGGACTTCGGCCTACGTGCCCAGTGCTGACTTGGAACAGACACAGGCGCGGATCCAGGATTTTTGGCAGATGGGAGGTCAAGGCCGCCGAAGGCGGTCGTTGCAAGCGGGCGCCGGAGGTGCCCGTGCTGACGGGATCTGGGGGCCTCCGCCAGAAAATTTTCAAATCTAGAAGGCCGTAGACGCGATTACCTGGCATCTCAGTATCAAAACAGAGGCTTTATTTTTACGGGTTTTTTGCTTATTGTCGCAAATTATTGAAGAAAAAAATGGTGGAGAGCAGGGGGTCACGACCCCCAACCCCCCCTCTGGATCCGCGCCTGAGACAGGTGTAACATCTGCCAATGTTTCTGTTTGTCAGTGTTTAGATCTATGTCAGGCTAAGGACTGGCCTCCTTCACCATCTCTCGAAACTTGAGTAAATTTCAGATTTAATCGTTGTTTCTTTCTTGGCAGGTGTCGTCTACAGCATCCCTATCATCGGTGGCTTGTTGGGAGACGCGTTTTACGGTCGATATAAAATCATATGTGCGGGAAACATTCTGTTTCTCTTTGGTAAGTAGGACTCGGGCGTTTCGCAATCAGGTCTTCGCTCGCCGGCAGTCAGTTCGCCGCTGTGTTACAAGTTACAGTCAACCAGGTAACACGATAAAAAATGCGTGTATCGCACCATGATCTACATTACAGAGTTTCGCAAAGCCCCAAACGCCAACACGAACGCCAACCCCCTTGTTCGATGCCACGAAGAGAGCACCGAGGAACAGGATAGACGTTCGCGTCGGCGTTTCGGGAGCCGTGCGAAAACTCTCTATTGTCCCAATGTCCTCGCCGGAATTAATAAGCCTCCGAGATGGCGAGATGAAGTTTTGAAACTATTAGATTAAATCTATACGCGTTTTCTTTTTACAGGAATGGTTCTTCTGCTTATTGTCACTATTATTCTAGAGACAAATATAATAATCAATGTACGTAGTTTATTTTTGACCCAAATTCTTACCAAAAAAGTCTGCAGTCGTTTCAACCAACCAATAAGTACGACTGCAGCTATGGGGGGGGGGGCATCTGCGTCAAAGCCCGTCACGTATATCATTGCCCGTTTCTGAGTGCATGCAGCGTGGAATTCTGCCATCAGCCAAGCTCGGCTTTTCTCCACAACCAATTTCAAGAAATGTTCAGCCTTCATCACACCACCGCGAAAAGGACAGCCGCTTCACGTCACTGTAATTGCCTTAGCGAGTTCCACAGCAAACTGGGTGAAAATCTTTGAATTTTAAGTTTTCAGGGCGAATGGCTCTCTTCTGCATATCGCTGCTGCTTATTGCAACAGGCCAGGGTTTCATCACAGCCAACGTAACCCCCTTCGGGGCGTACCAGATTGACAATGGTAATGGCCTGACGCTAAAACGATTCTTCAGATGGTAAGCGTCTCACAGAAATTTCAGATACCCACTGGTATTTTGCCCCCGTTCGTGAAAAACTGGCCCGTAGATGGGTCTACTGTCAGAACACCTCACAGTGCCTACCTTTCAGAAGGTCCAAAACGACCTAATTTTTCAACTCGGAAAATTTTTACAATGCACCACAGTCAACTCGATGTTTTAATAATTATGCTACATCACAACCGGTAGTCATGATTAATAAGACAGCTTAGTGACAATGCGAGAAATAATTGATGAGCAAAGCTCTCCCAGATTTACCAGTCTGGATCTGTAGAGGGTAATTTGCTAATGATTTTGGCAAATCCACGCGTGATATTGTGTGTTGTGAAATTTCAGCATCCTCCTTTATTTTCCCACAGGTGTGTATTCTTTTTTAACCTCGGGAAGTTGGCCGCCTATTTGCCCGTGCCATTCCTGATGAAAAACGCCAAGTTCAAACACTGGCGTTTGACACTGCCTGTTGTTCAAGTGATTGCGGCGCTCCTGGCGGTCATTGCGTTCGTGTTGGGCAGGAAGGCTTACAAGATGCCACCCACTGATGGTAAGCAATGATGCTGCTGCCCAAAAAGCCCGCATACATCGTGAACCGTATTCAGTAGTTTCTCAGACGGACAAAGCACTTGTCCGTCATCAGCGGCATTCGTTCAAACATAAAGTTTAAACTGCAATATCGCTGCAGGAAGTTTGCTGAATGGTAAACAGTTCGTCCTGCATCAAAATGACCGAGTTCATCTAACCGTCAATGGCATACTCATTCGTTTGCATAAGATTTCGCAAATATCCCGGGCAAATATCTACGCAGGAAGAAGAAAATTGAAGCACCTAGCACGGGGAATCCGTCACTTGGGTCACGCGAAAAAGACTTTCCTGCCAGCAGACGCGTCGTACAAGGAAGTCAGGCGATGGTACTCGGCACACCTCTTCAAAATGGTCTTCCTCCTATTCGCCATGTTCGCCACAACGGGCGTGTTCGAAGCAATCTATTTCCATGTAAGTAGGCCAACATAAGGGCGAAGTCAGACTCCGGCCCGGACGAATTCTTTTTTTGCTGTGGAGACAACTATCCCTGTCCTCTCGCATATGTGCCGTTCCAAAGTACCGGGGAGACTGAGGACACACGTCACTAATCGAGAGACGTAAAAGCCCGCCGCACACGGAGGGAAACTGGCATCATATTAAAGTTTTCCCAAAGCTCCTGAAACGCTAACGCGAACGTCTTTACTTTTGTTTGGTGCCCTCTTCGTGGCATCGAACAATGGGTTTGGCGTTCGCGTTGGCGTTTCGGGGGCTTGGCGAAAAATCTCTATGGGGATCGCAAAGTGGCGGGCGCACCACTTGGCGATGCCAGTTTCCCTCCGTGTGCGGCGGGCTTCAGAAAGAAGGACTTTCATTTTTCAGCTGGAGACGTCGTTCCCATTGGAAGCAAACTACTTCAAAACTCCTCAATTTAACCTCCCGTCCACGTTCATCCTGACCTTCGCCCCTCTGACAGTGTTGCTACTGATTCCCCTCGCCGAGATCTACTCCTGGTGGTGCGAAAGACATGCTGAAAGAGAGTGGTCGAACATCCGACGCATTGGTGAGAATTCTCCGTCTTTTATCCTCAACTCAGAGCTCTACACTGTTAGAAAAAACAGAGGATTTTACAGAAAAAACCTGCAGCAGAGTTTCAGGACGTGATCTGTAAAATTACAGACTGAAATAAATGCTAACAGAGACTTGACTGGAGGCTGACCAAATTATATTTTCATACGTTCTCAGAAAGCATCATTCTGGACAGTCCAATTGAGTCCAACTAGTACAGGAAAACATAAATCACACTATATGTAAATTTACAGAAGTTCCTGAAACTCTGCTGCAGGCAATTTCTGTAAAAATATTACAAAAATTTCTAACAGTGTACCGAAGAATGACGGAATGGCCGAAGTGTTACGAATGGTCTTTCAGAATAATCGCTTTTGATGCTGAATTTTTTCGCTTCAGGCCTCGGCATCCTGTTCGCAGCTCTGTCGTCTGCGGCGACTGGAGTCCTCCTTTCAGTAAATGAGCTCCAGAACCTTCAATGGGACGACATCTCCATATTCTGGCAGATTCCCCAATATGTCCTCATCGGTTTTGCCGATATGTTTATCTTTACTGCTGGTAAGATTGGCTCCTAATCGAAGCAGACTTTCTTCTTCATATTTCTGTCATGAAAAATGTATGACTCCGCACCTAGCCTGTCGCCGTCAGTTTTTTTGACGTCGTGTACGATTACAAAGTATAGAAAAGTGGTGGATTTAAAACCCATTTTTGTATAATTTTGGTTTCTTTCCCTGCTGAAGAGGATGAATTTTTCCTACACGATGTTTCAAAACTTCTGTACATGTACTTTGTTTCAGAGGACACATTTTTTTGTCCTATACTCAGATGCTCACGACGACATTTGATTAAATTTACAGGTTACGAATTCTGCTACTCTGAGAGTCCGCCGGGGATCGAGGGTTTTCTCACTGGTCTTTTCGTCGGAGTGGGATCTGTTTTTGGCATCATCATATCTATGGCAGTTACACCTTTAGGACCAGACGGTAAAGATTCCAGCTAGGAATCAGATCACCCAATACCATCCTGAGAACATCAGGGGTTCTTTAGCGTCTGCAAAGAATCCCTGATGTTCTCAGGACGGCCAATAGTGAGAACTAAGTGAACTTAAAAGATGCAGCTGGATGAACATTTAAAAACTAGGGCCCTCCAGAAATTTCGCGATCTAACTCTTAGTGACTGATTGGTATTTTGAATGAACGCGAAGTTTTGCTGACCAAAAATACTCAGTTAATGTTGATGTTGATGTGGATATTAATGTTCATGTTCATGTTGATGATCTTCTTTCAGATAATAAGCACACCTTCGTGAATGTGACTCAGATGGAGATCCTCTTCTTCATTCTGTCGGGGCTGATGTTGTTTTTCTGGTGTCTTTACGTCGTACTAGCTCAGTTCTACCGCCATGCCCGGAACACCCTCCCCGAAGAACCCGGCGACAGAGGTGTGGCAAGTTCAGGACTTTGGGAGGAGAATGATTTCGTGCCATGCTTATTCGACGTGAGGCCAGCAAGTGAAAACTCCTCAATCAATATGACCAACGACTGATTGAGTTTTCACTTGCTGTTTTGTAAATACTGTGACATACTGCGACTTTGGTGAGCGAGACCTGCACGACGACATCAACGAAGACGCCTAGAATGTTTTGGGCTTCACGTAGTCATCGTGATCTTTGCCGATACTAAGCTGCTTTTCCACGAGGCGGGTGCGGGTGCGGGCAGTGTGTTTCCACGAAACGGGCACAGGCGCGGGTGTTTTCGCGCGGGTTTGGAGGATCTTCGGTCGGTGGAGCCTGTTTCAACGTCCATCATTTCTTTATTACCAGGGGAATTCCCAGAAAATGATACCGCGCGGGTAGCAAGCGGGCGCGGAAATAATCGCTACATGACCGATTCGAAAAAACGCGTCCGCGCCCGTCCACCCGCTCCGTAGCCGCACCCGCTTCGTGGAAACAGCTGAAGGGAAATACGTTGGATCGATTTTTCCGCCCGCGCCCGCCTCCGCGCCCGCGCCCGCACACACCTCTTCTGTATACTCTACATGTACATACCGCCTTGGCCGAGAATTGAATGTGCTTGACGCATTCATTCTCCCATGGGAATTAATACTGCACAAGGAACATTCTGTATTGTGTTAGTGGTTTCAGAAATACATTTTGTATGTACTGTATTGTTGTTTTTACAATAGCAAAACATCTCCAGAATAAATTCTGATATGCGATAAACAAAAGACAAGCGAAAACCCTTTGTATTTATTCATAAAACGCACAGGAAATAAACACCACTAGAGGAAACTTTTCCAAAGGTAATGAATAATTCAACCGTCGTAAAGATGGCCGGTGCTTTCTCTGGTGGCAGGTTGCAGCCACTGTTGCTCTCGGAACAGTTTTTTGGTTCACTAGAGTGACCATTATTTTCATCCTTGATTTTCTGTCACGGTTGATGTTCGCGGATTTTCTCAGCTGTGGTATAACCTTTTGAGCTGAAATTTGTAGGGTATTATTTTTGTATAATAAACCCGTGTCTGCGTGGTATTTGGCAAATATTGTGGCCTATTTTTTTAGATATTAGCAATTTGAGAGCTTGGAAGAGGCTATTTTTGGCCGTTTCCGCTCTAATTTCTGAAGAAGATATTTCATTCCCTTGATATGTAAATATAACAATATACAATTGATAACAAAGCTTCTTTTCGTTGATCACGCCGAAATAACAAGTATTTGTTATCATTACTTGTTATCATTTGGGAGAAAAACTACCTTGAAGCACATGCGTACGAGGGTATGGCAGCTACGCCATTTTTTGTCGTTACCAAGGATTCGAAAGTTTAATATGACGTCACGGGAACTGTGACGTCATAGTGACGTCATAACTGTGAAGTCAGTCACGATAACTGTGACGTCATAGGATGACGTCACGCGAATGAGTCCGTGCAGATGATGTGCTGCGAGACAGACGATCTTTCCTGACTATTCACCACACTCATTGAACACACACTGACTTTCCCACAGCCGTTCATCAACCTCTAGTGAACCATGTCGCCGAAAGGCTTGTTATTCCTTTAACCATATGTATGGAATTCAACGAGATTCAATCAAATAAAAGTGACTCCACAACGAAAATTCATCGCCATGAACCGACGCCTATGCTCTTTTATCACCCGTTGTTGACTGCCGCAATCTTTTCAACAGTTGTTGACTCAGTCTGTAGCATTATCATCACCATTTGTTGACTCTGTAGCACTGTTATCACCATTTGCCTCTGAGGGACTGATGTCAACTGCTGATTCCGTATCAGCAGTTGTTGACTCTGTAGCACTGTAATCAGTACCAGCAGCACTATCTGTAGCACTGTTAATATCACCACCAGTTGTTGACTCTGCGGTATCACCGGTTGTTGACTCTTTAGCACTGTTATCATCAGCTGTTGACTCCGTGGTACTGATATTACTGGTTGTTGAATCTGTGGCACTGTTATCATCAGTTGTTGATTCCGTGGTACTGATATCACTGCTTGTTGAATCTGTGGCACTGTTATCGTCAGTTGTTGATTCCGTGGTACTGATATCACTGCTTTTTGAATCTGTGGCACTGTTATCGTCAGTTGTTGACCCTGTAGCACTCTTAATATCACCTGTTGCTGACTCTGTAGCACCTTTATCACCGGTTGTTGACTCTGTAGTAATATCACTGGTTGTTGACTCTGTGGCACTGTTATCGTCAGTTGTTGACTCTGTAGCACTCTTATCACCGTTTGTTGATTCTGTGATACTGATATCACCAGTTGTTGAACTCGTGCTACTGATATCACTGGTTGTCGACTCTGTGGCACTGTTATCACCAGTTGTTGACTCTGTAGCACTGTCACCAGCAGTTGTTGACTCTGAACCTGATGTGGTACTGATTTCATCGCTTGTTGAATCTGTGGCACTGTTATCACTGGTCGTTGAGTCTGTGGCACTGTTATCACTGGCTGATGACTCTGTGGTATCCCTACTGAAATCACTAGTTGTTGACTCTGTGGTAATGAGTTCAATGGTTGTTGATTCTGTGGCACTATGACCGGTCGTTGAATCTGTGGCACTGTTATCAACAGTTGTTGATCCTCTGTTATCAACAGTTGTTGATCCTGACTCTGCGGCACTGTTATCAACAGTTGTCGGGTCTGTCCTACTGGTAGGCCAACTTCTGTCACCAACTGTCGAGACTGTACCAATCTTGTCAGTACTTGCTGAGGCGACATCGCTTTCACTAGATGTGGATAGTTTTGTAGTACTGCTGTCTGAAAGCGTTGTTGACCTTTCTTTCGTATTTGTGCTAGTGCTCTTGCCACCTTCTGGGCCGGTGGTAGTGTCAACGACAGTGGTTGTGTAAGTATCAATCCCAGTGGTTGTGTCCATGTTTGTTGAATCAATGGTGCTAATACTGCTGTGAGGTTCTGTTGAGGGTGTAGTAGGCCTACCACTGCTCCAATCAGTTGTAGGTGATAAGCTGTCTGGAGTTGCACTCCCGCCTGTCGTTTGATCCGCACCGGCGGACTCGGTACTGCTTGTCGCGGCTGAGTGAGGCGAACTTCTACTCGATGCCGAGTCTCCGTCGCTGCCAGTGGGAGTACGTGATTCCGTAATACTGCTAGTTTTTGAATCTGCAAATTCAGTAGTAGTAAGTCTACTAGTGTTAATGCTCCCAGAAGTCGATTGAGAGGGATCACCGGTTGCCGCGGCAGTTGAACTGATATGCTTGACGTTTATAGGTTCACCAGTGGTTTGGTCTTCATCGCCGCCAAGACCATCCGCTGTTGATTTCGTACCTTCGCCAGCTTCCTCACCAACGTCGCTGACTGCCGACTTCACCGTTGTAACGGTCGCATCATCCTTCTCGCCACCAGTAGTCAATTTCGCGGTTACTACATCAGTTGAACTAAGGATTACTGCTGTTGTAGATGTTTTAATATCATTGCCATCCGTCGTTAATTCGTCTTCACGAACACCCGTCGAGGACACCGGCGTTACATCGCTCGCACCATTTCCTGAAGGTTTTACACCGCTCCCAACACTTGTTTCAGTGACATTACTCCTTGCTGCAGTGACCGATGTGTCAGAACTATCATATATTGCTTGGGGAGTGACGCTGGACCCTGATGATGGGGAAACTGGACCAGTCGCTGAGTTTTCAGCCGCGGTGCTGTCGTCCGCAACGCCAGTCATCATTGAATTCGTACGACCGGTGGCTGGAGTTGTCTCGCTGGAGGATGCGATGCTGGTGACGGATGAGTCATCGGTCAAATCGGTTCCAGTATCTTCTTCCGAAGTCGTTGATTGGATCCGGTTGGGTGATGAGGGTCCATGCGATATCCGACAACCAGTTTCCGTTGATGATGTCGTGGAAACCGCCTCATCGGCTGAATCCAGCACAGCTGTTGTATTTCCTCCCAAGTTATCGCTGTCGCTGCTTTGCGTTGCGACTTGTGAGTCAAGGTCTTCCTCAGCACTGCTCGTATTTGTAGGCCTACAGGCTGGATCAGTTTCATTTCCGTCTGTGACTGGGCGGGTGTGACCGGTAGAGCGTCCGTCTTCTTCCTCGTTTTCATCGCCGTCCTCCCCATCCCCGACCGTTTCACGACCACTGCTCGTTGTCTCTGTGGTTCCGTCCCCTCTTTCGTCGGGCATTGACGGGTTGCGCGAGTATTTTACTGTCAGGACTTTGAAGGTTTTACCTGGATGAGAAATCGGGGACGAATCAACTCCATGAATGCTTTTGATTAGGCACGTTGGAGCAAAGGTTCCAGGATTATCAGTTTCACGGTGTCGCATGAAAATATACTGTCAGAGCGCTAGATTTCTCGCGACAAAAAAAGGATGACTTACCTTCAGGCCCTGTGTCTACTGGGAAGTGGTAGTATCCCTGGGGCAGCTCGATCATTTCAGATCCTTTTGTACACGTTACACAGATTTTCTCTTGTTCATTGAATGAGAAAAGCATACATCCGCGGATATTTGAACACAGTATAGCACATTCCGTATCACCGTCTAATTTCGTCTTTGTCAGATTACCACCTTGAACGACGTTGTAGCCAGCTCGAAGGGGCTTCCTGACAATTGTATACGTCTTATATCCCTTGTGTCCCTGTGTGAGTAATGTTTCTATCAGAAGGCAAACGCCAACGATCCACAGGAAAAGAATCAGTCTATAACAACTCATGCCTGAATGTTCAAAACCAAGTTCTGAAGTAGGTGTTCGCCCTTCAGTTACGGTTTTTAGTGTTGCTGCCTCCCTTTGTTCCTTCCCGAAATACAAACAATATGCAAAATCTCCATGCGAACAGGTCATTTGAAATGAAGAAATTTGACGAAATGGAGATGACACGTGGAAATGAGAAGTCAGACTCTATCCCTTTTGATGAATCCATCCATTTATCTACGAACGAAGGCCTGGAACAAACAAACAACCATTGGTGCCTGTATAATGGTAAATAAGACTACTGTCATGTCCTAAAAGTAACGACAAACGTTGGAACCTAAGTCCAATATTGAATTTTTCAATACATATGGCGCCTCAACTGATTCAACTGCCTTTATTGGAAAACTTTTATTTGGTCAGAAAAAATTATACCGGCACGTCGGCTCTCATTGGCTAGAAGGCCAAAAATGAAAATTCTTACAAGCGCGGCGTTGTTTTGCTGACTCAAACGATGAATTTTCAGGAAATATATCGCCAATGCAACAAGTCGTTACTGTCGTCTCTCGGATCCTTGGCCAGGCTCTCCCTTTTCCCTTGAGTGGTAACCGGTAAAGAATCTACTCAGATCAGTTGATATGAAAGGTCTCCGCCGCAAGACCTTCCCGAGTCATATCAACCGAATGAGAACGGGGCGATCTACGGCAATACCTACCGTACCTTTCTGAAGCTGTCGAATTTGGCTTTGATCATTGGGCAATTGTAGGCCTATTTATAGGTGAATTAAATCGATTTTTGTGGCGGAGAACTCGTGAAATACCCCATGAAGTCTGAATAAAACATCCACTTTCGGCCACTCATGCACTCATTTAACGTTTCACTCATTCATTTTGAATTACGGTACACGGAGTATGAACACTGGTTACTCCCCTTTCCTCAAACAAACATGTGACTTAGACAGCTACCATCAGCGAGTCTGCATTACCCCCTAAAAAATCATGCATCTAATGCAACCAAGGAATGAGTCGTATCTCCATGGCAGTCACTCTCTTCGCCACCATTTCAGGATCTCACTTCCGCATAAAGGCTCGTTTCCACAGACGCGTTTCACGCTGCGTGATGCGTAAAATCTTTTGTTATTTTCCGCCGCTCTGCTTTCCAAACAATGGGCGAGGCGTGAAAACGCTCACGCTACCGCTTCTGTGGAAACGGGCCTTTAAAGATAATATATCACGGATATTTTCGCGGGCCACGAAAATCATTGTTTATTTACATTTTGTTTGTTTATTTCTCGTTTTTCCTTGTCTTATGAGTAATTTGTTGGTGGCGTGCCCCTCTAGAAATTCTTTTGATATTGAAAACATTCAATTTGGTGGGTTGGCATGTCCCAAAATAACATAATGTAAACATCCATGTTTACAAACATTAAACGTAAACAATGAAGTCGTGATATATTATCTTTTTAAGCTGCGCACCGGACACCCGGAATGCGGAAGCGGTAGCGGTAGCCTATTTCGCATACCGGTATAACACCGGTACCGTACAACATATCGCTTCCGCATCCCGTATACCGCATTCCGGATGTCTAGTAAACGCAGCTTAACTAAAAAACCCTACTTCCGTGCCACAAATTGGAGTTGCTTATTCTCATCAGCTGTTTAGGATCTCATTCCATGTCTCTTTTCCAATTATCAAGCCTACATCACCATTTCTTCAGGATCTCTTTTGGCGCCTAATGTTGCTTTTTGCCACAGGAGTCCCTTTAATATATCTAACATCATTTCAGAATCTCATATTTCAATGATTCCATTGTTTTGTACTCATGCACAAAAAAGGAGTCATTCATTTCAACTCAACTTTGATTTCAACTGAAGTGACCAACAAACTACATTCAAAATACCTAATTAAAAACAGCCTTGAAATTTACTATTCAACTCAACAGACAATGAAAAAATCATGCTTTCTCTTGATTTTGTGAAGAATAAATTATTCAAGACAGAAAGTATCCTATACCATTACTTGATTCGATAGCTTCACCAAACAAAGGATTTTCCATCTCAAAAACGTCAACTGCATCATTGTCCACATCTCCTCAGAGGGAACCATGCAATAGCAACAAAGGCACTGGTTTAAAATTACATAATACTAGAAATTTGAAATTGATTTTTTGGTGAAGTTGACATTTTTGAATGTCTGTCTTGACTATGAGTGGCCCAGGATTATACCACCCAGTGGAGTTTCTCACCAATGGTTGAAGACAGTATTAGTCATGATCAGCAGGAGGCTGGTCAATTGAAGTAATTNTGACAATTGTATACGTCTTATATCCCTTGTTCCCCTGTGTGAGTAATGTTTCTATCAGAAGGCCAACTCCAACGACCCAGAGGAAAAGAATCCCATGACAACCCATGCCTGAATGTTCAAGCCAATTTCTGAAGTAGGTGTTCGCCGTTCAACTACGGTTTTTGTTCCTGCCTCCCTTTGTTCCTTTCCGAAATACAAACAATATGCAAGATCTCCATGCGAACTGAAGGTCATTTAAAATGGAGAAATTTGACGAAATGGAGATGACACGCGGCAGTGAGAAGTCACTAGACTCTATCCCTTTAAACATGATCTGAATCCATCCATTTCTCCACGAATGAAGGCCTGGAACAAATAAACAACCATTAATTTGGTGCCTGTATAATGGTAAATAAGACTACTGTCATGTCCTAAAAGTAACGACAAACGTTGGAACCTAAGTCCAATATTGAATTTTTCAATACATATGGCGCCTCAACTGATTCAGCTGTCTTTATTGGAAAACTTTTATTTGGTCAGAAAAAATTATACCGGCACGTCGGCTCTCATTGGCTAGGAGGCCAAAAATGAAAATTCCTACACGCGCGGCGTTGTTTTGCTGACTCAAACGATGAATTTTCAGGAAATATATCGCCAATGCAACAATAAGTCGTTACTGTCGTCTCTCGGATCCTTGGCCGTTTCCCTTGAGTGGTGGATTTCGTTAAAGAATCTCAGATCGGTTGATATGAAAGGTCTCCGCCGCAAGACCTTCCCGAGTCATATCAACCGAATGGGAACGGGGCGATCTACGGCAATATACCTACCGTACCTTTCTGAAGCTGTCCAATTTGGCTTTGATCATTGGGCAATTGTAGGCCTATTTATAGGTGAATTAAATCGATTTTTGTGGCGGAGAACTCGTGAAATACCCCATGAAGTCTGAATAAAACATCCACTTTCGGCCACTCATGCACTCATTTAACGTTTCACTCATTCATTTTGAATTACGGTACACGGAGTATGAACACTGGTTACTCCCCTTTCCTCAAACAAACATGTGACTTAGACAGCTACCATCAGCGAGTCTGCATTATCCCCTAAAAAATCGTGCATCTAATGCAAGGAAGGAGTCGTATCTCCATGTCAGTCACTCTCTTCGCCTCCATTTCAGGATCTCACTTCCGCATTATTAGCTGCGCACCGGACACCCGGAATGCGGAAGCGGTAGCGGTAGCCTATTTCGCATACCGGTATAACACCGGTACCGTACATATCGCTTCCGCATCCCGTATACCGCATTCCGGATGTCTATTAACTAAAAAACCCTACTTCCGTGCCACAAATTGGAGTTGCTTATTCTCATCAGCTGTTTAGGATCTCATTCCATGTCTCTTTTTCAATTATCAAGCCTACATCACCATTTCTTCAGGATCTCTTTTGGCGCCTAATGTTGCTTTTTGCCACAGGAGTCCCTTTAATATATCTAACATCATTTCAGAATCTCATATTTCAATGATTCCATTGTTTTGTACTCATGCACAAAAAAGGAGTCATTCATTTCAACTCAACTTCGATTTCAACTGAAGTGACCAACAAACTACATTCAAAATACCTAATTAAAAACAGCCTCGAAAAAATTTACTATTCAACTCAAGAGACAATGAAAAAATCATGCTTTCTCTTGATTTTGTGAAGAATAAATTATTCAAGACAGAAAGTATCCTATACCATTACTTGATTCGATAGCTTCACCAAACAAAGGATTTTCCATCTCAAAAACGTCAACTGCATCATTCTCCACATCTCCTCAGAGGGAACCATGCAGTAGCAACAAAGGCACTGGTTTAAAATTACATAATACTAGAAATTTGAAATTGATTTTTTGGTGAAGTTGACATTTTTGAATGTCTGTCTTGACTATGAGTGGCCCAGGATTATACCACCCAGTGGAGTTTCTCACCAATGCCAATGGTTGAAGACAGTATTAGTCATGATCAGCAGGAGTCTGGTCAATTGAAGCAATTGCTCTATCAGTTGCTACTATGTAGAATATACTGTAGTTTAGCTATTACTTTAATCAACCATCTCCCCACTGATCACTAGTAGCGGTACTGCCATTGATGTTTGGAAGGCAAAGCAGGAGAGTGTCACTTCAGTTCTCCATGGATAGCAAAGCTCCACCTGGAACAATAGCTACCGGTACATGTAGGGTCCATCCTGAGACACAGGTCACTTCACTTGGCTATTCCCTCCCTTGTGCAGAAGAGGTGCGATGTAGAAGATGCATCTCAATGACCCTGTTTTGAAAGAAAGGATGCAGAGGGTCTAATGCGGACTGTTGAATTTTATACAGAGTCATCATTTTGGTTGGCAATGTGTCAGAACAGATCCTGGACGAAGCAAGTGGGTGGTGCAGACAGAAAGTATCGCACATCACAAGGAAAGAACAATCAGAATCCAAAATATACATTTTATTCTTCTCATTCCTATTCCCACAGCACCAAGTCCAACATAAAAACAGAAACAGCGGAACCTCCCTTTGCGGACACCTCTCTATTAAGGACACCAAAGTTCAGTCCCAAATTGACCATTTCTATTTATTTTGACCTCTGTAATCAGGACACCTCTCAATTAAGGACAGCATTTGTCAGTCCCAGAGGTGTCCTTAATAGAGAGGTTCCACTGTAAACACAACTATTGGTTGTCAATGTTCCCTCTTAACTCTTTGAGAGGAGCAAGCTTGATTCTTTTGCACATCTTGAAGAGTATCTTGCAAATGTCTGTGATTCAATGGGGTCAATGTCAGAAGGTTTCTGATTCCCTTACAACCGGATGACAACCAGACCAGTCAAAATCATCAAAAAGAGTGAACTGGTCAAAATTCGACTCAACAAACGGAAGAAAATTAACTAGAAAATCAACAGTACTGATTAGGAATGATTGCAGGAGAAATTCAGTCTTCAACAGCAGTCAGATTTCTGAAGCCATCAGCAAGAAAATTTCTCTATCTGTAGGTCAACTTCCAGAATGCATGAGGACTTGCTGAGTACCTTTCAAGGCACATCTGTGAACACAGGAAACCTTCAAGGGGAACATAAGTGGTCCCAGTATGATCCACACCAACCACAGTATGTGACAGCAGTCGCAAATCAATTTGGTTAAGGAATCTTGCAAAAGATCGAAAGCACCAACGTCCACAGATACAAACTTTGCCGGAATCGAGATAGTGATAGAGATTCGCTGGGACATCTTCCATTGTGTATGGTACTCTGAAAAGAGGAGTGACAGAAATCCAAATGAAAGCACTCTGTTATCAGGGAAATAAATTCAGGAGTGACTATCTACTGGAGTACTGGAAACAAACTCTGAAGTCTTATTTGGACTCATTTTCCATTTTTCCATGTTACTTTGACTTTGATTTTCTCGTTTAACTAACCGTGATTTGATGATGATTACTAACCTGAGTTTCTTAATAGCTCTTGCAGCACACTCTACCATGGTAGGAAACTCCAGCCGATTAGTAACTTGCTGTGATTCACCACCAATGAATTCATTCCCAAACAAGTCAAGTGATTCCAACCTCAACTTCGCAAAGTCTGCAGGCAAGAGTTTGAGCTTGTTTTTACTGGCGCTGAAGTATTTCAGAGACTGCAATCTTCCAATTGTTGGTGGAAGACACTCCAGCACATTTTGATCCAGTTTTAGGGTGACTAAGTTGGCGAGGTTAGAGAACATGGGGTTCAGTCCAAGAATCTTGTTTTGTCTCAGATCTAGGACTCTGAGTGACATCTGAAGTGTACCAAGCATGAGTTCCACTGGGAAGTCACTTATGTTGTTATCAGACAGTTTAAGCTCAGTCAGATTCACAAGTTTTCCTAAACATGTGGGGAGAGCTTTAATCTTATTTGAACTCAAGTCTAAAATCCTTAGGTTCTTCAGCTGCAACATTCTATTGTCAAATCTCCGAAGATTGCATCCATTCACAAACAGCTGTTCAAGACTCATTGGAAATCCTTCATTCACTGGGTAATCGTTTCTCTTCAGAATTGTCATTTTAGATTTTGGTTTTTCGACTTGTTTGGCAGTGGCTGGAGCAAGAGTAGACAGGGCTTTTCGATCTAATGGTTGGCCAAGGGAGGCCATGCGGACAATGGAGAGGAAGCTCTTTAGAATCAGTGGATCAGCCTGAAAGGGAACCAGAAGCCAGAACATTGAGCTGTCTTATGACTTGATAAAGAGTACTTTACACACCCAACAGACTGGTCAACTCTTAGTTGACAACTATGTGTACATTGAGAGTGAGATTAGTTATTTTCCTCAATAAACATGCAATTTAGAAGTGGGATGAACCTTAAAATCTTGATACTGTAAACCGTAAAATTTTCACGTGCGTTTTATTTTCGCGATTTTCGCGTTCAAGGGTCAAAACGCGAACATAATTCACGCGAAAATTACTCTTCTTATTATTCTTTTGAAGCTGAAGGGTTCCAATCCCAAATATTTATTCTTTGCGAATTCGTAGATCACCAAAATCGCGAACATTTAGCGTCGCGAAAATATCACGGTTTACAGTATCTGACACAGAGTGCAACAGGTACCTTGCTGAGAACCAAGTCATGTTCTGGCTTCTTCAGTCTTATTGTAGCTTTCCCTTCATTGATGAATCTGGTGAAGAATTTTTCAACATTTTCCCTGAGCTGGAAGACAGAAAGGTAATTGAGAATCAGTATGGAGTCATGCCATTAGTAGTTAACTGAAGCGTCCAAGGACTTGTCACAGAACCTTTCAAAAAAACGCACTAACTATTTACCCGACGGTCGTGTACGCACTGAGGAAAAACACATTTCGGTACATGACCGTGACGTCGTTCGATTTCTCGCCTTGGCAATGGTTTAAAGGGTTTTTAGGGGGCATAGGTCTATGAGGAGTGTGCGACAGGAGGGTTGGGTGGGGTTAGGGGTCCAATGAATTTAGGGTCTCTCAGCTCAAACATAGCAGACGAACCGTCGTGTACCTAAAACCATAGATTCTCCAGTGCAGCCATGACCAGTCGTGTAGGCCTACATATCGATCGTTCCTGACCCGACCGTCGGTCCCCAAATTCGCATTACATCAGTCAACGCACGACGGTCGTGTACCCAGTACGATTTTTCGTCACTGCATACACGACCGTCGGGTACGCAGTATCAATTTTCCTCACTGCCTCACGACCGTCGGGTAAATAACACCGGCCTTCAAAAAAACTTACTTGATACTTGTTTCCAGCTCTGTTCTTGGCAGTGCACACCAATAAATAGACCGACTTATCATCCTGACTTGGCTTGCTCCCAGGCTTGAATCCAACAGACAGTTGAGCCCTGGCAGCATGATTATTGCTCTTCATGTTGAATGATGGCAGTAGACGATCACTGACATCAAAATCGCACGTCAATCTCATTTTTTGAGATGGAAGGTGTTGAACACTGAAATATGACAAGTAAACTCATAAAACTAAACTGTTACTGTGT
>NMRB01000478.1:49308-61745 GCA_002633025.1 Notospermus geniculatus
GGAAGTACGGAAAACTGGTCGATGAGACCACGTGGAAGATTCTTGGTCCGCAGAAAACCCTTTACCTTTGTTGGTGAGTGACGTCAGTCATGAAAACCTCGTTAATATTGTTTGTTTACATTTTTACTACAAGAAAAAAGTGTGAAAATCTTCGAAAATAGTCCACGATTGTGATATTTGCTGTACTGAAGTTGTTAAGTGTTAAGTACATGTTCTGGATATCGCGATCGAGTATTGTGAGTTGCGTATTTTCGGAGTTATTCGGCGGCGTTTTTAGCGACTGCATAGGGATGCGTGCATTGCTGTGTACATCTACTTCCGGGTTCGCCAGATCCATCGCACCCGGGCCCTTATGTTGAAGTCGTCTATTCGGTCGTACGGTGAAGTTTGCCAATAAACGCGATTTAAACAGACCGCCACAGCTGACAAGTACGCGAGGACCACAACAGAGCTGCGCATGTCAGGACTGTTCAATGACGTCACTTCCCGACTTGTCGCTTCCTTGTCTACCATGTCTACAGAATATTGGACAAAAATAATGAACGTTTATGGGAAATAAGACAAGATTTAACCTCAGATAAGAAGGAGGAACCTAAGTTAAGATTCAGGAGACTTTGCTTACGCAGAGCACTAAATGTAAGGGCCTATGGCTTTGGAGGCATTTCGTTAAATGTAGGCTACTCGTCTCGAGCATGTCGTGTGCATATTTGTGTGTATTGCATGCATGCATGGATGATGTACATCCATCCATGATGATGTACATCTAATGTACATGATGTGTGCATGAATGCTGTCCATCCAATCTAATCCAATCCATGCATACGGCAGGCCAACCACCCAGTCTCAGAACATTCATGGTGTAGAGGGCCTAGGCCCGTAGGCCTACTACACCATGTCGATTCATTATTATGGTGCAGTCTTTGAATTGAAATAAAAGAAACCGAAATAAACATGCAATCATGTTGAAGTGAAATAAACGACAACCACGACAGCACAGTCAGTCCCCAGACCCACCCCACAGTGTCACGGCCATGCCCCATGGGATAGTGAGAACTGAAAAAAAATGTCTCTTATTGTTTGACCGATTAGGCCTTGATGGCTAATGTGAACAACAGATTAAAGAAGAAACTAGGCCTAACCCTTACCCAAACGTCACTTCCGATCGTGTTGGGGATTCTCAGTTTACCGGTAGGCCTAGCCTAAATACAGATCAGTTACGAAGAATGTTTTTTTGGTTTGCACAGGTGCTGTAGGAGGACTGATTGTTTGGCTGATGGCAGCTTACCACTTGACAGCAATTCATGAGTGACGACGGTATCGCTGTGAAGAGGCCAAGGCGAGATTCCGACATGGCTGATGAAAGCAGGCCCAGCCAGTTGATGCCAGAAGGGAGTCGCGACCATGGTGTCAAAATGCTATCTGGACTTAACACGCTCCGAAATGAGAAGATACTTTGTGATGTTGTTCTCATTGCTGAAGGTGAGGTGGGAAATTTCATGATGGAAAAATTGCAGTTGGAAAACTAATTGTCTGCAGATGGTTTCTTTGTGGTGTGACATCGATCTTTTTGAATCTGTAATTGAAACCTTTTGTTCAAATATTTGGTTGTAATTTTGTTTAGGTTTCAAAACTTTGCTTGACATTTCATAAATACCTAACTACTTACATGTACATTCATTTTGAATTTTCAGGTCAGAAATTTGATGTCCACAAAGTCATTTTGGTTTCTTGCTCTGATTATTTTCGGTCCATGTTCACGAGTGGCATGAAAGAAAGTAACCAACGGGAAATTGAATTAAAAGGGGTAACGGCAAAGGGTCTGGAGAAAGTTCTTGAGGTTATCTACACATCCACTACTAAACTAGAAGCTGATGACATATTTGATGTAATTGCTGCTGCAACTCACCTGCAGGTGACATCAGTGATTGAATTCTGTGAACGCAATTTCCTGAGTGGAATGACAACAACAAACTTCTATGATTTCATTAATACAGCTAAGCTTTACAACATGAACAATGCCTTACTTCAAATAGACCAGTTCATTGCCAAAAATCTTCTTCAAATTGCCCGAGATGGAAATTTGCATTACCTAACATTTGAACAGATGCATAGCTGTGTTATGTGCAACACTATGAAAATACAAGAAATTGATCTATTCGAGGTTGTTTGGGAGTGGATAAAACAGGAGAAATCACGGGAACAGCACGCAATTTCACTTATGAAAGAGATACGCTTTCTTCTGATCGAACCAACAGATTTGGTTCACTATGTGCAGAAAGTTGATACAATGATGAATACACCAGAGTTACGTCAGATGGTCCTGGATGCTTTGAATTACCATGTGGTACCTCATTCTCAGCCTCTGAAAGCTGGCGGAGATATGGCGATGCGAGCCTACGTGGAAAGGGTTGTTAGCGTCGGTGGGCGAGAGATCCACCCTCATCCTGGCTTATCCAATGAGATCCATGTGTTCGATGCGAATATCACTGCAGATAGTCTCATGAATCGGAAATGGTTTGTGAACTTGCCTAGTGCTTTGAGCCACACACAAGTGGTTGTGTTTAATAACTACCTCTACGTCCTTGGAGGCTGCTCAACCCAATGTGCCCATGGCGAATCCGCTGTCAATTCTGTGCTGAGATTTGATACACGTTTCGAAACTTGGCTCCAGGTTACCCCAATGTTGTACAAACGAGCCTATTTCTTTGCCGGAGTGCTGGACAATAAGATATATTCAATTGGCGGTAAACAAAAGGATGGGAGCTTAGCAACAGCTGAGGTGTATGACCCTGGAGAAAATTCATGGGAGACAATCACATCACTGCCTACCGTGTGCCATGCCCATGCTGGCGTTGTCTATGGGAATCACCTGTACATCACGGGTGGATACAGTAACAATAATTTCACAGCCGATATGCAACGCTATGATCCGACACACAACCATTGGGAAGATATGGAACCAATGCACACTCAACGAGGCTGGCATGTGATGTGTGTAGCAAGAGATAAATTCTACGTTTTTGGCGGTTGTAGTCTAAATGCTAACCATCAGGCTCTCCCGGTCATGGTGTCCGAGTGTTACGATCCTGAAACATCACAGTGGACGTTGATCGCACCATTGTCTTTATCACATAAAGAAGCATCATGCGTGGTCTATCATGACTCTATATATGTTTTGGGAGGCTACAACGTACAAACTAAAACTGGTCAGAAAATGGTGTCACGTTACGACCTTATCACAGGAACGTGGGAAACTGTTGGTGCTCTGCCCCAAAGCATGACAGGAGTAGGTTACGCTGTGCTAAAACTGTCAGAAACTCTCAACCAAGATCTTATTTGACCAGGTGTTTGGTCTGGATAGATGAATTATTGTACAGACAAAGGTATTTCATGTGTGGCTATACTTGTTATGTGTAGAAGCATATTTCTCTGTACACTGTACAGTCAATGATGTGAAATTTATTTAAGCCTGCCTCTGCATGACCAGGGAATTGGTAGCCACCAAAATTGTCCATTGTGCAAATGTTGGGATGGACACAGATTTACCGACCAGCGAAAATGAGCAAATACGAACAGTTAGACACATGGGTGGTGTGTCGGGAAGTTGATTTCTCCATACTTTTTTTTGGGGGGGGAGGGCTGGGCAAGTGCCAGTGAGGTAATTCCAGCTGCCTTGTCTTCTGATCTTTCAAAAGTCAATGTCTGTCTTGCAAACTTTCATCTGAGCTTGACTTTTCAAATGATCTCAAGTACTACCGGTACAGTAAATATTTTGCTTCTGAGTATTTTATAAGTGGCTGCTGCAGTATTTTAACAATAAAAGTGTCTTTTTCAGTGAATTTGGTACTATTGATTTAGATTCTGAGAGCCTAGAAAATGTGAAAATATTTTGGGGGACCACCAGACAACTCGCAGGCTCATGCCTTTGCTCTCGCCCAGTCAGGTATACACCCCTGCTATCACTGTTCCCAAATGTTAGATCCGCCACTGGTGATTGTCACTTTAACTCATTGAAACGTTTTACTGAGTACATGTAGTACATTGCAGGTACATGTATTCTTGAATATTAGAACCTGGCACTTTCATAGAATCTCATCAACTGCTTGAAATTTGAGGAAAAGGAATCATAAAAACCTTCAGTGCTTGTTCTCATTATCTCCACATAGAAACAGGCAGGGAAGAGCTCCTTTTTACTCAAAATGCATTTTTCCAAAGCCTTTGGGGAATTTGTGCAGGGCCATAGGAACGAGACAGGGGGGCAGCTGCCCCTGATATTTGGCTTGTCAAAAATAAAAATTTGACAGGCTCGGCATTTGACTGCCTTTGGTCCCAAAAAGCCCAAGTCCAATAAACCAATGAACAACACTTACATGGCTAGAGTGTCCAATTTTGCTCTCAAATGCTGGGAGATGGCATAAAAGTCCTCTTATTTTCTGAAATTTTCCCGGGGGACCCCCGCCGATATTTTGGTGCTCACTGCTAGGGACTATGGCTACAGCCCACTGTATTAACAAATCTTTGCCCCCCCCAAGACGTTCCTATGACCCTGTTGTGGATGATGTAAATCATACAATATACTTCTCACTTCGTCGCATTGTCTTACACGTACTTGTAAATGTTGTGCATTTATGAAATATTATTATTTTATTGTTCAGATGAGGGGCGATGGGGCATCATTTGATCGAGGTATTGAGTATAGCTTATGAAATACAACATTACATTGGTAAATGACCGATATTATCGGAAAAGTTTGGTCGTCTGTTGATTTACCATCAGCCCATCTTGAACCATCAAAGGTTGATATAATTACACCTTTGGACTATGTGAATGGACCGGTGTCCCAAGGTGAAGTGACTGTAGGCCTTGATACTTCAAGAAGCCATCAGCCAGGTCAGCTCTGTGTTCTAGCCAGAAATTTTTCCAAACAGGGTGGGATGACTGCATTTTCCTATGATTTTAAGGCCCTTGATTTTCAAACAGGGTGGGAGTGAAATTGAAACAGGGTGGGTGGTGTAATACATGTAGAAAATGCATTGCAAGTTACATTTATAAACAGGGTGGTAAAAATTAGAACAGGGTGGTACCGCCCTGTGAAACTGGCCTGGCTAGAATACTGCAGCTGTACAGGTCAGTCAAGTGTTTGCTACACCACTTATTTTGAACACTCCCCCCATAAAACTTGCGTGTTGAATACGGTGAAAAGTGTGGTATGACAGGGATAAATGTGTATCCTGGTTACTTCACATGCTGAAAGTTTATTGTCAGAACTACAAGAAACAAATTTTGCCTAGTAGAAATGACAAGAGTGCGCAGTATTTAATGTCATGTGGTCTTATCGAGAATTTGAAGATTGGGCTTGACAAAAAGTTTGCCTTTGCCTGACAAATAAACCCGAGGAAGATCATTTTGTTGAAGTGTTGTGGACTCCAAATGCAGTTTTATTGAAGCGTTCCCTGCTTTCTTCAATGCATGGAGTGTAAAGTCTTGTATGTTGATGATGGGAAATATCAGATTCAGGTTTTTGTCTTCTATGAAGATGCCCCTTTGAGGTTTCAATTTGGACCGCCCAATTGAATAGGTCGGAGCTGAAGATGCTGAATGTAATTTACTGTAAAATGGGAAATTTTTGTGGACGTTTTAATTTTGCGGTCCTATCACCTCCGCAAATTTAATACGGTAAAATTCAACGTTGTCGGCGCGACCGCAAAATTAAGACACATTTCACATAATGCACCACATGCCAATAGATTGTGTTGAATGGGGATGTTACTGATGAATTTCCTCTAGTCTGGTAGTTTGTTACAATGCCTGTTAATTTTGCAGTGCTGAGCTGTCCGCAAATTTTTAAGGCGCAAAATATTATTCTGGGGCAGAAATACTGTCGGTCCGCAAAAACAACCATCCGCAAAAATTTCCTGTTTTACAGTAACCCACTGATTGACAGATTGATCCATTGTGATAACAGAGGTGTAAAGAATGTGTTTCACGTTAATTTAAGACAGTCACTGTTTATTTGCTCTTTGTTGCTAATCATGCTCGACTTATGTGCCACCAAGGGCAAACATGTAACGTTTCAGGGAGCATGGCAGTGCATTTGGTTTAGCATCAGACACATGTGGGTTTGTTTATCAGTGGAGCCGCCACAGGTTGCTCCTTTTGAGTTCCCCAGTAAGGTTATGGAGACTGGGGTAATACATGTACATGTAATGTGTAGTGCTTTGAAACTGTATAACAGTGGCTTGCACTATGAATATGGAAATGCGTCTTTACTCCTAATTCATGTCGAAGCAGTTAGCTGCTTCATTGCCAAAGGATGGCAGCAAAGTTATAGCGGACAGTACAAAAGAAAAAATCCCTTGACTGGTGCTTAGTCAACCATGAATAGGTCAGCATTGAATTGGGTCGTAGTGACACCTGTTGGTCAACTGACAACTCCTATTGACAAGAATCAAGGTCAATTTACAATGTCAATCCTTGTACGTGTACTGACGAAGTGAAGACAGAAATGTACAGTATGTCATGACATCTTGTACACAGGGAGTTAGTTATCCACTTGATTGGCTTTACATGTTATTCATGTTCATGGTCATGATCGTGAGAATAAATTTCTTTACAAAAATACATTGGCATTCAGCATAATTTTATTTTTTACATGTTGTGCATATCCCTTTGGTGGACGCCTCTCCAGTCAGTTTCATTCTATTTGTGTAAAACAAAAGCAATTACGGGAGCAACTTCCATTTCTGACTTTGGTAAACAATCAATAATTGACAACAAAGAAAACAAGGGAATGACAAATGATTACATATATTATTTATTTCCAACAGCATGAGCAGAGGCTTATAAAAATATTCATGTATTTCATCCTAACTAAAAGAAATTTCAAGTCGACACTTGACACTAGCCTTTTACCCCTAGTGATTTCTAGCAGACAAGCCAAGCAAAGGCTATTGAATCATGCACTTCAATCATCTTTAATCCCTTGTTAATGTTAGACACGTATATTTCAGAATACCCTGCTCAGTATTAAATAGATAATTGTTTTATGCATCATGGACTTCAACAGAACGATATATCTCCAACAGCTTGAAATGAGATTCAAGCAATTAAAGCATGAAATAATGAGCTGTATTATATTTAAACTTACCCTGCATGAAGAAAAAATCTCATGAGAATCTGAATTAAAATCATCTCATCATCAGCAGAGCAGTTCCTCAGGCAACTCAAATGCATCATCACTTGTGTATAACACAAACACGTAACTGATATCTAATAGATTACAAACATAAATGTGGTCCTCCACGTGAGAGGTTTCTCGTGGAAGTTCGCTCTCTCGTGATGACTCAGCCACAGAAAACTGGGCTGTCGTTTGTGTCGCTGGTAAAGGCATTACCGGTAGCCATAAGTAAATCCGCAATTTTGAACTGCCCAGTGAGAGCCAACTTGCATGAGAAAGCTCGTGCGGAGAAATGCCTTTACAGACATATGAATAAGCCCAACACTAGGTTGACCACAGCAGCGTAAATGCATATAATAATCAGATTTGATTTGATTTTCTGGGCATGTTCACCCTTCTGTTTACAGAAATAGGAAAAAAAGAACGAAATGGCACTATTAAATATAACACAATCAACAATCAATTCCTAAATGTGACCAGTGACAGCAATATGAGCCGGAATGCACACAGAAGACGACCCAAGGTGAACCAACGGCTTGTTGATTTCAGCATTCTCTGCCCATTGTAAAATTTGACTTATGTCCATTTCTGAATTGTTCTCTGGTGTCATCTTGGGTTTTCTTTCTGGCGCATTCCGACTCATTTTGCCGTCACGGGTCACAAATTGCAGATCCACCAGAAATCACTCGTTTCCATTGCCAATGATGGTCTGCCTTTCCACAAGCTTTTTAAACAATCCTTCCTTGATTTCCATCAGTTCGTCGTAACTTCCCACCTCCACAATTCTTCCTTCATCCATCACAGCAATCTGATTGGCATTCTTGATAGTGGAGAGGCGATGAGCAATGGTGAGGACAGTCCGCCCAACCATCAGCCGCTCTAACGCTTCCTGGACAAGGAACTCACTTTCCGCATCCAACGCACTGAAAAAAGAGCAGTTTTGTGCAGAAGGACACTTACCGGTATGCATCATACATTAAAATTCTGTGTATTGTAGGTGACCAGGACAGGCATACACTGCTTTAGAGATTTCCCTAGATATTTACCTTGTAGCCTCGTCAAGAAGGAGTAACTTTGGATCCTGAAAAAATAAGGAGAGCACAATTTACGATTTAATGAAATCCACAAAACTTAAGATCGGACTTATTCCTATCTTTATTTCTTAATATAGAACCTGGCCAGTGACTTATGAATGCTACACTATAGCCAGGTTTGAACAAATACCGGTTGTTGGCAGACTATAGTAACAAACATAGTGCTACTCACCCTGAGGATGGCTCTAGCTATGGCTATTCTCTGCCTCTGTCCACCTGAAAAACACAGAAAATACTAGTAATCGGCTTAAAGCCTTTTGCACCCTAGCATTATTTCTCCAGATGTCCTTCATTGATCGCTACTGTCGGTTTGTCTGTTCAGCCCCACTACTCAGCTCTAAACGAGTACGTAACTGGTGCAGTTGGTGGCCTGCAGCACTGATGTAGGCTACAATATGGTTTCCTCAGTTCTAACGGCATGATGCTACCTAACGAACGAAGCATTTCAGTTACAGAACCAATGACTAAATGTCACTCTGTGTTGCGATTTGGTCACCCACCTGACAACATCAGTCCCCTCTCTCCAACCAAAGTGTCAAAACCTTGTTCAAATCCAGTGACAAAGTTCAATGCATTGGCTTTCTTGGCTGCCTCAACTATGTGTTCCTGAGTTGCCTGACTAACATCACTTGCCCCATAGGCTATGTTATCAGCTATTGATGTGGAAAATAACACAGGCTCCTGGAAAGTGAGAAGCCAAAGAAAAGGACATAGTTTTTGGAAGCATAAAAGAAACTACGTCAAGTGACGTATATTCTCTATATTAATCTCGGTTCGTTTCAGTGTTTCAGTGAAGTGTTATGGCCGAGGTAAATGGGTTGGAACATGTTGAAATGCTTGCTTTGAAGAGCCACTGACCTGACTGACTGTGCCAATGTGGCTGCGTACCCAGGATGGGTCAAGTGTCTGAAGTGGATGACCATCGAAAAAAATGTCACCTGAAAATAAAGAGTACTATTTCACTGTATCTTTGAAAATGTGTACCGGTACTAAATGTCTGAAAGTTTAAGCACTTCAAAAGAAAACTAATGGAATACACTTCACATGGGGTTTATACACCAGCAAACTTCTTTCAGATAATTTTCCTATCTGTAATGAGTGAGTAAAAGTATTTCAGAAAGATCTCTTGTTCACCTTGCTGTGGATCATAAAACCGCAGAAGAAGAGCTGCTAACGTTGATTTGCCAGATCCACTTGGACCGACTAAAGCGGTGATTTTACCCGCTGGGATGGACAAAGTCAGATCATTAAAGATTGGCTTATCTTCTCTCGTTGGGTACTTAAAGTGGACATTTTGAAAGTTGACATTGCCAAGGAGAGGTTCGGATGGGATAACACCACCTGGAAATAGATGAGACACATAATTTGTACGGTGTTCTGCATGTAGCGAACTTGTTCCCAATACAAGAGCTCACATCATGTACCGAGCAAATAAATCGAGCAGATTGAGATGAATCGGTGGAATACGCTTACTGTCTGTTACAGCTTACGGTAATTGTTTGACAGATTGCAAAAACTTACCACTAATTGGAATGGCAGGTTTCTTGTCAACAAGCTGCCAAAGACGAGTGCTGGCTCCCAAACCCCTCATCAGTTCAGTGTAGAAGGATGTTAGACCTGAAATGCCAAATATATCATTATAGCACAAACTACTGGTAATGACAGAAGTGACCCTGTATCAAGCTCTCATTGGGCATGTATCATGACAGAAGATCTGGGGGAGGTCAGATGATCGAACTTGACACTTACCGCCCATGGATATTCCAATATAAGCAGCATAAAGTATGAAAGCTGACAGCTCTCCCACTGTAATCACAGAGTCTTGCATCATTAGGCCACCATAATAAAAGACAGAGAGGACAACTGCATTGCCAGAAAAGCCAGTCTGAAAGGAAGGGTTTGAACTTGTTACATGTGGCAGAGGTTGGTACCATTGAACATTTTGAAGATGCCAGCTAATTAATTCAGCTAATTATACTCACCGAAGCCCAGAATATCCCCTTTGCAAGGGATTCCTTCATTGACAGCTGCAGGACATGAAGTATCTTTTTATGGTATGCATCAAATTCATTCATGTCTTGTGAGAATGCCCGCACTGTTCTTATATTACTTATCCTTTCCTCAGCCACCTGAAAAAGAAATACATGTATACAAATTACAATTTAATACTGCTCACAGTTACTTCATAGTCTGCGAAGAAACGCCAAAGTCCTGTCATACTACGGTACTGTATAATCATACCTGTGTGGCACTAGCCAGAGAATCTTGTATATTCATTGTGATCTTCCTCAGAAACCTTCCGTAAATTATCGCCACTATAGCAATTGGTGGCACAATACCCAGAGCAACCATGGTGAGCTTTGGAGACACAAAGAACTGAAGTATAAAAGTTGAAAAAGTTATCATTATAGGACTCAGGAGGGATATTCTTAAGTTTTTGCCAGCACGGGACACATTGGAAAAGTTGTCATAAAGATAACCCTAACGACACTATGTTGAGTATGTTCCAGAAAAAAGAGTGGAATAGAAAACTGAATTTCTGCAATAGGTTTGACCAAATACCCCCTGAAGATAGAGAGGTTTTTATATGAGTCATCAGATTACATGTACCGGTACTAGACTTACCATCATACCCAAACCACCAATAGCCTGGGCTGTTGACCGCAATCCATCTGATATATTCTGTGTGATTGTCGCCCCAACGAGTGTCGTGTCAGCTGATAGTCTGTTGATTAATTCCCCAGTTCTATTCTTGTCAAAGAATGCAATGTCTTGCTTAATTACTGAAGAGAACAGTTTCTCTCTCAGGGTCTTTACTATTCTCTGACCTGGGAGAAAAACGTGCTCATCACTACACAAAATTGGTCAAGGAGAGAGCCAAGTGTGTTTGGTCCTCTTGAGTATTGTGACAACTTGTTCCCAGAAGAAGAGCCCTGTTAACCATTTTCTTTCACAATGCAAATGAATTCTGCTGAGAATGGTTGCGGTTTTAGTACGATATTCATCGTTTCCACGACGTAACTCCGACAGTGTCCGCCATTGCTGACGTCCCCGTAATGACGCAAAGGTGGTGGGCAAAATTCATTGCTTTGCTGAAGAAAGCTGGTGGGCAAAACGCGCAACGTCACAGAACGATGTAGGCCTGGGCCAACATCATGGATACGATGAATAGAAAGGAAACATGCAAATACAAACAAGACATACCTGAGACAGATATCAGGTAGACCCTGGCAAAATTTGCAACTCCACCAACAAGAAAAACTCCAAGTAATATGGTACAAATATTGTTCAGCTTTTTCCTGAGTTCATCGCCTTTGGTGGTCGAGTAGAGGGTGTCAATCACTTTCCCCATACAGTACGGCACTGCCATGGACACACTGCTTGATATGAGTAGGAAAATTACAGCACCTGTGAAAAGAAACAAACTGTATAGTATGCACCAAAGCATTGAGGAATGGTCATCTCATCAATAAGCTTCAGGAGCACTTGAAACATTCTTCATTACATAACAAGTAACAAGTACGGTAGGCCTACAATGTATCAGATACCGGTACATCGTAAGTCAGTAAAAAGCTTTCAGTTATTCAATGCTGCACAATCTAATTCTCCACAATGATGCGCAGTTACAAACCAAACCAGGATTTCTACTTTTGGCAAGAAAAGTTGAATGATCAGCATACCTGATAATCTCCATTTTTCTGGCTTAGCCAAATTTAATAAGCGAGCAATATCTGACCTCTTTGGCAATTTTGATGACTTTTTTCCCACAATTGGATTTCCAGCTTTATTTCCGTGGTTACTGTACAGACGTAACAGTTGACAGTTCCTACAGAAGCTTGTTAATCCATCATTAATAGGCACAAAAGGTAGAAAAACTTTTCTAACACTCTTTGGGAAATGTCCATGGCATTGCAATGGAAGACGTCGGATGGTGCAGAAGGTAGAAGTATGAACCTTCCATGCAGTGGTTTGGATAGGGTACAGTGAACGAACGGTCGCACATCTGGAGATTATGAGGTTCAGGAACGACATGTCTCCTGGTCTCTGTGCCAAGTAACTTTCACATCATCAATTCGTATCTGAAACAGAGAGAGACTAGAATATTAATTAGGCCTAAGTACCGGTAACTGGTAACCATTTATCCAGCTCAATAGTCAACGTAGGTG
>NMRB01000478.1:71835-81952 GCA_002633025.1 Notospermus geniculatus
CCTGCCCTGCCCTCCTCTCTTCCCGCTTCCTCCGGAAAAGACCATCCGTGGAGAAGGGAGGTGCTGGACCCTGCAGTAGATAGCCCCACCCAGCCACCCCTATGCAGCCGAACGGACCAGATGCTGTTGAATGCATGCACTCCTCGTATTTGTCAATGGATAAGGAATATGTGTGTGTAGTCATTTGTCTGCCCTCCATTGCCCACCCTGCATGTGTCCTTCACCAGACATTCCAGTAGGATGGGAACCACAGAGTCATACCCCTCCTTGCCCTTTCTTCATGATTCAATTTCCATTTTCTGATGTAGGGACCATCAAATTTGCTTCAGCAAATTTCACAGTTCTAGTTTCGCAACTTGTTTATTCAGCAACGGTTGCCAAATTCGGCAACGTTGCCGAATTTGCTGGTTTTGCCGAACTGACATAGGCTACATACTGCATACACCATGTCATGATGTACACTGCCTCATCGTATGTATTTACGCACCGAATAATACCATACTGAAAAGAGGGTGAAACTCCCATTTTATTAGCCGTACGAGCTTCAGACTTTCAGTTTCAGCACTTAATTGCTTGTCAAGGCCTACCGTACGTAGGCCTTGGCCGATTTCAGTAGTCCTACACTTGTTTGCGAGGCACATGCACATTTTAGCGCGCCTCAAAAGGAAAGCCTGGTGTAGCAATCAGTCCTATGGTCAAAATCAAATTTGCCACAAAAATCTCATGAAAAAATATCGAATTTTGACCTTCAAAACCGGCTTCAATATCAAATTTTGATATTTTCTTGATTTTTCAAATTTCGTGATATAAAATCATAGCTAGGCCTGGGCCTATTTAGCTTTATGAATGTTTTTTTCACACCATTTCTTCAAAAACGAAATAATAATTCATAATGAAATAGCTTCTAGGCTAGGCCTTTTTTATCAAATGAATAGGCCTAGTCATCAAAATTGAGGCCTGAGGCCTTAGAATTAGGCCTAGGCCTAGCTAGGCCTAGTGATATTTTGGGATTTGGAGATTTTGTGAATTCTTCAAAATTTTGGCAATCATTAGGCTGATATTTGACCAAAAACATTAGGCCTATGTGCTGGATGAGTGCTCTCATCAAAAATATTGCATTCAGGGTCCGAGCATTATGACAGGTAGGCCTAGGCCTACCAATATTGTGAAAAATTCCATGTGATATCAAAATCCCAAACTCATCACTAAAATTCTAAGGCCTCAGTTTTGATGACTATTCATTTGATAAACAATTTCATATGAATTATTTCTTTTTTGAAGAAATGGTGTGAAAAAAATCCTCCCAAATATCATGAAATTTGAAAAATCAAGAAAATGACAATTTGATATTTTATATTTTTCATGAGAATTTTGTGGCAAATTTGATTTTGACCATAGGACTGATTCCTACACCTAGTAGAGTAAAAGTGCTGAAAGTCTGAAGTTCGTACGGCTAATAAAACGGGAGTTCCACCCTCTTTTCAGTACGGTATTATTGGGTGCGTAAATACATACGAGAGGCGGTGTACATGCAGTGTTCTGAGTAAACATTGTCATGGGTAGCCGTAGAAGAAGGCCCCTAATTAATTCAGCGGTCCTAATCGGTTCACTGAATCCCTTCTGGCCCTTATAACTGAACAGTCCTAAAAATCTGGATTTGGTCCCTAATTGAACTGATTTTCTTGTTTTTCAGGTGGCCAGGCAGGCACTTGGTGGAGCGGGATTTGTTGCCTCGAGGAATTTCTCAACTTCAAAATGCGCTGCAGCTAGTAAGTTTTGTTAGCCTAATCTGCATTTATTTTCAAGTCTGGTCGTCTTTTCAAACTTGATTCTCGTCAGAAGTGTAGGCTATGTTATTGGTTGTGACGGTACATTTGTCACTGTTGACGTGTTTCTCTGATTACGATTCACAATTTTTCAGCCTCCCCAGAGGTCTCTTCGATATTGGAAGAGCGCATTATGGGCCACACAAGCAAGGCAGATTTGGAGGAAACTGGCAGAGTATTATCAATTGGTGATGGTATTGCCCGTGTCTATGGTCTGAAAAACATCCAGGCTGAAGAGATGGTGGAATTCTCCAGTGGTTTGAAGGTGAGGGGGAAAAGGGAACTCATTATTCTTTTGATAATATTGATGATGCCATACCATGACACTGGCATGACTGGCTACATTTTTCATAGTGCCTGTTATCACCATGTTCAGGAGGAAACAGATAGGCCTAGGAAATTAGGGTGTGAAGTTGTTGAATCTGCTTCATGCCATAGCATAGCATCATAAATTTTCTTTATTTTTCAGGGTATGGCCTTGAATTTAGAACCTGACAATGTTGGTATTGTAGTATTTGGTAATGATAGGCTTATCAAGGAAGGTGACATTGTAAAAAGAACTGGAGCCATTGTAGATGTACCAGTTGGTGAAGAGCTTCTAGGACGTGTAGTTGATGCTTTAGGAAATCCAATTGACGGCAAGGTGAGTACTTAGTGAGTTGGCTTCTTCAGATTAGCTGGCAGTGCCAGTTCAAAAAAGAACAGAGTACTGTATATGAATTGCTTACACTAGTTACGTTGCTCATAATTTCTTGACCTTGCTTGGACTATTAATATTGTTGGAGTGCGATGCTGACGTTAGTTCCAGATACCATGGGAAATTTTGGATTGCCTATCCNACACTCTGGTTGAAAATTTGACTTGTATCCAAGAGGGGTCCCCTGATCACATAAAAGTACCGGTAAAATTTGGGCATAACTTTGTTTCAGGGTCCAATCAAAGGTGCACGTGCTCGTGTAGGTGTCAAAGCTCCTGGTATTATTCCCAGAACATCTGTGAAGGAGCCCATGTTGTCTGGAATCAAGGCTGTGGACAGTTTAGTGCCTATTGGACGGGGACAACGAGAACTGATCATCGGTGACAGACAGACAGGGTAGGTTGACATTCTGTACCTCTATTGTAATTTTATCTAATAAAACCAAGAGTACTGAAATTGCATTAACGGTTTTACCCATTGTAGTGCATAAAAAACATGCAACAAGTGTAGATAGTTTTGGAAATGATTATTCAATTCCTTCCAATCCATTCTTTGCAATTCAATAGAGGTTTCTAATCAGATCTGTTCATTTTCTGCAGCAAAACTGCAGTAGCTCTAGATGCAATCATTAACCAGAAACGATTCAATGATGGTACTGATGAGAAGAAGAAACTTTACTGTATCTATGTTGCTATTGGTCAGAAGAGGTCCACTGTTGCTCAGATTGTTAAAAGGCTTACGGATCATGGTAAGTGTTGTCCCACAAAGAAGTTCTGTGTGCATGTATTTCTACTGAAGATACATCAGCTAGTGGATCTGTCTGAAAAAAATAATTGCTGTCACTTTGGGGGTGTTGAATGGAAAGGGCTATCATAGTGTGAACTGAACTGGAGTTGACAAAAGCATTTATCTTTTTCAGATGCCATGAAATACACCATTGTCGTTTGTGCTACTGCCTCTGATGCTGCCCCACTGCAGTACTTGGCTCCATACTCTGGATGTGCTATGGGAGAATTTTTCCGTGACAATGGCAAGCATGCCCTTATCATCTACGATGATTTGTCAAAGCAGGTAGGCCTATGTAGCCTTTATTATGGTCTCATACACGAGACCATTTGAATTCGGGATTGTTATTTGTAATGACTTGTGCATTTATTACCTAATTTACCATCTCTGCATCAAGTACATGTATTGGGTCCAGCTAATCATTACCGTATATTCACTTAATCAGACATGGAGTTTCCTGAAAGTGCTTTTGGTATACTTGCATTGCAGGCTGTTGCTTACCGTCAGATGTCCCTGTTGTTGAGGCGTCCACCAGGTCGTGAGGCCTATCCTGGTGATGTATTCTACCTCCACTCTCGTCTCCTAGAGAGGGCTGCCAAGATGAGTGATGCCTTCAAGGGTGGCTCCCTTACTGCTCTACCTGTCATTGAGACTCAGGCTGGTGATGTGTCAGCCTACATCCCAACCAATGTAATTTCTATCACTGATGGACAGATCTTCTTGGAGACTGAGTTATTCTACAAGGGTATCCGACCAGCCATCAATGTCGGTCTATCTGTCAGTCGTGTAGGTTCTGCTGCCCAGACAAGAGCCATGAAACAGGTATGTGTCCTTGAATTATTCTATTACTTCAGTTATTATATTTCTTGATTGTAAGCTGTTACATCAGACTAAGATGTCTCCTTTGATTTATATCCAAGTATTTCAGTCCTGAGCATAATATGTAGTGCGATTTCTCAAAGTTCTTTGAATTCTGAATGAATTGTTGTGTGATTTCAGGTTGCTGGTTCTATGAAACTTGAGTTAGCCCAGTACCGAGAGGTAGCCGCCTTTGCCCAGTTCGGGTCTGATCTTGATCAGGCCACCCAGAACCTTCTGAACCGTGGTGTCAGGCTGACAGAGCTCCTCAAACAGGGGCAATATGGTAAGTCACAGGTTTGAGCTTCTATTTGAACTTAGTCAACATCAAGGTGAATTTTGCTGGAAAGACCTGAACTACTGTAAAACGGGAAATTTTCGCGGACGTTTTAATTTTGCGGTCTTTGCGGTCCTATTACATCCGCAAATTTAATACGGGTAAATTTTTTTTCCGTTCAACATTGTCGGCACGACCGCAAAAATAAGACACAATTTGCATAATGCTAGTACTTGCCAATAAATCGCGCTGAAACTTGCAACTCGGTAAACTCCACATTCAGAATAGTGTTCTGATCATCCGATACTCGCGTTGAAGATGAGCCGGCCGTCATTAGCGGCGAATACTTATGGTCCCAAACCAGACACAACAAAGCCACGTGGTCAGTCTCCAGTCAAAACAAGAGCACATGGAACTTCGGGGCTCTTGAAACTGCTTGTATTTATGAACGAAACTGCTTCCCATAGAGGATGATGGTGGCCTGAATGCTGGGAAATCACGTCTACGGCTCTGTGAATTTGTTGCAATGCATTTTAATTTTGCGGTTTTTGCGGCGCCGAACTGTCCGCAAATTATAAAGACGCAAAATATTATTCTGGGGCAGAAATACTTAGGGTCCGCGAAAAAAACCATCCGCAAAAATTTCCCGTTTTACAGTATTTCAGCGTCATGTCTGATTTATATGCTGAAAGGTGATTTCTTGACTCGCTCATCTTGTTTGTTTCTTCCAGTACCCATGGATATTGCAGAACAGGTAACTGTCATCTATGCTGGCGTCAGAGGCTACCTGGACAAGATCGATCCCAGCAAGGTTACAAAATTCGAGCAAGAATTCTTGGCACATATCCGTGGAACACAGAGTGAGCTCCTCAACACCATTAGGACAGAGGGCAAGATCACTGATGCCACTGATGAGAAAATGAAGAAAGTGGTACAGGACTTCATGGCCGGTTTCTCACAACAATAAGGACAGTAGTACTTAGCTACTTCTAATCAATCCTTCTCTGACCTTTGTTATGAGGTCACCTTTTTTCGGTCATTGCTCCTTCCGACATCATGACTTGGAGGATGAGAAAATATGCTTCACTCATGGACAAATGAGTGGATGGAAAAAGGGTCCAATGTCAGCATGGATTGCCCAGACTGTAACTTGCTTACTTGACAATGCTTGAGAAAAAAGGATTTGATTCAGTTGGTGAGTGATTTTGCTATTAAATATAGTCTGAGATCAGTTTTGGTGTATAGGAAGTATGTGTGAGACAGTTTGTGAAACTTGTACAGAAGTTGGCAACATTCTTGTCATATAATAAATAAATTTTTGCGATGATTTTATTTCGTTCCTAAGTCAGGCTGTTGCATACCTAATAGCATTTCTGAAGATCAACCCCTTGGAGAATGACAATATCGATGTATGTGTCGTGTGAGGATATTATCAGTGGAGCCTGCATAAGCATACATCTGGGATGGTTTTGTGAGGCAGATTCAAATCTGATGTCTTCAGCATCCTGGCTTGGTCAGTCTCAAGATCACAGACGAAGCCATATGCAAAATAGACAAGAACAGAGATGGCCCATTTGAAGCCATAGAATCATGCTCCTAAGTACACCGTTCACATTTTATAGAGGCCTTGCAAGTGACGTCACAAGCCGCCATGCTGCAGAGGCGCAGCGAAATGATCCGTGCATGTCCCAATGACGTTACGTCAAACAATGGCGTGGCGCACTTCACACAGGTCACTCCGCGCCATGTCAAGGCCTGTGCCCTCCAGCATGGCTGCCAGGTTGACGTCATTGCAAGGCCTCTATATGTACGATCAGTTCTGACATCAATTTGGATGAGGACCATCCTCTCTCGTAGGAGTTCCTTAAAAGTTCAGCGACAAAGATAAGAACGTCCAGTCTGGCCAGACTTTGGTTCAAAGAGGCAATAATAGAGGGCAGCACTGCTAAGAGCTTGCCACTGTCCACATCGAAATCCTTAGACGAGGGGTGTTATAGGGAGGTTGAGATCAGTGACTTTCACAGATCCTTATATACATAATAAATGTATAGAACTCTGTATTACAAGGACAAATATATTCTGTGTACATTTCGGTCTATTAAACGGTATAGGGATCTGTGATAAGTCACTGATCTCAACCTCCCTAATAAGCGCAGATGTGGATGAAACATGCAAACATTTGACTTATCTCCGAAGCAGAAAGACAGGAATGCTTCATGACACTAAGCATAGGATGAATATCCATGGATTGTTCTTAGAAGGAACAACAAATACTCAATGATTAACTGACCATCAGGCAGGAAACAATAGAATCACTTAATTACTTGGTTTATTGTCTAAACAATTTATGTACATGTACATTACTGTAGGAATAAATATCAATTTAATACATTAATTACCTGCAAAGCAGAGGACAAGTTTGATCTAGATTACCTAGTACTAATTAACTTAGGTCCAGTAATTTTAATTTAAGCCGATAAATAACATATTACAGTTTTAGAATCAAAACCAAAGTAGCATGAATTACATGTACTGCATAAACGATCCAATAACACATGTGCATCACAATCTGGACAAGCTGACTGTTTTTATTCAAACACCGAGAAGAACACATCTGGTGCCAGGTATTCAAAATCCATCAAACTGAACACTTATATTGAACTTTTTAAGAGTTTATGTTAGATTTGTGCCACCTTGACAACCAGAACAAAATCACAATGAAATTTCTTGAGTATTTCCCGCCATTATAATACAATGCCATACTAACAGTGTTTAGGAATGTGTGCTCATCATGATAAATGTACTTCAGGTGAAAAATGTCAAATATCAAATACAACCAACAGCTTTGAAGAGCTTTCTTTCTCTATCAATCAAACACAGGGAAAGATTTAAATGCAGCAAACAGCATGAGTATTTTAATACAATGATTTGTTTGACATCATCTATGATTACATGGACTTTAGGTAACTTTCGAAGTCTACACACACATGAGAACATTGTTTTGTACCATCTCATTATTCATACACAACTGCACAACAGCTCTCAACAAAGCATGTCATTTCAATAGAGTGCCTATCTTAATTCATTTCAATTATCAGTATTCAGGCTATTTTCTCAACACGAAACTATGACAGAGGACTCAAATCACACATGTTTTTTTATGTTCGGATAAAATGCACCATCAAAATGAAGAACAACCCATTAAATTGCAGATTCAACGGCAAAAAGAACCGAGGGATAAGTGTCTTTTTTGTCTCTCAATATAATCTTAAACAAAATACATGTAGACTAGAACATCTATAACTTCAATATATACAATACAACATGTTTTCAGTAAATCTATCAATTTGTCGACTGTCAAATTGAACGCAGCAATAGCAACCAGCACATGAATCATTTGTATGACCAGATCAACTGGCGGCATAAATAGCAATTGCGAATTCTATTACTGCACCTTAGCCAAAGACTATTCCAGTTACTGCCATTAAGTTTAACCCACCAGCCTATTTTCTTAACCTACCAACATAGACGGCAATGACTACTGCACATTTTGTGCAAGGATTTCACAATCAATGCATCAAGCTCATGATCTTCAAAACTGCAACCTATCCTTCTGTTCCCATTGTATGCATAAATTTCAGCTCTCCATGTAAATATCTCATAAATTTCAACAAGACTCATGTCCGTCTGTTCAACAGTGGACAAAACTGTGAAAATTTAAAGCCAGAACATACAAAATACCAAACTCCGATCTGGTTATCTTAATTTCATGCTGGTAAAGGACGTAGGAATCAAAACTAGCAAGTTCATGTAAACTGCTATAAAACCTTATTTACAATGACTACAAAATCTGGTATATATGTTCACTTTTTTCACCTGTGAAAAAATACCTGGAAATCACACAGTAACTGCATAGCATGAGTCACATCTGAATGCTGAATTACCCATGGATTCTAACTGAGGCTATCTGCTAAGGAAACAGGAATTCCTCTGCAATGGCACTTGTAATAGAGCCTGTCAATTCTATTTTTCCTACACCACAGGTCGACCACAATGTAAAATTCTTTTGATTCAACTCCAAGGAATTTTGTGTTCATGGATGGCATATTCAAAGACAGTCCAAAATCCTGCCACAGGCTGAGAGGAGGAATGACACTGCACAAGACACTGGCCACAGACTCGAAATTCCACAGAAATGATTATGATTAAGACACAAACTTTGCAGAAGTGCCAGTTACTGCAGATGGTGCAAAAGTAAGTGGATGTGCAGTGGGTTTCATTGATATACAACACAGAGAACTTGTGGTAAACTACACTGTTAACTGAAACCTGACAACATTGTAAATTCTCTGCGTTTGTAAAAAACACTTGTCTTCAAGACAGCTCGGATCAGTTAACCTCTGTGCAGGATGTACCCCCTCCCCCCAATTCCAAAGGTACCAGTATTAACTGTGGATAATCAGGAATTTTTGAATGGAAACTTTGCTTTACCCTACCCATGTTGAAGATAGAACTGAAATTGTTTGCTTTGGAGGCTACCAGTATTATTAACTAGTTCAGCAGCAACATAAAGGCTTGTTGTTATTAAGCAACAGATGTATTAGCATTCGTCCTAATTTCTGACCCATAATCTCTCAGGCCACTCCTTCACTAACAGAAAATGTGTCCCCTCACCATTGTCTCTTCCTTTGCATTGAAATACGAAACAAATCTTGCAATGAATAACACCCCTATTTCAATGATATTTCAGAGAGTATCAAATGGCAATCCCTGGAGATCATGCCCAATTAATATTGCCCACCAGCATCCAGAAGTCTCACCCTAGACTCTTTGATTGTAGGTAGCTGCTTACAAATATAAATGCAAGAAAAAATGCATAAACTATATGATGAAAATCATGTTTTATGACCTCGACTGTGTTTTGAGCCCTTTATACTCTGGAAAAATCCTCGAATCTTTTGTTTGAAGGGCTCCTTTGTCTGTTCTTTGTTGAAAAAATTGTCTTCTTGCTCCTTCCGACGTATTGCACGAATTACTTCATAGAAAGCCTCATCAACATAGTATCGTAAAGCAGCTGAGGTTTCTACGAATGGACACTTTAATCTCCTGGCGAGAGCTTGGCCTTCACTGGTTGACACCTGAATAAGGCAACACATTGAATACAGCATTATGATTGATCTGATTATACAAGACAACAAGTTGGCTGATTTGTGATGTAATGCAGAGGAAACTGAAACCTCCAAGACAAGAGAAAACTTGCATTGTCAAAGAAGCAAGTGCTGATGAAAAGAAGATTTGCTGATACTCTTGAGTGACAGTGATGAGAAAATCGCCCTTCCTTAATCTTGAAATACATGTTAGTTGACTTGAAGGCTCTGGAGCAAGAAATTTTCTGAACCTACCACTCGTTTTTCTTTGAGGTCACACTTGGTGGCCACCAGGACTAACGGCATATCATCCCTGTTTCGCACCCTATCAATAAGTGTTTTATTTTCCATAACAACATCAAAACTCCGACGGTCAGAAATGGAATAGCACAGAATGAAGCCCTCTCCATGCCTCATGTATTGGTCCCGCATAGCAGTAAATTCAGGCTGGAAAAGAAATTAAAGACTTGAGTTATTCTGTTGCAAGGTTCTTACCATTAACCCAATCAGTGACAGCTTCAATTAC
>NMRB01000478.1:83750-98872 GCA_002633025.1 Notospermus geniculatus
ATGCTCTACGGAGAAGAGGAGGAAGAAATATTTCCACCATGATGGCTCCCAATCACTATTTTTTCGACATCAAGAAGCTGAAACACAACATCAGCAGGAAAAAATAACTGAGAAATTTGAAGTTTTATTTTTTTCAGAGGTTTATTTTTATGCACAGGATCGGAGGAGAAAAAAAAACACCCAAAATCCAATTTTATTTTTTTTCTGAATTTGGCAATTTCAACGTCGGCGGTCCCGTAAACCAAGTAATAAAAAAAAAAATGGCCTTATTGGTTCTGTAGACTATATTGGGCTTACAACTGTAAAGCAGGAGGAAACTGGAGCGCCAGGAGAAAACGAACCTGTGGCGTCGGCCACCCTCTGTCATGTTAAATGGGATTTGACTGGGGCGTGAACCCAGAACCTCAAGAATGACAGGCACTTGTTTCAACTGCACCACTCTGAAGGCTAATTATTGTATCCATAAGTTCTTCAAGGAAGTGTCTTAGCGACACCTAATACATGTACGCGGTGAGCTAGTTTGCTGGGGAGAAGAATTTGATTCAGCATGTGGATAAAACTAACAAGACTGTTTTCTTACAACTGGGTAGAAACCAAATTGAAAATAGGTCTTTGTATTAGCCATAAGGAGCCACTCCAAGTGACAGTTTTCTATCGAAAGTTTGCTGTCAGATAGTCAATTATTGCTGTCAGATTGCTGTGACAGTAATTATTGCTGTCTGACAGCAATAATTGACTATCTGACAGCAAACTTTCGATAGAAAACTGTCATGTGGAGAGGCGCCTTAAGTGTGTTCACTGTACAAGTTTTCTTTCTGATAAGGTTCAGTGAATATTGTACAGGCAAAAAGGTTTCAAAAGACTGGGGTAAGTACATTGGGAGTCATTTTGATAAGCGTCTTTAAAAAATGCATTCGGACAAATTGGCAAAAGATGGGCATGGGGAAATTCAAAAACAGTTAATCATGACTGCTCCCTGTTATTGCCTTGGGTGCTGGCACAATTGGGTCTATTAAATGAATATTTTACTGAAGGTTTACAAATGACGGGGTGGGATTGACCAGTTTCAATAATCGTGTATATTTGTACTGATGTTGAATTTATTCATGGATTCACCGTGGATGGGGTTATTGTTTTCTCATTTTCTATTATGGGAGCTGTTTGTTCATCTATCCAATTTGAGTTTAACCAGAATTAAGTATTCATCTTATTTACCACAAGGATTCATCGTTGATATCGTTTGCTTCTTCAACTTCACCCACCACTGGTTCTCTTCATTAGACCTACAGGGTGGGCCAGAGAATAGCATTTCTATTGTTTCCCTATTGTTCGAGGGACATTTCTCTGGCCCACCCTGTAGATTTTGTACGCATGCGTGGAATTGTGTCACAAACATATGTTCAACTAACAGTAGGATCCAATGCGGTTTCTTGTACAGTTGATTAACGAACCACCTGAGTTTGGAATAGAAGTGTCGAGATTTTCATCATGTCATACCACATTAATTTATTGACATTCATCAACCAGATCAAAGTGCAGTGATATCCTGTGAGGTATTTTTGCACAACCTCACAGCTACATGTAATTGAACACTTCATGTTTAGTTCAATGAAGAATGGATACCAAAGACAGTGAATTTTTACAAGACCTGACTCTGCATGATTGTGATTTTTGGTTTTTTCAATAAATTCATCTCAGCTTGCCAGTTGTCATTTTCAACTGCTAGAACAGATTTGTGTTGTCAATAGGAAGAGCTTAACCGGAGAAAAAGATAATGTCATCATCAAGGAGCACACATATCTCTACCATACCATCGCTGTCAGATTACCATACTTGTCTTGTCATTGTTATTGACATAGTTCATGTTGTTAACACATAGGTACCTTCTCTATATATCAGTTCAGCATGATGTATGATTAGAATCATAAATGGCAAGTTTAGGCCCACACGACTGGGGAGTACGGGCTGTTATGAGCCTGTTGATAAGAATCCCAGAAAAGCTGTTGTTATAAGTTCCTTTCATTCTTGAAAAAAATCACCAATTTGGAAAATTGTCTTGCTGAATAATATTCCTCCTCATGCTTTCTATTAGGGCCTACATGCATTTACTTCTGATTACCGGTACCTTGTATTAATTGCCCAGGAACAATTTGATGAAGACATTTTAGGGGAGTTTGAATTCTGATTGCTGTTGTCTGGGACCCTCTCTGTAATGTTGGTCCAACTTCACATTTATCATGCATACAAGCCTTCCTGATGGAGATATGAACAGTGTTAGAAATTCTCCACAGTTGGGAGAACTGAGTACAGTAGGCTACCCAGCTAGCACAGGTGCCTTGGCCCAAGGTTGGCATACACCCGGCAAGACCTGGCAAGACCTGGCACCAGGTATGCCTGGGCATGGCCAGGGCTGGCCCATGCCTGGCTCGACTGAGATATTCTGAATGAGATTGCCAAGGCAAGGCCAACGCTGGCCCAAGGCTTGCTCCACTGACACAGCTGAAGAGGACTTGCCAGACCTGGACCAGGACTGGCCCAACATTGTCAATGAACTTAACCTGAAACTGACGACTTCTCTTTAACCAGTCTCAAATCCTTAAAAAACGATTCATTTTTAAGATGATAGTGAAATTAAATGTATAACAATCCAGAAAGTCGATGTCAATCTGCTAAAAACATCAGAAAGTATTTCCACAAAAGATGTCAAAATCACGTGGAAAAGACATCAACGTACTTCAAATGCTAATCTTAATAACAAATTGTAGAATAAAAAATATGGCGAATAAAAACTATAAGAATGTTGCCTCCTCCTATACCAACATGGTAACAACATATTTTTGTACAATAAACCTCGCTCAGTATTTTTGTGGGGTGTCAAGTTTTTGGAAATGATGCCTCATTACACCACACATATCAACAATTTTTATTTGAATGAAATCCCGGACCCCTACATACTATTTATGGTAACTTGAATGTTACGGCTTACTCAGCCTAACAGAGTCCCCTGATCAGGGTTTTTTGATCGACAGGAGTCACCCACTCCTGGCTCCTCTTCAACCACTCAGTGGTTGAAAAGGAGCAAAGCAAAAACCCAAGCTGGGATCTTGCTCTGTTCAGACCTTGCAAAAACATGTCTAATATCCAGTTCTTTGCCATCATTGGGCCAGCCATGGTTCTGCAGTGGATACCAGGTTCATGCCAGTTCTTTGCCATCCTTGGCCCAAGCCATGGCAAGTCTGCCATTAGCAAGGCTGGGCCTGGCCTGGCACCACCTGGCTCTGGGCTGGCAAGCCCGGGCATTGGCTTGGCATGCCAACCTTGGCCCAGTCCAGGCATGACTTTTGTGCCAGGCTTGGGCCGAGCCTGGCCCAATGCCTTTGTGCTAGCTGGGTACAGTGTGTTACTGATATATTTTGTTATTTTGTGTAATTCATGCACCATTTTTCTACAAAAAATATCAGGTTTATTACAACCTGTGTTATAGCAGGTTGTATCGTGGTGTCCATTTCAGCAGTAGTAAAAGACAATACCGTCAATAGAAATGAACGTTCTTGTTTTGTTGGTTTTTGTCTCTTATACATGTACTTTTCAGATTGGATGTGGTCCTACTCCTCTTCATAATATACTTCGTCTCAGAAAAGGAAAAGGGAGAAATGTCAATTCCTCCAAGCTGCAACGTTGAAATCTGGAGCCAGCAAGGCGTGGTTGCATTTATGGATGATGGGGAGTTGGCCTAGCTAGGCCTAGTGGTTTAGGCGTGCTGGGTTCGAATCTGGTAGGAAGCAATGCCTTTAACCTCAGAAACTTGTTTCTATTTCATGTTGCATATGTGAGTACTATATCAAAAATTAACTTTGCAACTGCTCCTCCATATTGATGCAGTAATTCCGCATGTAAGAACTTCTAATAATGTCTGCGCGGATAATAATCTGTGTGGATAACAGTTCCTGCCACGTCGCTGTGCCGCCATTCTGTTTTGCTTCCTGTTTTTCTACCCACCCGCACGATTCCGAAACGAACAACATGCATGACATGGCGGACGACGAATTTTCGATTTCTAGTTTGGAAAAGTTGCGCGTTGTTGACTTAAAACAACAGCTCGTACAGCTCGGTCTGTCGACGCAGGGTAAGATATTCATGAATTTTACCAAGTCAAATCACTTCTAGGATTATAAGAATGCACATCTTTGTAAAATAAGTCATCAGAGGACCTGACAAAAACAAAACATGCCGTGCACATGACAATGCATTGGCGCTGCACACGTAGACTGCGGTGGTGGGTGCGGGTGCATGCGTCGAAGAAATTCAGTGCTCTATATTACGATTTGCTTTTCTTTACATCTACTACCTTATTTATTTTATTCAGGCAGAAAAGCTGAACTGGTTGCTAGACTTCATGAGTTTTATGATCAGCAGGTAAGACTGATGTGATGTCACGCTCACGCCCGCCCACGGCGGCGTGGGCCGGCCGTGGCGTACATGTAGGCCTAATCACCGGCAGTTGCGACAGACACTAAAGGCTGGTGTCCACTGAGTGTGTATTTACGCTGCGTGATGCGTTAAATATTTTGTTATTTTCTGCCGCTCTGGTTCCAAACAATGGGCAAAGCGTCATAACGCGAACGCAGCAGTGTAGTAAGTAGGCCTACGCACAAGTGGACACCAGCTTAAGGCCATGACTGGCGCAGCGCAGGTCACAGCGATGCAGGCATGATTTTCGTTGTCTTGATTTTCACACACACAGTGTCACAGTCACAGTACACACTAACACAGCCAACTTGGGCCTAAGTGAGCTAGAGAAATACATGTGAATGTGATGTCCCACGTGAAGTTGCTATGAATCTCAAATCTCGATTTATATTTATGCCTGATGACGAGCCTAGTCCTTTGATCAGAGCTATCCATTGGCAATGGATAGCTCTGATCGAAGGAATAGGCCTAATGTTGGCCTTCATTCATCTTGGATTCTTGACTCTGAATAAGGTCTGAAATGTGCAGTTGTACATGTATGTACCGGTATTCATTTTTGTTTTTTTCTTTGGCAGGATGATGGACAAGGACAGGAGGATTCAGACAGAGATGGTGTGTATAAAAATGGTACATGTATAGGCCTAGGCCTAAATGGGAATCATTTTGCTCTGAAGTGTTAACTTAGTTGGCAACAAAGTTTCAATTTTAATATTTGTAGCCTGAAAGGTACCTTTCAGCCTTGGGAAAAGAATTAAGATTCCGTGTCTTATGACGTCAAATCCTCCCCAGTGCTTGTCAAACTTGATTGACTAGAAGAAGAACATGATGCTTAATAATGAGAGCATTGATTCCGCACACTTTTATTTTTAAGGCATATCACACATTTTGCTCATCATTCGGAAATTTTCTGCAGGTTCACCAGAAGAAGTTCATGGACACCAGCAGTTTCCTCCACCCCCTCCTCACATGATGCAGGGTCCGCCACCAAATCAGCAGCCCCCACCACCACCACCAGGGATGCCAATGATGGGCCAACCCCCGCCGCCACCACAACAGATGCAGGGACCTCCTGGGCCACCAAATATGCCACCTCCACCTCCTCCTCCACAGGTATGTGAACGTTGCACATCTGCATTGAATAATGACTGACCTACCAAGAGTGATGCTTTGATTAGTTAACTGGGGATGAAAATATTGATGGCTGTCTGTGCTTTGTTGATTGTTTGTTCATTGTTGATGGTTGAAGGTTTTGTAAATCATTTCTCATCAGATAAGGTACTACTACCGGTACACTGTGGCCTTAGGAAAGGTGTCGGTACCTCTCCTGAGATACGGTGAATGTGTTACCATATGAATTACCGGTAAGCTCAACATTCTTATTTCAGATGGGAGAACATATGGCTCAGCAACAGCCGATGATGATGGAACGGGAGCATATGCATAGAGTGAGTGGTTGAATTTTTTGTTGTAAAGTATTTGCTCATGGTTACATTTGCTTCAGTCCATCACCATCAGCAGTTTGGAGTTTGATGGAGAATTCCCAGATATGATGCCGGCCATCAGCCATTCAGCTGACTCAGCTGCATGACTGACGTGAACTACAGGATCACGCCATGCCAGCCAGGCCTCTTTAATATATCAAGAGCAAATTGCGTATATGGTGTTTCAGATACTTGCATTGGTATTCAGTAGTCTAGCCTATCTTGATTAATGAAGAATTTCTAAAAATGTGGAGTAAATTACTTATGTATTGTTGTTAAACAGCGTGAAGAAGATGACTTAGTTCGTAAAGCTGAGCTGCAGCAACATCTACTGGAGCAACAACAAATGATGGACAGCCAGAAAGAGGCTTTGGCCATGCAGCAACAGGCTATGTTGGAACAAGAACGAATGAGACGGGAGCAAGACCGTGTTCGGCAACAGCAACACGAACAGGAGCTACAACGTCAACAGGCTATGGAGCAGGACAGGGCCAGACAACAGGTAGGATTCCGATTCGGGACCAATAGTGCAGTGCTGCGGCCTATCGACAGTTAAGTCCCTCACTGTTCCACGAAGGCGTGTAGGACCACAAATACAGAATTTTCCAACCCACCCCTCTGATCTCTTGTTACTCTTTAATATCATTGATATTGTTGTTCTGTGATCTCCGAATTTATCATTCCGTTATTTAAATGTTTTCAGGCGATGTTGGATCAAGAAAGAGGAAGACAGCAGCAGGCTATGTTGGAAGAGGAAAGAGCACGGCATCAGGCACGGATGGACCAGGAACGTGGTATGATGGGCAGACATGAAAATGATGACATGATGCAAAAGGCTAGAGAGCAGCAGCAGCTCCTTGAGGCAGAGAAACAGCAACATATGGTAAGTAATATAATAGTTCCCTCTCAATCTTGCCGAAGATATCTTTTGGAAACTGAAGTCCAACGTCAGTGTTCTCCAACTTCTGAGACAATTGGTGTGGCGGTATCCGGGCTCCGACGGGGGGTCTGGGGGGNGTTGTTAAACAGCGTGAAGAAGATGACTTAGTTCGTAAAGCTGAGCTGCAGCAACATCTACTGGAGCAACAACAAATGATGGACAGCCAGAAAGAGGCTTTGGCCATGCAGCAACAGGCTATGTTGGAACAAGAACGAATGAGACGGGAGCAAGACCGTGTTCGGCAACAGCAACATGAACAGGAGCTACAACGTCAACAGGCTATGGAACAGGACAGGGCCAGACAACAGGTAGGATTCCGATTCGGGACCAATAGTGCAGTGCTGCGGCCTATCAACAGTTAAGTCCCTCACTGTTCCACGAAGGCGTGTAGGACCACAAATACAGAATTTTCCAACCCACCCCTCTGATCTCTTGTTACTCTTCTGATATTGTTGTTTAGTGGAGCAGATCGGGCAGCAAATTTTTGGCTCACCTTGCATAGTCTTATAACAAGACAAAATGGGTATCATTTTGTTCGTTCGGATGTCTACTATATGAATCTGGATGTTATACTCGTGAAATAATAGGGTAACATGTCATTTTAACCCCTTTCTGACGTTATCATTGACTTTATCATTGGACCCACGAACTGAGCTTTGTACAGGAGAATGGGGACCCAATGTACAGCTAACTTTTGAACGGTTGGATTTACACCCCATAAATGTATTACCAACAGATAGAAACATGGTCCCTCGTAACCAAATAAGCATGTTTTTTGTAGTTTGTAACCAGTTACGTAGTTGGAAATAGCCTTTTTAAAATAATTTATGGATTTTGACCAATTTTGTGTTAATTTACATAAAACAAGTCATTTCTTATTACAGAACTACTGAAAACAATTAAAAACGTGTTTGTAAGCTTCTTAGGTACCATGTAATAACTATCTGTTGATAATACATTTATGGGGTGTAAATCCAACCGTTCAAAAGTTAGCTGTACATCGGGTCCCCATTCTCCTGTACAAAGCTCAGTTCGTAGGTCCAATGATAAAGTCAATGATAACGTCAGAAAGGGGTTAAAATGACATGTTACCCTATTATTTCACGAGTATAATATCCAGATTCATAGAGTAGACATCCTTACGAACAAAATGATACCTTTTTGTCTTGTTATAAGACTATGCAAGCTATCTCCTGTTTTAAGGCCCTTTTGCTGGCTTGTCTGCTCCACTAGTTCTGTGATCTCCGAATTTATCATTCCGTTATTTAAATGTTTTCAGGCGATGTTGGATCAAGAAAGAGGAAGACAGCAGCAGGCTATGTTGGAAGAGGAAAGAGCACGGCATCAGGCACGGATGGACCAGGAACGTGGTATGATGGGCCGACATGAAAATGATGACATGATGCAAAAGGCTAGAGAGCAGCAGCAGCTCCTTGAGGCAGAGAAACAGCAACATATGGTAAGTAATATGATAGTTCCCTCTCAATCTTGCCGAAGATATCTTTTGGAAACTGAAGTCCAACGTGTCAGAATTCGAGGTCAGTTTGTCTCGGACTGGTGATTTGATTTCTAATTCTATAGTAATAGATGTCTCGACTAACTCTATTTTCTGTTTCAAATCTGAATTTTGTGGGCAGATTTTTTTCTATTTTTTGTACTTGGTCATATTGTGTTTCAGTGGGGTGCCAGCCCCAGCACTATTGTTCTTTTTCTTCCTACAAACCTTTTAGAAGAAATCCCTTTCATGAATTGTTTTTTGGTTGTTAGATCCAGCAACAGATGATGGAACAGAAGCAAAAGGAGGCAGAGATGATGCAGCATCAACAAATGGCAATGATGGAGCGTCGAAGTGACCAGCCACCACCCCCTCACCATGGAATGGAGGGGCCACCACCACATCAGAGAATGGAAGGGCCTCCACCACATCAGAGAATGGAAGGGCCACCACAACATCAGAGAATGGAAGGCCCGCCACCACAGCAGAGAATGGAAGGGCCTCCACCACATCAGCATATGGAAGGCCCTCCACCCCATCAACACATGGAGGGCCCTCCACCTCATCAGCACATGGAAGGCCCTCCAGGAACTCTTCCTCACCAGCGAATGGAAGGTCCTCCACCGCCCCCTCACCAAATCTTGGAAGGACCCCCTCAGCTTCAGAGAATGGATGTACCCCCACATCAGAGGATGGAAGGCCCACCTCATCGGATGGACGAAATGGGTCCCCCAATGCAGGCTCCGCCTGGTGCTTCACTTGGATCGATGCCCCCTCAAGGTAATAATATTTATGATAAGTTAAACCTTCAGAACCTTGGTGGTGTTCACTTGTCGACTGACAGCTTGAAAATGTCGAATAAAGCCAACGGATGTTATAAAATACCCCATTTTCTTTACAACATTGACAAATGGTTGTTCATTTTTCAGGCCCCCCTGGGACATTCCCACCTCAACAATCCCAGGGTCTGCCACCTCAGGGCGGTGCTCCACCACAACATCAGGGGCCACCTCCTCCTGGAACACTCCAAGCTGGCCCTCCACCTGCACCACACCAGAGTGGTCCTCCACCAGGTCACCCCCAGGGTGGTCCACCCCCTGGTCATGGGATGCAACCTCCCATTTCTCAGGCGGAGGACGGTGGTATGAAGCCTGTGCCACTGATGTCTATTGAAACACGGCCACCGCCAGGAGGTCCAGTAAGTTCTTAATGCACGACTGTCGAGTTGGCGTAGTAGAAACATCCGCGCCTGCCACCAGTGAGGTCATAGGTTGAATTCACGGTCATTCCCGTGGCTTCGTGCGGTACAGTTGGCAATTTTTCCTGTACAGTTTCTCTGGGGCTCCAGTTTCCTCCTACATTATGTAGGTATATATTCCCGGTATTGTTTGATGAGTAGCTGCACTCGTGCAATGATATTTTGACAAAAATTCATCCTGCTTCAAAAATGTATGTCTTCCCATTTTGACAAGTCAGAAACAATCCTTGGGAATTTTGTACTTGGAAGTTCTTTGACAATTAATGATGTTTCTCTTCCAGCTACAGGAAGATGACAGCAAGAAAGAATTCCGTCTGCCTCAGGCTCTGGAGAAAGTGCTTGCTTTCAAGGATGTACGTGCTCAACAAATGGGCATTAGTCCTGAAGATTTGGATGCACTTGATCAAGGTAAGTGTCATGGTGTCCGCGGATCATTAAAAGTCATTAAAAAGCATTATTTTTCATCATTGCATTTTTAAGGCCTTAAAAGTCATTAAATCTGCAACATTTGTCACTGTATGGCATTAAAAGGCATTAAATTGTGATTTTGTGGTCACTTCCAAAATAAATACACCGGATTATTTCTCAGCTTGTGTTGTTTAATTAGGCCTCATCCTAATCTAATTACTTCCTAATTGAAGCTGGGGATAGCTGACAACATGGACAATGGAGTCGTTCATCAATGCAGCACTCTGATCTCTGTACAAATACACGCCACTGTACATTTTGTGTACACAGCCAAATGCTTGGCAGCCCAAGCTGATTAGTCTTGAGCAAATATGCTCATTGTCTCATGGTCTGTGCATTGTGTTAGTGGCTAACTGTCACGTAATAAATTTATAACGATTTACTGGTAAATTCATGTAATTTTCTTAATCAATGTGGCCAGATTAAAAACGGATCTTGCCTTTGAGAAGCATTAAATTTGGGAAATTTCTGGTATTAAAAAGCATTAAAAAGGCATTAAATTCATACCCCTGACAGCTGCATAAACCATGAGTGCTTTAACATGAAGTACCTTCAGCGTTTGATTCTACCCAGAAGTATTCTGCACACAGTGTAACTTGATGTATCTTCAAATGCATCTGGGTTCCCAGAGTGTCGAAATTGAAACACCGCCGCTGTATATAATGCTGTGTTTGGCAGTCGGCCCTTGATTCAGTATCCCTTGTCCTAATATTTCAGTCCCAGAGGAGGAAGAAGCACCCCAGCCAGTTGAAGAGCTGCGAATCGGCGACTACGGTGATGATGATATGGAAGAGGAAGATGAAGAGGAGGATGAGGAGGAGGAAGAGGTCGTGCCTGTCATCACCAAGAAAGAGGTGCAGCATCACTTTAGAAATTTGGGCTGTCCTGTCTCTACTACTACAAAATAATGTCATACTTGGCACTTGGCTCTGAACTCAGTGTATATTTCGACTGTAAATTGACTGTGCTGCCATCTGTGTGCTATCTAGAAAGTTAGTCACTTGCTTTACAGTCATATCGACTTATGCCAGGAACAATCTGCAGTTACATCTGTTCACTGTCACTGCCACAGGTGTCACTAGTAGTTAAATCTATAGAAAGTGAATGTGGTGTTGATTGCCTGATAAATTATCAAAATGTCTTGATTAGGATATAATTTCTTACTTAGTGCATTCAACATACTGTTATTTGTCTCCCTTTTGACAGGCAGCTGGTTAGCAATTTATTGATGAGTTTATTTTTTAGTCAAAGAATAAGAAGCGCAAGAAGAAGAAGAAGAGTGCAAGACAACGAAAGATTATGCAACAAAAACTTCAAAAGATGCAGCAGCCAAAACACAGCCAAGAGGAAGAGAAAGTGGAAATAGAGTAAATGCAAACTTAGTTTTGTAATAAAAAACTGAGGAGTTAATATGGCTGAGTAAAGATTATGGGAATGAATTTTTCCCTGAAACTGGCCGATAAATATTTCTTTCATCTTTCTTGTAGATATGTTCCTGACAATCTCGAGCTTGATCGCATGGATCCCAACTATCATCACTTTTCAAAGATATTTGAAACTTTTAAGGTTAGTTCTTTCCCGGGTAAGATCGCCAGTCAGACCTCCTTTTCACGTGATAGAGAGGGTGACCCTTTGACTGTGCAGCTTTTCCCTCGTTTGTTGCTGTATATTAGATTGGAACAATGTTGTCAACAGATCTAATAATACCAGATTTGGCACTCGGCTCTCTTGATTCAAATTTTCATTTTAAGTAACATTTTCAAAATATTTCAGATTACTGAGGTGGAGAAACCCAACAAGGAGTCCGAGAGGCAGTTAGAGGATCAGAGGAAGAAAGAGGCACAGGAAGTTATGGATGCTATCCACAAGGCCCGTGCACTGGCAGCTGGGCATGACGATGATGATGACATGGAAGATGAGGTGTGTGAAAAAACTTCTGAATTATCTTTACGTCATTTCTATTGCTTCAGATTCTACCTAATTTTCAGACTCGAGGAAAATGTCTCGTTCTTATGCCTTGTTCTGTTTTTGCCTTCCAGAAAACTGCCGACGAAAAACCAAAGTTATCCAAGAAAAAGATGAAGAAAATGAATCGTCTGAGTGTCGCTGAATTGAAACAGCTCGTTGTGCGACCTGACGTAGTTGAGATGCATGACGTCACTGCCCAGGATCCCAAGCTTCTTGTGCATTTGAAGGTCTGTAGAAAATCAGATTTGATGATAACAGCTTCCAGTGCTTGGTGTTCTTACAATTACCGGGTATTCAATATTCAATATTCAATTGGGGAGCGCGGTGGCATAATGGTTAGGGCTGTGGACTTGTGATCGGAAGGTCGCAGGTTCGAGCCCCGGCCGTGCCACTCTGTAACTCTCAACTGGCCTGAAATGTCCATTGTGTGCGCCAGATTGTGGCTGCCCGTTGGTTTCTACAGAAAGGTTTCTGAATCATAGGCTGGGGTAATAATACTGTTAGGCGCAGTGATATATATATGAACTGCGCCATATAAATACCGGTATTATTATTATATATTATTATTATTATTATTATTCAATAAAGAATTTTTGTGTAAAATATGAAATTGTTGGTGCTAACTTTGACTATGTGTGTGATGAGTGATATGCATTAGGAAACCAAGGGAAACTGCTGCTCTCTGTGTCACTGACTGTCATACAGGGATGAGGGAATGGAAACAATGGGGAGGGGGGATAGGGATATTTGTAGAACATGTAGTGATTTAAAAATGGTTTCTTTTTCAGGCCACAAGAAATACAGTTCCTGTGCCACGTCATTGGTGTTTCAAGAGAAAGTACCTCCAGGGTAAACGAGGTATAGAGAAAGCTCCATTTGAGCTGCCAGACTATATCAAGGCCACAGGAATTATGGAGATGAGGGAGGCACTCCAAGAAAAGGTAAAAACGACCAGGTGTATAATCAAGACAAAGTGCATCAGGGCATACTGGCCAGGAAATGAACATCCTGAATGGACTCTGCGGTTGAGTGTGTGTGTGTGTGTGTGTGTTGGGTAAGCTTAGTCTACCCCTGGTGGGGCGGGGGTCTCAAAAAATCTTCCATGTCATCCTTACTTGTCATGTCTCCAATTCCTTTTCTAGGAAGATCAGAAGTCCATGAAACAGAAGATGAGAGAGAAAGTGAGACCAAAGACAGGAAAAATTGACATCGATTACCAGAAACTTCACGATGCATTCTTCAGGCTACAGACTAAACCAAAAATGACTATTCACGGAGATCTTTATTATGAGGGCAAAGAATTTGAAACTAGACTCAAAGAAAAGAAACCCGGTAATTTATCTGATGACCTTCGAACGGCATTGGGGATGCCTATTGGTCAGGTAAGTTCCATTAGGTTAAGACTGCCAGTATAAATGGAAATTGCTGAGAATTCACTAAAAAGGGAAGGTTTGAGTACAGCATAGTAATTTGGAGGTACAATGTAATGAAATTCTAATGAATAATTTTCCCTAGAGAATTAACTTTCCAAAGGTTCAATTATTGTACGTTTCATTGTAAGATTTTGATCCTGTTTGACCTCAAGTTGGGTTCTTATTTTTGCAGAATGCAGAGCGTGTTCCTCCCCCATGGTTGATTGCCATGCAGCGATATGGACCACCACCATCCTACCCTAATTTAAAAATACCAGGCTTAAACGCCCCAATTCCAGATGTAAGTTCTTGTCACAGTGTCCAAGAGTGAACATGCAATGATTTTCAATGTTGCTTTGTGCCAGGCTGATTGAATATGCCAGTTGAAATGAACCTTCGAATTCTGTACCTTGTTTCCGATCTCAAGCTGACTTCTTTGTTGATATTGGTGACTATTTCTACCTTTCAGAATTGTTCCTTTGGTTACCACGCAGGTGGGTGGGGGAAGCCACCGGTGGATGAAAATGGCAGACCATTATATGGTGACGTGTTTGGTACAACAACGACAGAACTTCAGGTAGGCATTTCCATCTCCACACAGGACATTTTCCTGTTGTATTGAACAACAGATCTACTGTGCATTTGGGCTGGACCCAAGTCAGACTTGATCTTGGGAGGTCTGTGAATCTTTGTCCCGTCTGAAGCACGGGCCAAGAACTGGAACTTCCCGGCTCTTCACAGAAAAATATACTCAACAGAAAAAGAATTAACACAACCTCAAAGTACGACATTTACGACTACGTATTTCACTAAACATCCATTTCATTCAAACTTCACAGCATAGATTTTCTAGGTACAAGACAGAAGTTGATAATCTATTAAACCTCAACAGGCATCAGAAAAATATTTACAATGTGTACAGTTTCCTGAGGATATTAGCATCCATTTCTGTTACCTAGGGTCTCAGAAGTGACAGCAAACAGGTTCCACTATGTCATAACCAGCTAGCTGGTACTCGAGTCCCAAGGAATTGTGCCTTCTTTGGCATGTGAGAAATTCTTTCTCTGGTTTGCGCCTTATTCATTGACCTTGCAATGCCTAGTTTGTGTGTCACTTTGTTGCAGCCTTTATTAACCATGTCAGTTATTTCATTGTCATGAACTTTTCCAATTTTGTACGGTTGATGATATTTATGATATAATCTCAGTGCCATTTGTTCCGAATTCATAGAAACTGTCTAAAGGCACAGCTCCACGTGAGAGATTTTCTCACTCGTTTGCTCTAAATGGGCAACTTAACAATAGAAATCGAGGGGGGATCATTAGAGTGTCATTGGTCTTCTCAGTGTAATCAGAAGGAAACCAAAATAGTGCATTGCCCATAGAGAGCCAACTTACATGAGAAAACTCTCACGTAAAGCAAAATCTTTGATGTAAGATTGTTTTCTGTGTGAGAGTAGACCAAAAGTACACCACTCTCAAGAGACTGTGGGGAGGGATTCTGTGTGGGAGATTGGTTCAACTGAGTTGTGGCTGACATGACTGACCTTGCAACACTTGGACCAACAAATAAGATGCAAACCAGGCTTGTTTCATTTCATGATCGATGTTGTTGAAGATTGGTCACTACC
>NMRB01000478.1:99148-131801 GCA_002633025.1 Notospermus geniculatus
ATGGAGAGGTAACGGTCGAAACTCACAGCACCCAGCGTACAAATCGACACTGCACAAAATAACTGCGCGAAGAAGCCATGTATGTCCATCGCTGTTTCACTGAATTCGTACAAGCCAGCGATCGAGAGTGGAACGGCCCATGTGGCACAAACGACACCAAGGCCAAGGTCTGTGATCGCCAGGTTCATCATGTAGTATCCAGGATTATTGTGCATTGCCTTGGTCCGAATAAGGACCATCAGGTTGAAAATGTTTCCCAAGAATATGAAGACGGTCACGAAAAAAATTACTACAGCGTATCCTGGTTGGTGGTTGCACATTTTCATGCCGAATTGTCCGCATGTTGGTGGAGGCGGGCTCTCTGATCCTGACATATTTGCACAAGTATCAGTGGAGTCCCTTTAACATTGTAATATCGTCATCAGACGGGAAAAAAATCCTGATCGCTCCATGCTGGTTGATATACCATTCGTTGTCACTGACAATAGACATCGACAGCCTAGATGTTATACTCCCAATTAATGGATAATTAGTTTGCGTACGGTAGTGTTTTCAATAGTTTGCTATTTACATTGGAGCAAGTGGGATCGAAGTTCATTGATTAATCTACAGTGTTCTCGCCAGGCCAGTTCAAAATTCAGAGGTCATTTTAGCACCCTCTTTAAATTTTTAGCACCCTGTTTGAAAATGTAACTTGCAATGCATTTTCTATTACACCACCCTATTTGAATTTCACTCCCACCCTGTTTGAAAATCCGTATTTGAATTCATAAATTGAATTAGAGCAGTTGGGTGTAATTTCTGTCGCCCCTTCTGAGCTAGAAATCCCCAGTAAGGAGAATAAGACTGTCTTGTAAATGATATGAGGACGTTTTATATTGACAAATCCTCTGCTAAAACTTGAAACCACTTTTTAAACTGTTGTCTTCTTTTTCCAATCGACCAGTTCTTACTGTTCATTGAGTTCGTATTTGTCTGCGTAATTGAAGTTTCTGTTTTATCATTAATCAATGAAAACTCGTCAGGTTTTCTCTGAATCGATACCACTGCCAATATCCCTCATACCCACCGATAATTACCCCAACTTGCCAATCTTCAGGCTCATCGGAAACAGATACAGAAATCAACTCCTGAATCCAACTACCTTAGATAGATTGGTGGGCCCTTTAAAATCTTTCAATGTCAGCGGGCTTACTCCAGCATCTGTTTGTGTCTTTATCTGGTTCTCACATAAAAATTTTCTTATTCCCAATTTGCTGCTGTATTTCACTTTCAGAAAAACAATTGGAACATAAATAATCCTCTTGATAGACATGAGAGCCGAAAAAAGCTTAACTGTCCATTATGGTGGGTGTGGTGGTAAAACCAGCTAATCCAATATACGTGTCACTTAGACAACTGCGTATGAAAAAATGCAACGAACTCTTCAGTCGTTCTGATTAAATCTGTTTCATGTTGGCACTATTGTTGTGAAAACAATACATCGATCAGGATGGGAACCCTTATTTCCGCAATTAAACATCAGTCGTGATGAGGCAAGCGCGTTTCATGATGCTTGCTGTGTACTGAACAGTAGATGGTGTGAAGGGTATGAGGTATTGGCTGGTGAAGTTAAGGTGGGATAAAGAGTTGAAGAATACGTATGCATGTATCATATGACGTATGCTGTTGGATGAGTTTGTCCCAAATCTCCATGGTGTTATCGCTCCCTCGTCACGATAGATTAACGTTATTCCTGTTAATTAAGTTTGTGAAATCAATGGCCCAGTTGATGTTTGTTTTGTGTGACATTGAATCGTTATGGCCCCACTTTTAGCAAAGCAGGAAATATGACCCGTCAGCACTGTGAGTGCATCCATGCACCCAAAAAATGAGCACTTTCATTTGATCAGTAATCTTATGAAGGCTTTGAGCAATTGTTCTGAAGTGATGATGTGAGTTGGGGTTAGTGAGAGGGAATTACTTTCCTATAATCGGTGTGGTCCCTTGTCCAAGACTGCAGTGACATTGATCCTCTGCTATGATATCTAAAAATTTCACTGATTTCTCTATGTCAAAGTCATCCAAGTTTATCTGTTGACTTACACCATGACTTTCACGAAAATTCCACTCTGACAACCGAATAACACAAAAGTTACTGAACACATTGAAAATCTGAGAGGGGGCGGCTGAATTGGCTGGTGGTGCAGATGAAAATAAAACACGTGAAGTCATGTAATCATTTTCTATGTATTCATTGCTCAGTCTAATCATCGCACGAATTGATACAGACATTGACAACATATGAATACATAATACACTAACTCCATCTACAAGAGATATTGGAATATCACAGTGCACATACAAAAATTCAACTATTATTAGTACAATTAGATGACAGAGATGAGAGATTATTATATCAGATTTATGCAATGCAGTTGAACCCTCCTAATGGACACTTCTGCCAGGAGGACCTATCTCTATTGAGGGTACCAAAGTTTGGCTCCAGAAATGGTGCGTTGTACTGTGCCTGTCAGGACAAAATCTAGCAGGGTATATAGGTGAAGTAAATGGCCTATTGCTGCCAAATACCTGCTCTTGTTTGGGGACCACTGGCATGCCTGGTAAAAGTCCTCTGTGTCACATTCACATACAAGGCAGCATGGGGCAGTGTTGATGAAGATTCGAGCTACTGTAAAGCAGGAAAATTTCGCGTGCAGGAAATTTTTGCGAATTTCGCAAGAGTGTATGAGTCGCGAAAATTTCCTGTCGCGAATATGAGTACACGCAAGTGATAAATACGGTCCGTGAAAAAAAACTGAAAAAAATGGCAGAGACTCGCGAAAATATCCTGCCGTGAATATGTCTATAATTCTTGATTCGCGAAAATTTCCAGCCGCGAAATTATCTTGCTTTACAGTATTCAGTTACTGGCAAATTCTGCTCAACAGATATACCTATAGGGTACATTGATAAAATAGTTAGCAAATAGTACCGTATTTTCGTGACTAGAGGGCACACCTGACTATAAGGCGCACCCCCTAATTTCACCCAAAATCTTTGACGAAATCCATACATAAGACGCACCGCCGTATAAGGCGCAATCCCGTCAGTGAATGCTTCAGTGCATATTGTACACATACAATGTATGGCTGCTCAGTGTGCATTGACCGTTCGTGGTAACAACACCCAACATGATTGATAGGCCTAATTACAATTGTCGGACTCAAGCCACAGATAAGGTGCACCCCGCAATTTTAGACCCTTCTTCAAGGAAAAAGGCTGCGCCTTATAGCCCAGAAATTAGGGTATACATTTATATGCAGTGTACAATGTACATTATTTTGTCCAAGCGTGTATCCTTTTTGAGTGTGGCCCACTTGGTGATGCTGGCTCCACCCGTTCCTCCACAGTGGACACGTGGCTTTTCGAGTTAAGATCACTGATATCATTCTTGCAATAATTTACCGGTATGCAAAATAACTTCCTGAGAAGTCGTATCGTCCCTAACCTAAAATCACGATAGGTTGCACAGTATATGATGGAATTCATGAAACTGTTGCTTATCGCTAACCACGTGAGTATGAAATCTAAAATCTGGGGTGTCGAATCCTTCTTATCCTCCGGCAGCAGGGACAAAATTAATTGTTGAATGGTGAAAGGTAACCAGCATATAAAGAACACGGCGACAGTTACAGCCATTGTTATGAGTGCCTTGTTCTTCTTCGGTTGGAGAGCGCTGTTGTTCATTTGTTTCGATAAAGCGGTGATGTCACGCACGTGGCGATTGGTGATTTTGAAAATCTTGTAATAGCAGAAGGAGATGACGCACATCCCTGGCACAATCTGGAGGCTATATGAATATATGACGGTAGTTACGCTTCTGAAGTCCAGGTGACAAACGAATGTCTGTGGATTAAATCTAAATGCTCCAAATCCAAAAAATGGTGCCAGTAATGTCAGTATATTCAATACCCAGCAAAACACGTTGATTAGAATACAGCGTGGCGTTGTCATTAAAGATGGATACCGCAGTGGGTTTGAAATCGACAAAAAACGATCGAAGCTGACGGCGGCTAATGTGGCAATTGAAACAGCCACAAATAACTGTGCAAAGAATCCGTGGATATTTCTAGCCATAAGAGTAGCAGGCCACATCCCTTCGACTGATAATGGTATACTTGTAGCCATTAAGACCAGGCCTGCTGAAAGGTCCGTGATGGCCAGATTGATCATGAAATATCCTGGATTATTGTGGAGACTTTTAGTCATGAGGAGGACAGAGAGATTCAGGATATTCCCCAGGACTGTGAATATTGCCGCTATGATGATAATCACACTGTATCCGGTTTGATGGCTGCATAAAGATAATCCAAAATCACCACATGGTTGACCGGCTTTGTCCGTGGAAACCATTGTTCAAATTATCACACAAAGTTATGTATCAAAATGGTGAAAGTCCTCAGTGCATTTCTGCCTCATCAACGAGAACAAACGTGTGCATTACTGAGATTGACATGTTGGAAGTAAATCCGTTTAATCTGGATTGTGATATCCACTTTTGCTTGAAAAGTTAGTGCCTGATGCTTCATGTCCTTTCCTTTAAGTTCAGTTGCAAGTAGTGATTTTGAACAGGAAGCATGCACATAAAACTCAGACCTATCTCCATCTGATCCAAGTGATGAAACCAATAAATAGCATTCCGTCCCAAATATATCTGTCTCGTCAAGGTCAGAATTCCTCCTTAATGCAATAAAAGAAAATGCTAGAAGACAATCGGAAAGTCGATCTTACAACTGACTTCTCACCCCAAAGTTACTCACTCTAATGGGGTATGCAAGTGTGATACATTGAGTCTTTCTCAATATATAATCCACCTGACTTTAAAGTACTGATAATTTCCCAAAATAGGCCCTTGTACAGACTCATGAAGTACCGGCATACTAATCTTGTTCTTCCTTTACCTTGCTTGTGATTCATCTGTGCCCGTTGTAAATCGTTACCTTGGAATGGATGTTGTTCCTTTGTGAAAATTGTCCTCAGCAACTGGTGATTAGTTAATTTACATTTCCATGATGGAAATCAATCCTGTTCAATACGAAAATGGACGTCTTGAATTGTCACTTCAGCAACATGACCTGATCAATTATGATGATGTGGATTGAACCAAAAATTCATAAGCAAGCGAAAAACGTACAACTAAAGTACATCAATAAAGGCCAAATTTCCTCACGTCATAGTGTGCTTAATATCCAACCAATTGAGACAATCTTGGCATCATTTTGTCTGACGAGATGTTCTCTCTAAGACTGACCTGTTTTAACAAACTTTCCTTGTAACAGTTAACTTGGAGAAAAGGCAAATGTACCCCTTCACTACCAAGGCCAGTTGCATACTCTGTACCACGGATTTTTACCAATTTTCAGATCTTTTGAGACAGATATGGAATCATCCATATAATTTGTTTATTTTCCATAATTGACCATACAAAGCCAAGAAAAACGGCAAACTCATTGCAGTGAAACAACAACGCCATCTGACCATGCTTGTAGTCACTAGTCGATGTTGACACTTGAGCCCCGGCATTTATGCTATGCGACAACTGCACCATCTATGAACAAAGAACTGTAACTACAATAACTACGTAAAAGGGGAGTGACGGGGTTAACACCTATCAAAGCCCAATCTATTTCACCAAAAAGCATGTCTATCTCGGGTAAGGCATCTGCGGATAGATAGATTTCACCAGTAGTAATTGGTAAACATGGTGATCTTTGTGGTCACGCGTACTGTCAATCATTCCTGGTCGCCATGGTTACAACATGAACAAGCCTGGTGGCGACCGGGTTCACGAAGTGACGTTCAGATCATGAGACTGCAGTTAGTTGCTGGTACCAAAGTTTGGCCCCAGAAATGGTGCGTTGTACTGTGCATGTCAGGACAAAATGTAGCAGGTGAAGTAAAGAGCCTATATTGCTGCCTACTGCCTGCTCCTGTTTGGGGACCACTGGCATGCCTGGTAAAAGTTTTCTGTGTCAGATAATCACTGAAGGAGTGACGCGAGTGCCTCTAGCGTCAACACCGTAGTTGTGCGTCAGCGCCTCTGTCGGATTGGTTCGCCGGTTCCCCATTACATTCATTTTTCAGCCCTGTAGGGGGCGCTTTGTAAAAACCACATAACTTCCCTTCCGCTCTGTAACTTTGGAACGACTGAAAATTTTGGGTTGATATTTGGTGGAGGGATGTATCATGGGCCAACGGTGTGTCGTGTCAAAGAATCGACCAAATCTGATTTTCCACTTTGCCACCAGGGGGCCAAAAGCCGAATCACATAAACTGTGATTGTGCCATTAATACTGAACGGAATCTTCAAAATACATGCCCGTCGGACTTGCACCCGGGGCGACGGGGGACGTTCAATGCTGTGCTTGTTTTCTTAAAATGAAGAGATACGATGGTGATAAAAGCAACGTCTTTTGTGTCATTTTTCCTGTAGAAAAATGTACAGGCAATTTTTTAATGACGCAACGTCAGCACCTAACATGACGTCAAATTCAATGACACCTAAAAAAATGATGTCGTTTCGGTACAAACGCTCGCAGCGCCGACCTGTCGGTGAGTGGGTTCCCCATTATCGCACAACTTGATACAGACATTTACAACATATTATTACACATACATAATTCTATCGACACAAGATATTGAAATGTTATAAAAATTCAACTGGTATTCTCTTTGGTACAATTACCGTAGATGACAGGAATAATAGATAAGAGAGGACAGAGATGAGAGATCATTGTCAGATTTATGCAATGCAGTTGAACCCTCCTAATGGACATTCTGCCAGGAGGACCTATCTCTATTGAGGGTACCAAAGTTTGGCCCCAGAAATGGTGCGTTGTACTGTGCATGTCAGGACAAAATGTAGCAGGTGAAGTAAAGGGCCTATATTGCTGCCTACTGCCTGCTCCTGTTTGGGGACCACTGGCATGCCTGGTAAAAGTTTTCTGTGTCAGATTCACAAAGGCACCGTGGAGTAGTGTTGATGAAGATTCGACCTATTCAGTTACTTTGTCAAATTCTGCTGAACAGATAATACATACATTGAAAAGACAGTTAGCAAATAGTATATATACAGTGTACATTATTTTGTCCAAGCGTGTATCCACTTTTTGAGTGTGGCCCACTTAATGATGCTGGCTCCACCCGTTCCTCCACAGTGGACACGGTGCTTTTTGAGTTAAGTTCACTGATATCATCGTTCTTGCAATAATTTATGCAAAATAACTTCCTGAGAAGTCGTATCGTCCCTAACCTAAAATCACGATAGGTTGCACAGTATATGATGGGATTCATGAAACTGTTGCTTATCGCTAACCACGTGAGTATGAAATCTAAAATCTGGGGTGTCGAATCCTTCTTATCCTCCGGCAGCAGGGACAAAATTAATTGTTGAATGGTGAAAGGTAGCCAGCATATAAAGAACACGGCAACAGTTACAGCCATCGTTATGAGTGCCTTGTTCTTCTTCGGTTTGAGAGCGCTGTTGTTCATTTGTTTCGATAAAGCGGTGATGTCACGCACGTGGCGATTGGTAATTTTGAAAATCTTATAATAGCAGAAGGAGATGAGGCACATCCCTGGCACAACCTGGAGGCAAAATGAATAAATGACGGTAGTTATGCTTCTAAAGTCCAGGTGACAAACAAATGTCTTTGGATTAAATCTAAAGACTCCAAGTCCAAAAAATGGTGCCAGTAATGTCAGTATATTCAATACCCAGCAAAACACGTTGATCAAAATACAGCGTAACGTTGTCATTAAAGATGGATACCGCAGTGGGTTTGAAATCGACAAAAAACGATCGAAGCTGACGGCGGCTAATGTGGCAATTGAAACAGCCACGAATAACTGTGCAAAGAATCCATGGATATTTCTAGCCGTCGGAGTAGCAGGCCACATCCCGTTGACTGATAATGGTATACTTGTTGCCATTAAGACCAGGCCTGCTGAAAGATCCGTGATGGCCAGATTGATCATGAAATATCCTGGGTTATTATGGAGACGTTTAGTCAGGAAGAGGACGGAAAGATTTAGGATGTTCCCCAGGACTGTGAATATTGCCACTATGATAATAATCACAATGTATCCAGTTTGATGGCTGCATAAAGGTAATCCCAAATCACCGCATGGTTGATCTGCTTCGTCCGTGGAAACCATTGTTCAAATTATCACACAAAGTTACTTATCAAAATGATGAAAGTCCTCAGTGCATTTTTGCCTCGTCAACAGGGAACAAACATATGCATTAATAAAATTGACATGTTGGATGTAAATCCGTTTAGTCTGGACTCCGATGTCCACCTTTTGCTTTAGGGGTATCTAATATTTTTTTGTTCGATTGCGAGTCACCACAGGAAGCATCACATAAACTCAAATTACTGTATATCTCCATCTGATCCCAGGGATGAAATTGTTAGCATTCTGTCCCAAATATATCCATCTCATCAATGTCAGAAATATTCCTCCACATTCCAACAAAAGAAAATGCTAGAAGATAATGGAAAAATTAGATCTCACAACAAAGTTCCAAATTTCTTTGCTCTGCTGTTTATGCAAATGCGAGGTGTCGAGTCTTTCTCAATATAATCACCCAATGTACTGGTAATTGTTGAAATTGGCCCTCTTACTGACTCATGAAGTACCGGTACTAGTATTGGTCTTCTTTTACATTGCTTGTGATTGCAACTGTGCCCGTTGTCGATCCTAAGACATGTAAGAGCCTTGGAATGGATGCTGTTCCATTCTGATACATCCTCAGCAACTATTGATTAGTTGATATACATTCCGTGATAGAAATCAAAAATGGATGTCTTGAATTGTCAGTAATATGGTCTGATCAATTATGATGAGGTGGATTGAACATTGTACAGTCCACTCTCGTTATACCGCCACTGGCGGTATAACAAGGGTAATGTTGTTGGCAATGTTGAAATGCCTTCGACCGAGGAAGTCAATTGTCTGTGGCAGTATATCGAGGGGCGGTATAACGAAAGTGGACTGTACAATACCTGAAGGTGAAGTCCAAATACGTCTGTGACTTGCTCATTATTAATCATCTTTCATTATATCATAATAAAATGGCTCCGTCTGGTCAGTCATTCTGTTGGACAATCAAGATGTAGCAGAATTGCCCCAATCTCGTACCCAGAGATTCGTTACGCACGGGCTGAGGTTGTAGGTCACTCCACTAATCTCTGGAGATGGCTACAGACTACTTTCGGAGGTTCCAAGACGTGTGTTACACACTGCGCATGAAATATACTAATTTTTTTACCGTTTCGCCCCAAGTTTATGTAGAGGTCCAAGTAGTACTTTGTTTTTTCCTTTAAAAATACAACATACAGATCCCTCATGAAAAACTTCCTAAGGACATTTCTGTGTGTAATATTTTACACTGCAATTAATCGGCCCAAGCGTAACAAATCTCTGGGTACGAGATTGGAATTGCCCAAGAAAAGCTGTCTTCAGCAAGCATTTATGAAAACAAAAACATTTCCTTCTTTTCACATATATATGTCACTCTTCCGTAAGTTGAATATTTAATGCCTCATTTAAGAATCTGCCATTGTTATCCGAAACGTCTACAGAAAATGAGAATATTTCATGCTGTCTGCATGGAAACTGAGCCAAATTGGAAGTATCCGATATTGATTCTTCTGTACCGTAATTTAGTAAATATTGTCTGATATCCAATATCTCATCGTCCTGAGAAGTCAATGGCTGCTTCTGCTTCACGGGATGGAAATCATCGAGTTTTCTCTCTCTCGGCACATGGCTGTAACTCATCAAGTGAAACAGTGATTTATGTCAATTAATATTCAGGTACAGGTACAGGTACAGGTTGATGGTAGGCAAAGATGAGGGGAAGGGTATTCAGGCGAGACTAGGATCTGTCTCAGTAGTGACGTCTAGTGACAGCCAGAAGAAGTTGTAAGAACCCACAAATCCAGTGGTTCTAAATCAGTCTGCCAACATTTGTTATTTTAGGTGCCTGTTCAAGAGGAAGAGGTTGATAAAACGTTTTGGGGTGAACTGGAATCTGAATCAGAGTCAGAGGAAGAATCCGAAGGATCGGAGTCTGAGGAGGAACCGGACAAATCAGGACTTATTACACCGGCTGATGGGTGTGTAAAAGACAGTACTTAGAACAAAGAATCCAATATGGCTGCCAGAGCCACCATCTTGGGCTTCATCTGAGAATGGCGATAATCAGATGTGTTCCCCTCCAGTTGGAGGTCTTCAATCAAATAGAAGGGCCTCTTGCGTAGAAGCACTGGCTTACCAAGCAAATCATCATGTTTGTACTTTGAGATTCAAAAATTTATTCAACTGTAAATTAATCTAGCATTCTCCTTACAGTGGCCTGGTCACACCGAGTGGTTTAACATCAATACCTGCCGGCATGGAAACACCTGATATGATAGAGTTGAGGAAGAAAAAGATAGAAGATTTGATGGAGGGCGGTGAAACGCCTCAGTTGTATCAAGTACTGCCAGAAAAGAAGGCTGCCGTTGGGGCGCAGGCCATGATGGGATCAGCACATATGTATGATATGTCAGGGGTATGTATTGCTCTTCAGTATGGCCAGAGTGTTGCGGTAATTTCCTCCAAATAATTGCTGTCCAAGTTAAAACTGCCACTTTGCATGATTGGAGTTCTACAGCAGCAAACAGGCAGTCTCTTATGGACATAGTAAAGAGTGGAGTGGTGGTGATTCCTTATTGATGTAACATATAATTGGTCTCGAAATGTGGGTTTTATGTTATTGTAGATACATCCAATTTCTGGATGTAACTTGTGTACAGATTAGTTGATATTATTCTTTTTGTTATTGCTAGGTTCCGGCTGGTCCTCCCAGTAAAAAACAAGATTCACGAATCACAGAAGGTGTCGAGGTGGCGCTCAATCCCGAGGAGTTGGACATGGACACTGCAGCGATGCAGGCCAAGTACGACGAGACAATGAGGGAGCAACAGTCACAGATCGAGAAAGAGGATCTCAGCGATATGGTGGCCGAGCATGCGGCTAAACAATCCAAAGTAAGTGACTGGGGTTGTGCTTTTATTCTTAGTAAAGGAAACTGGTTGTTATCATCTTACTCTATATTACAATACAAGGACTGGTTTTTGTCAGAGTCCAACTCATGACCTCCTTACTCTAAGCACTCCATGCCTTGGCTCTTAAAGGAGTTCGACACCGAAGTTGTAAACACTCACTCACTGGTTCTCTATCCACGGACGCCTGCGGTGCTGCCACCTATTGTCGGTGATATGTACTGACGTAAATATCGTGAGTGAGTTGCATCGGACCGGGAACCAGTCTAACGATCACGGGTGCTGCCACCTGCACGAAGGAATAAAACTAGTTTGCCGACCATATTTGTAAACAAACCAGCTTGTTCGCAACTTCGGCGTCTAACTCCTTTAAAGCAGTGTGAAGTGTGTTGCAGTTGTGAACTAGTGATATATTCTCCCAAAAGAAGGAAGCACTGTGGTCAGAAAACACAATTCTGAACTTTTTTTGTTCAATAGATGGAAGCACTGTCGTATGTGATCACACGGAACAATTATGAATTAGTAAATTGGCTACTGACCTACTTTTCTTGGCACTCAGCTGCGATCATAGATATAATCAACGTACTTTGATTCTGATGAATATAACTGTAATAGCAAGAGCTTCATCCCGTGATTGAAGCTCTGGAAGGACGTTCTGACCTAGTGAATCACCATCACCCAAATCATTTTTTCCGTTTATTACTCAAATATTTATTCTAATTGGGTAATCATGGCAATCATGGTGGAATGAGTACCCAGTGCTATGGACCCACTGTCATTCCAAAGTAGGCCACTTGTATCAATTAACTCTTATGGTGCCAGCATTATGATCAGGCAATTTTCAGTACTGTTGAGTGCCAAGTGAATAGGAAAATTTGGAGGAAGGTCGCTAGGTAGGAAGCTGATATGATATGATAACCTTTAGTACACTTACTTTAGTGTCGTTTACCGGTATATCATGAAAACTTCTAGCTGTCTGTGGGTTCATGCAAAAATCTGTCTTGAAAGATGTTTCAAAACATGACCATAGACTGTTCTGTTTCAGAACGAGAGGTCTTGTGCTTCCAATAGTTATTGATGGACGGAGGGCTAACTCTTGTAGATTGTACATGTATGGCTTTATGTTTCTAAGAAAAGTCTCTACTAGGCGTAACTGCAGCCTATTCCCTTACAGTTTGTACATGTAGGCATAATACTCATCTCCTGTTTGGTATCTTTACAGAAACGAAAGAAACAGCAACAAGACAGTGGTAAAGCTGCCAAGAAGTACAAGGAATTCAAGTTCTAGTTACCAGAGTGTGGTTATGGACAATTATCTACCGTTCATCTGGCTGGAGCATGTATAGATGAAGACAAGTTCAGGATTTTTTGCTCGGATGACCTTACAACTTTTCACTACCTATCAATGATAAAGACGTATTGAGTGTTGATTGGTCTTGTTATCAACTGCACCTTGTAAAGCCAAAGTTCTATCTGTGTAAGACATCTTTATGGCATAATCATGTAGGACATCAGTGCTACGTTGATCGACTGTTCCACGTCAAGTTTGTGGATCATGATACGTGTTTATGTACATGTCGATGGAATAAATTTTACTTATTCAACATCTTTGCTTTTGATTTAATTGATGGTTCTTATCCAATCTTCCTATTTTCTCTCTGGCAAATCTTTAGTATCCAGGTGATAATGCAATAATTAATCTGTCAAAATTTCAGGCAAACCCAAGAAATCAGAGATGATGTAACCCTATAACCCAGGACAGATGGATTCAGAATGAATTTTTGTTTCCCGGTGATGATATAATAACTGATCTTTCAAAATTTCAGGCATTACCCAGAAATCAGAGGCGATATAACCCAGGGCAGATGGATTCTGAAATTACGATCCCTATGAATAACTTTGGGATTGGATATTCAGTGTCACTGGGTGACCAATGGAGAAGTCAGCATGATTTACTTGAAATATATACCAGTACTCTCGATACCTTTTGTCTCTGTACGTGATATCTCCATGCACAGCCTAACATTCCAACATGGTTGCAATGCACTGTATCAAACAGAGAACCAAATGTCGAAATGGCATTACTCTCCCTGACTTGCTCCTGCTAAGCAATCAAACAACACATATTTATATACATGCATTTTATTTCTTTTCAGTTACGTAATAAATGTACAGTGTATATAAGCAGATAAAATAGAGATGAAATACTCCAGAGTATTCTTCTAGTCAAATTACCCACTTCAAGAGAAATGCCATGATTAATTCTATCTTTCAACTGCAAACAATACACATGTACATTGTATATTAAGCAGACAATTTCCGTAATTCACTTCAACGTTTCAGCAGTACAAATATCTGTTTGCTGGAAGAATGAGAGATTTTACAAATCTGGACGATGAATATTCAATATCACTCTAAAATTCATAAACTGGTAATATGTTGTGCATAGAAACTTTAAATTTACTGAATACTGACTTCTTGGTTCAACTCTAAAATATAGTCTGAGTGTATTGTTCAAACACATGACACAAGTGCAAATACAGAGATTCCATTGTTCATGTACAGAAGTGCAATAGAAAATCAATTAGAGTGGTGACCTTTGTGGATGAAAAGATCTCTTACAAAATACCGGTAATCCCTAAATTGGGATAAAACCTCCAAAACATCTTCAGAATTGTAAGGAATGAAAATAATCACTCCCCAGAGAAGAGAACCCCTGGGAACATGCTGCTGTTTTGAATCTCCTCATTGTACTATTGTACATGCAGGAATCGTTACAGTTGGTGTCATATATGATCTTTTCAACAACAGCACTTTGAAAATATTTTTTATGGTAGCAAAAGATGAGCTAAACCACTGAATAGAACGACCTACCTAAACTTCAACAAGCTGGAATAATATGAACACCTCTTTGTCAATCTCAATAAATAGCCTACAAAGAAGAGCTACCTTTAATGTCATGCATGCTTCTAATAAAATATGTAAAAAGTAGAACATTCAAATAGTAGTCAGAATATATAGGTCACTCTCTTGTATGCGTAATATGAGAAGTTATGTGATATCCAATTAAATGATGCAAAATCAAGTTAATCTATTTCAAGTAAACCTCTATTGCCTCATGCTCTGCACCGAGCTGTTTGCAATGTGGAAATACACCAAATGTCATTGGTTTGGGGTAGCATTTGCCAGGTTCTTAGCATTTTCCCTGTTTTCAATATTCAGCGTACAGCATACAACTACATGGTAAAGAGGGATATAATATACCGGTACATGTAGTGATTTAACTTCGCTTCAAAACTTTTTTTTGAGATGGCAGTACACCCGGTACTGTCCACAGCTGACACCAGGATACAATACGGGTATTGTATTGAGAGGCAAGTGCCAAATGGCATTATCAACTCTACACACAATATTGGGTGAGGTAATGTACAGTAGAAGAAACCAGCATCCCGGAGAAATCGAAGTGAGTTCTCCCCTCTGTCACATGAAGAATGTAGGGATCAACCCGAGTGTTGATCCCAGCCGTCATCAATCAAACCAAGGGTTTAAAAGTGTGAAACAAACTTATTCATTGAATAATGCGTAAAAACTTGAAACGTAAAGCGACTAGGGATCTTAGAATTTTTCTCAAACACCCTCTGTCCTCAAAGGGTTATATCAGCAACACTAAAAACAGTAACACTGACATATTAATTCTTATGAGAAAAGTAGCCATGGTCCCTATAAATGCTGAGAATCAACTTGCCTCATGATTGTAATCTGACCCTATACTTCTAGTGATGCACAAACTTTTTAAAGAACAATGAAACACATGCGTGTTCGATCACTTGCGCCTTGCTTGGAAAAGCTCGGATATTGCGCATTGTGGAGCATGCGCAGTGAGGCCGAGTAAACGAACGATGTCACGCCTGTTTAAAGTAAAGTGTCATGGCGTCTATGAAGGGCCAAGTAAATGAACGGTCTCGCGCTTTGCTCTAGTAAAGTGGCATGGCGCCATAGCATTTACTCTTTCTCCATTGGCTGAATCGGATTTGCTGCCATCTTTTCCCGAAGTAACTGGCTCAGGGGGAGGGAGTTCGTAGCGCCCAGGGCAACAGGCCCGACTTGGAGAACTTCCGGTAAATAAAATGCTGTCGTGCCAGACCGGCGTAGGCGCGAGTAAGAAATTGGCCATGCTATTTATCATGAACACAGAGAAGGATCCCTCTGGTCCTCTTGCGAACATTTCCCTCTGTTCTACGAACATAACAGCAATCCCTATACCGGTTATTCCTTATAGAATAAGATACATTACAGCAAATTTATTGCTTGACTAGGTCAGTTAAGTGTTCAGTAACTTATGGTACAGGTGTTGTATGTCAGCTCCCTTGACCCATTGGCATAAAATCTCATTGCACAGAACTCTTCCTTGGCTGTGTTCCCATTCAAACATGCAGTTGTAAGAGAGCATCAGTTCAAGTACAGTGGAACCTCTCTATTAAGGACACCTTTGGGACTGACAAATGCTGTCCTTAATTGAGAGGTGTCCTGATTATAGAGGTTGAAATGAATAGAAATCACCAGTTTGGGACTGAACATTGGTGTCCTGATTACAGAGGTGTCCTCCTGGCAGAGGTGTCCGTTAAGGGAGGTTCCACTGTACTTATATGGGCCGTGGCAGAACATTAACAGCAAATGTCAATACCAAGACAGTGCCCACAAGTGCCAGGGTCAACACGAGGCCTACAATACTGAATATACACGCATGACGTCCTCGCCGACGGGCTTCCTCAAGACGATTCCGTTGCTTAGCACCACGTGAGAGGAGTGACGCAGCCAGGGCCATGGAACCACACCAAAGGTTACAGAAAATGCAGCTGAGAATTGATGGGATGAGGAAATCTCGTGGTGCTCGTTCCACCTGAGTTTGGACAACAAGAGGCTGGACTTCTGCTGGTGGGTTTCCCTCACCACCTGCTTGCGGTGGCNCAGAGAAGGATCCCTCTGGTCCTCTTGCGAACATTTGCCTCTGTTCTACGAACATAACAGCAATCCCTATACCGGTTATTCCTTATAGAATAAGATACATTACAGCAAATTTATTGCTTGACTAGGTCAGTTAAGTGTTCAGTAACTTATGGTACAGGTGTTGTACGTCAGCTCCCTTGTCCCATTGGCATAAAATCTCATTGCACAGAACTCTTCCTTGGCTGTGTTCCCATTCAAACATGCAGTTGTAAGAGAGCATCAGTTCAAGTACTTATATGGGCCGTGGCAGAACATTAACAGCAAATGTCAATACCAAGACAGTGCCCACAAGTGCCAGGGTCAACACGAGGCCTACAATACTGAATATACACGCATGACGTCCTCGCCGACGGGCTTCCTCAAGACGATTCCGTTGCTTAGCACCACGTGAGAGGAGTGACGCAGCCAGGGCCATGGAACCACACCAAAGGTTACAGAAAATGCAGCTGAGAATTGATGGGATGAGGAAATCTCGTGGTGCTCGTTCCACCTGAGTTTGGACAACAAGAGGCTGGACTTCTGCTGGTGGGTTTCCCTCACCACCTGCTTGCGGTGGCGGCACTGGCTGATAGTAATGCATTGGTATAGAAGCTTGTCCGCCAGGATACTGGGGTGGTCCTTGATACTGCCATACTGCTGGTGGATGTGGGTCAGACATCTCACCTGGCTCCTAAAATGAACAACAGAATAGCATTCTAATCACTGTTTCAAAAACAAAACAAATTCTAATCTAAAGCAGATGTAAACAATCCAGATTTTGATATGTTGAATCAGGCACAGACCAGGCCACAGACAGATGAGATAGGCCTATTCTATTGGCCTAGGCTACTTACATGGACCATATCGTCATATGCCCTGTATGTTGGCGATGACATCATTATATTATGCCTGAAAGGAAAGAAAAAGCTGACAGTATACAATACAACCTAGCCCATATTCAGTTTACGGGAGTTACCAGGTTATGGTGACCGTTATTGTCCGCCACAACAACCCATGAGGACTCCCAGGCCAGCTGACCTCCGCCTGCTCTGCTGAGATCGAGCACAGGTGCCTGGAGGACTGTCACCAAATGGATTAAAACACACCAGGACGAGTACGGTAAAACTCGCTAGGGGTCATCGCCGGAGGCAATGCAAGCTACGACTCTTTGCGAGTTTTACACCTCCTGTCGTGTTTATAATCCTTTTTGTGACAGTCCTCCAGGCACCTGCTGTGGATATCGAGAGAGCCAGTGGCTGATCCACCTCGCTTCGGCATGTTCGGTCCTCGCTCAATCCAAAAACACGGGGGTGGGCCTTCAACTGTGCTGTTTCATTTTACTAATGCTAAAAAGCCAAAAAGAAACAGCAAAAACAAGTACACTGTACTGGCAACATGTGTAATGTGTACATCCTTCAGTGCATGCATATTGGCCACAATATACAGTAGCCTACATTGTATACCAATAATGCAGTCAGAAAAGGAGTGAACATTGTTGTCATTTTCTCTCCTTGTTATCAGGTTGTAGTCAACACCGATCGTCAAAAACGGAGCTTCAACATCGAAAATGAATTATTAACTTACTAGAGCGCGAAAATATGACAGAAATTTGGCCGTCTGAAGTTCTTCTTCCGAAGATACTGCGGATGCTATCATGAAGCCCAAAACAGCCTACGCCATTACTGGTCCACTCTCCGTGGCAGAGTTCACCCACTCACTTCTCTGGAGAGTTGTTGCTCGTCCGACCTAGGGACGAGGGTAGGTAGCCTGGTCTCCTTCTCTCGAGCGCTGCGAGGGCGTAGGACTAGTCTAGCGCGCCGCTATGCCCGGGAAGCGACCGGAAGAACAAAATGTGATTTAAGTCATCATTCAGTTGATTGAAGGAATAACAACTGAATACGATGAATATGAAAATCTTTTTATTTCTTCCATCTTGTACGTACAATGATGCCGAAAAAAGGCGGGAATTTCTGAAACTGGTGCCCGATCCTGACAGTGTTGGCTTAATCTTGGAGAAATTATAGGCCCCTAATTCCTCCAAGGCTTAACCATTGCCGTGCACGTCAACGGTGGGAATTTTCGGTCAGATCACTCGTGAAAAAAATGATACGCCCATCCAGAGCTGATTTCATTGTTTACAGGCCTATGCCTACCGTACTTTGAATTTCGAACCGCAGCGCAGTCCATGTTATTACTATGCTCTTCCTTCTACCGACGTCTAAACGGGTTGGGAGGGCGTCAGTGCCAAAGCGAATGGTGAGCAAGCACAGAAGAGAATCGGCCACCAGTCAGGTATCTGTGCATTTATGTTATACAATCAATCTTTGTTTCCTGTGCATGACCCTATACGTTGGTGTGATACGTCAGAGAGGAGTATAGTAGGCGACAGAGGCTACTTCTATTTACATACATCTGATCATCTAACAGTACATTTTCTGGTCGCCCAAATGTCAGTCGATTTCTTCAATCAATCATATACAATATACTTGAGATCATGGTTTCGCTTTTTGTTCCTCTGAAAAGTTCTGTGTGGTAGGTAGGATGTTCTTCCAATAGATGACCCTCTTGCAATAATCGTGCACTATATATACAATGGGTGAAGGCTAAATAGGACGGTGTATTAACTAGGCTAATCTGGCCATAGGCTTGCTAGTTCCAAAGGGTAGTCAACCAGGCTGAATTTTACGCCTTTTTAGCCGCGGCCGTCCCTCCAGTCATTACTATGGAAACGACAACGATGATAATAATGGCTGTGATCACAAACGACACAATAGCCAAGATTCCAGCATTGCGACCATGTCGTTTGGACTCCTTTATTTGTCCACCCTTGTAGTGGCGGATGGATGAAATCGACGCCAGGATCGCCATCAGACCGATAAACGGGTTGATCAAACAGCAGCAGACGGTCAATGGTAAGTAATTGGCCGGTTGTGGTTCCAATGGAGGGCTGTCGCTGTCTGGAAGGAGCTTCTTTTCCAAGGTGACGGCCATGGTGCTGGTATGCTCGTTGAAGGTCACCTCGGACTCGATGTACCGATGATGTTGGTCCACGTCCTTGGACGTCACTTGGATCGCACTATCCGTGGGCAATGTCCACTGGAAGAAGACAAATAGTGAAAGTAGTTTTGGACAACCACGCCCAGGAATGAAAAATTCGGGTCCGACGAAATGTTCTCTGAAGCCAAGCGCACATTTGCGACAAAACTCAATACGTTAGGGGTGTCTGTTAAAATCGACTGACCTGGCTGAATTACGAGTCGACAGCGTTGGGTCAGTCGACTTTAAAAACACCCCTAACACATTGAGTTTTGCCGCAATGGGTGATTTCAAAGTTGGTGTTAACACGGTGTTTACAATGCTTTAATGCATTGTAAACACCGTGTTAACACCAACTTTGAAATCACCCAATGTGCGCTAGGCTTTACAGTGGTTAACTTACGTCCGTCAAGTGTGAAGAAGCCCTGTCTCCATTGGCGTTATCGGCATAGGATCTCGGGACGAGGGAATCCGCAGAGTTAACCGACATCGGCTATTAGAGGAGAAATAAACAAACATGTATATTAATTGAATATTGAATTAGTGTACCCAGTTTTAGCGAAAATATCATACCGTGGAGAGATCAATACTCTTTAAAGCAAGGTTCATAGGCACACGGAATTGGTCCGATTCAGGTCCGCAAAAAATCTATCAAATGGACTTCAGCGTTGTCGTATCCGGAAAACTAGGGGCAAACGGACTGGAAACGGATCGGATCCGTGTGCCAATGAACCTTGCTTAAAGCTGACGTGAATGAACAAAAACTGGAGATTCCAGCTTTGAAAAAGACCACCACGCCACGGTGGTGGTCAAGAGAAATACAAACGACCATAAGGCACTTTCAAAACACCTCCAGAACATGATAGACTACCAGCATATTTGGTGGCGCCACTGTATTCTCCATGAGTCTGTCAATGGAGTAACATCGAGCGATGGCGTCCCGATGACGTCAGCAGGTCGAAGGCGTTATGTTCTTTCGGAACCAGAGAGGAAAGTTGATCACCATTCTATAGTATTCACTTCTTGTTGACATTTATGGTGTTATCCAAGCACCAGTTGAAAACATTTATGCATTCAAAAACAATACAACACTCATTTGACGTACATCAACGTCATCAGATATCATTACATATACGTTGCGGAAAATTCTTATTTTATTCCTTTGGCCATAATTACCGTAATCAATTAAATATTCTTTCTACAAATACACACACATCGCGCAAGTCATGCATGTATTACTGCTCAGACCAAGTACATTGCATTTCTGTGAAAATATATTCAAATAACGAAACTATGGCCAAAGAAATCAAATAAGATTTATATGCAACATGTTTGCAATGATACCAATTGGAGTTTCTGAAACTCAGACGAGTGGTGTATTATTTGTTGATGCCGAAGTTTTCGCCATTGTACCATATATATCAACTGGGCGCAGACACTAAAGAACCCTGACCAACCTCATACTCGGTTCCTACGGATCGTACCGGTACTAAGTCTATCAGGCTCTGTCACTAAGACACTATCTCTTGATGTGTCCCGAATGAAAGCCTGAGACTGAATACAGTGGCGCCACCAAATAGGCCGGTAGTCTATCATGTTCTGGAGAAACTCCGAAGGGCGTTCGCACTTCTGTAGACCACCATACTGTGGCGCTGTGGTTTTTGTTCATTCACGTCAGCTTTAAGAAGGGCAGGGCACTTGTTTGAAAGAGCGCACCTTCGAGATTGAAAAGAGCACTCACTCCGAAGGATGACCTAAGCCAACAGAAATTCAATACTACCTTTGTATTAAGCCTTGGAAAAAAATGTCATGAGCCTTGGTTCAAGTGTATCAGATCAACCAATCTGACAATGTTTGTCCTATCCAAACGCACCAAAATGGTAGATTGCATAATCTCTATATACTTCAAAAATGGGCAGGGTGCATTTGACAGAGTTCAAAATGAGGGCAGGCAGCATTTTGTGACTTTATAAACGGCGGGGTGCTGCGCCCCTCTAGCGAGGGTATTGGTCCATATTCATAAACAAAGTGTGATAGTTCTTTTGTGTTGAACAAAGGATAAGTGTCACACTTAGACTTAAGCAGTTTTATGAATATGGGCCCAGGGTCCATATTCATAAACATACTTTAGTCAAAGTGTGATACTTTAATCTTTTGTGCTGAACAAAGGATAATTAGTGTCACAGATAGACTTAAGTAGTTTTATGAATATGGTCCCAGGGGCCGTATGCACAAAACATCTTAAGTGTAAAATTTCCCTTAAACTATTGTTCCAAACAAAAGATAAGGGAAATTTTACACTTAAAGCGAATGGCTCGCGGGGTTTGTTGTGGCGCCATGACAGCTGGTCATCGATATCAAGCACCATTTTGAGAAAAAGGCAAAAGAAGGATTTTAGTTTAATGGGAAATTCATTAGGCAGCCAAACTTCGGAGGCGTATTCTGCAAAATCTGCCGCTTCAAAATCAATGGGAATAGTACAAAATGTACATCTTGACCTACTAAATTTTTAATGGAACCTCGTCCCCAGTGTTTACATTCGCATATTTGCACAGGTGTTGCATATGGCTGGAGCACTGCTTTGCCTGGAGGCTAGATTCACTCTCTATGGAAGGTACCACCAAAAATGTAAACAAACCCCGCGAGCCATTCGCTTTAAGATGTTTTATGCATAAAGCCCCTGGGTCGATATTCATAAAACTACTGTCCCCATATTCATAAAAGAATGACTTAGTCTAAGTATGGTACTTATCTTTTGTGTTGAACAAAGGATAAGTGTGACACTTAGACTTAAGTAGTTTTATGAATATGGACCCTAAGTCTAATAAGCAAGAAGTCAATCTCCAGAATTCACGAATTTTCGACCCCAATCGGGGTCTTTTTCAAGTGGAACTTTACAAACTGAAACTCTATAAAAGACTGAAGTCTAAGTGTGACACTTATCCTTTGTCAAACACAGAAAAGATAAGTATCACACTTCGACTTTTTGGACCCTGCAGTGTGACGTGCAAGCTGCAGGATGATTTCATACCCTCTTGATGTAGATCTACTCGTAAGTCCATTTCCTTACCCTTTCACTCCTGTGTAGACCAGACGTTGAAGGTTGTGGCTCCAACTGCGGCGATGGGGTTCTTGGCTTTGGTGACAACCTTTCCCTTGGTGGCGATTCATGCCTTTCCCTTGGTGGCGATTCATGCCTTTCTCTTGGTGGCGATTCATACCTTCTTTCCCTTGGTGGCGATTCATACCTTTCGCTTCGTCGTGATCCATGCCTTTCCCTTGGTGGCGATTCATACCTTCTTTCCCTTGGTGGCGAGTCATACCTTTCCCTTGGTGGCGATTCATAGCGATAGTGCCGGTGGGGGGAAGGTGTCCTTGGTCTCCTTGGAGATCTTGACCTTCTTGGCGATGGAGTCCTTGCTGCCCGCCTCGGATAAGGTGAACCGCTGGGTTTCTGCAGGTAATAATCTGGTTCTGGTTCGGGCTTCGGTGGTGGTGTGGAAGACGCCGGTGGTTTCTGGGTCTGTATTAGCGGTGGCGGTGGCGGTGGGTGTGGTGGTGTCACAACCTGCGGTGGCGGTGTTATCACAGCCGGTGGCGGTCGTGCTGATGAAATATCATCAAAGTTAGCCTGGGTTCCAATGCTGTCCATGTTCGTACTCTTTCTAAAGGGCATGAGAACAAATAATTTTATATACAAACTGAGTAGACAAGCCGTGGACCTGGATCCGGTTGTTCCAAACATCATCACACTGACGTGATGTTAGCCATTGTAGTTAACGCCACGTTAGGGATACCGCCAAAATAGCGCTGACGCCTAGAATGTTGAACTACCCAACCCTGCTGATATCAGACAACGGATATGATATCAGACAACGGATATGAAATTGACATGATTTATGTACTGTATAACCCTCCTTGCGGACACCTCTCTATTGAGGACATTTCTGGATAAGGACGCTTTCGTTCAGTTCCAAATTTTCCTACACATTTTGAATTGGACCCTGTCCCAGGGGTATCATTTAGAGGTTCTACTATTGGAGGAGAGAAAGCTATCTCACCCCACACTACAGGGTGAAAATGCACCAAGTGGGTACACCACCATCGAACTGGCCACACTGGCAATGGTGGTATGGTACCCCACACTACAGGGTGAAAATGCACCAAGTGGGTACACCACCATCGAACTGGCCACACTGGCAATGGTGGTATGGTAAGCTATACCATACAAAAGGAAGCAACAATCAGGAACTTACCTGAGAGATTAGATTTGGAGGACAGAACTTAGGCGCTCCGAAGAGAAAAACCTTCGACGAGTTATCGGCTACCTTCGACCACTTTTTCCAGTTCGATATTCACCAAGATTTTAATGACAATATTGTTGTGTTGGGCCTATCACAGATTTTTAGACCTGCACAAGGTCTACACAAAGACCAGTTTGGCCAACACCCGAACTGTCGTCTGTCATATTGTAAAGGCTTTGTGAGAAAGGATTCTAAAGGATGAACGCGTTGCTCACTGGGCTGTGTCAACATATAGATATTTTGAGATTTACTGCATTGTACTTGAATTTCTAGCGTGACCATTGAACTTCCACTTCTTTGGTATGTAGGTGAGGAGGCCTGTAGACAAACCAGCCAATTCAGTGTATAGCGGGCCTGGTAGGCCTATAACTCTCAGCACGAAATACCTTATATATAAACTTACTTGCGCTAGAATAGAAGGCACAAAATATAACTAACAATGAATAATGATATTAATATACTGTAGATCCTCCACTGACAGGAAGAAATAAAGATATGGAAGTAGGACTGTGAAGATGTCCAGGTGCGGATCTGGGCCCGGCACGCACCCCCCTTTCGGCCAACAAATCTGTGAAATTGACCGTGAAATTATGAAATTTGGAGCAAATCATTGAAATTTACTGCAGATTTCAATGTTTCTAGCAGAGTGCGCCCCCTGTTTTCCAAAATCGTGTATCCGCCCCTGATGTCTGCTTATGATGACTCAAATTAGAGCCAGGAAATGGGACTGTCAACTAAACTCAAAGTGTCACTCCACATCATTTTATTATACAAAATCAAAACAAAATTGTTAAAGTACTGGTAGAGAACGAAACAGTTACAACAAACTGACAACACTCTGAAGCAATTCCAGGCGGTTACATCTAAAAGACAACTGTCTGCAGTCAGCTACGGCCCAAAGCCACCTAACTGGTCGATAAGTTCAGGCAGGCGTGTAGAAATCATGAAAATGCTGTGTCTGTGTGATGAGAATACAACTTATGTGTTCTAATGTCCTTGTCCAATAGTTGCCATCAAGAATATATAAGTACATGTACCAAGAATGTATAACCAGTAATAAAGCAAAAGGGTGGGCATTAACTTATTTTTTCTGATAATAGAGGGCGTATGGTAATTGACCAATGTTTAGATTTAACGGTTGTTGACTGAATTGTATTATTGAGAATATCATCAATATTTTTATGTAAAGTTTGTTACAGGCAAATTACTAGCATTTTTTTTTTTTTTGATTTGGTGAAACCATGGATTTGTTAGGTCAGAGCATGGAGGTATCTTTATTATACCTCCATGGTCAGAGTGCCAACTCTGAGATCAATTACAATATCAATTTGTCAAAAATTGGGTGATTCAAAAATGCTTTGTAGCTCGGTTATTTCTGAGTGCATATAACCGTGGAAGGTGTCATTTTGTTTGTAATGATCTTCTCTACACAATAATCCTTTACAAATTAAGATCCATACGGTTACAGGGTCACCAGAGGCAATTTACTAAACCCACTTTCGGAGTTGCACATTCTTGGTACTTATTTATTTTTGCTACATGTATGTATCAGATTTGAAGGGTGTCAGTGAATGAGACATAAAACTATGGCGATCCAGACAGTCTGCATCTCATATCAACTAAAGTAAACAGGCCTAAACAAGATTTTCTGAAAATCTATGTGGTCCCACAGATGTGGAGTAATTGCTGGCTTGGCACACAGTACCAATATTAATGAGGCCATCTCACAATTTGCTGGGGTGTTACAGGGTGTACAACCATGGAGGTATAATAAAAATACCTCCATGGTACAACCAATACCTCTCCCTCATCAAATGTTAGGCCAAGATGCAGAATAGCACAAAATTGACACACAAAATGATAATAAGCAAGAAGTCAATCTCCAGAATTCACAAATTTTCGACCCCAACCGAGGTCTTTTTCAAGTGGAACTTTACTTTGGTCTTTTCTGGAGTTTCAGTTTGTAAAGTTCCACTTGAAAAAGACCCCGGTTGGGGTCGAAAATTCGTGAATTCTGGAGATTGACTTCTTGCTTATTATCAAATGTTAGGGGTATCAATACCGGTACTTCTCTAGCTTTCCTAGAGGGCGCCTGAAATGAGGACTAATAAACAACCTTCTCCCATTCATGCACCACATAGGCCCACTCATAGATGGTCCCTGACCAATCTGACAATGGTAAATACATTAAATCACTGTGACAATGCTAAAATATTGTCAACCACATCACTCTTGAGAAAAATATACAATAAATCTTTGTATAAATACTGTACATATAGGGCAATAAAAAAATTGGAATTAGACAGATGATTTGAGTGCTGTCAGGCACAAAATGCACAACATGGTGGGGGAAAATCATGTCAATATGATCAAGGCAAAGCATCCCATTAGACATGTTAAAATACTGGTCAAAATAAACAAGCACCATAGAGACTATCATTTCGCAAACCAAATATTTCAGTATCTACATACAACATCTGATCCATTTTCGTCACTGAGTTTCACAAAGCATGTTACTTCATGTACGATGACAATCCATGGAGTCAACTACTAGCAAACTGGCAAGTACAATATCCCAGAAACTGTTACACCTCAGGGAGAGCCTCGGCCAGGGTTTCTTTAACCACGTTAATTATCAGTGACCCCTAAATTTTAGTAAAATCATATCTGGCCAAAGCCCTGACATGAAGTCAGTAAGACAACAACGGTTTATTGAATGACTGGCTGACTATGCAAATAACTGACAGACTGTACTCCCAAAATACTGATATACTGATAGTTACATGTACATCTTTACTTTATTCTAAAATCGAGTGACTGACTAGAGATGTACTTCATTAAATATTCTATACGTACAAACCAAAAAATACATACAGTCAGGGTTGCCACCAGAAAAATAATTGAGGGTATGGAATTTCTAGCAAAGGGCATGCAGCCCCCAGAATTTGTTTCAAATGTAATGATTAGGCCAAAGGAATATTTTTCAGCCTAAAGACAATGTTTTTACCATAAATGTATGTCATTCTTCTTGTACATGTTATTGCTGTTATGATTGTACATTGCATCCTCCTATTTTTTACCACTCTTTTTCTCTAATATTTAGAAAAACAAGCACAGCATTGAACGTCCCCCGTCGCCCCGGGTGCAAGTCCGACGGGCATGTATTTTGAAGATTCCATTCAGTATTAATGGCACAAATTTGGTGAAACCATGGATTTGTTAGGTCAGAGTGCCAACTCTGAGATCAATTACAATATCAATTTGTCAAAAATTGGGTGATTCAAAAATGCTTTGTAGCTCGGTTATTTCTGAGTGCATACATGTATAACCGTGGAAGGTGTCATTTTGTTTGTAATGATCTTCTCTACACAATAATCCTTCACAAATTAAGATCCATTCGGTTACAGGGTCACCAGAGGCAATTTACTAAACCCACTTTCGGAGTTGCACATTCTTGGTACTTATTTATTTTTGCTATGTATCAGACTTGAAGGGTGTCAGTGAATGAGACATAAAACTATGGCGATCCAGACAGTCTGCATCTCATATCAACTACAGTAAACAGGCCTAAACAAGATTTTCTGAAAATCTATGTGGTCCCACGGATGTGGAGTACATGTAATTGCTGGCTTGGCACACAGTACCAATATTAATGAGGCCATCTCACAATTTGCTGGGGTGTTACAGGGTGTACAACCAATACCTCTCCCTCGTCAAATGTTAGGCCAAGATGCAGAATAGCACAAAATTGACACACAAAATGATAATAAGCAAGAAGTCAATCTCCAGAATTCACAAATTTTCGACCCCAACCGAGGTCTTTTTCAAGTGGAACTTTACTTTGGTCTTTTCTGGAGTTTCAATTTGTAAAGTTCCACTTGAAAAAGACCCCGGTTGGGGTCGAAAATTCGTGAATTCTGGAGATTGACTTCTTGCTTATTATCAAGTGTTAGGGGTATCAATACCGGTACTTCTCTAGCTTTCCTAGAGGGCGCCTGAAATGAGGACTAATAAACAACCTTCTCCCATTCATGCACCACATACATGTAGGCCCACTCATAGATGGTCCCTGACCAATCTGACAATGGTAAATACATTAAATCACTGTGACAATGCTAAAATATTGTCAACCACATCACTCTCGAGAAAAATATACAATAAATCTTTGTATAAATACTGTACATATAGGGCAATAAAAAAATTGGAATTAGACAGATGATTTAAGTGCTTTCAGGCACAAAATGCACAACATGGTGGGGGAAAATCATGTCAATATGATCAAGGCAAAGCATCCCATTAAACATGTTAAAATACTGGTCAAAATAAACAAGCACCATAGAGACTATCATTTCGCAAACCAAATATTTCAGTATCTACAACATCTTATCCATTTTCGTCACTGAGTTTCACAAAGCATGTTACTTCCTGTACGATGACAATCCATGGAGTCAACTACTAGCAAACTGGCAAGTACAATATCCCAGAAACTGTTACACCTCAGGGAGAGCCTCGGCCAGGGTTTCTTTAATCACGTTAATTATCAGTGTCCCCTAAATTTTAGTAAAATCATATCTGGCCAAAGCCCTGACATGAAGTCAGTAAGACAACAACGGTTTATTGAATGACTGGCTGACTATGCAAATAACTGACAGACTGTACTCCCAAAATACTGATATACTGATAGTTACATCTTTACTTTATTCTAAAATCGAGTGACTGACTAGAGAAGTACTTCATTAAATATTCTATACGTACAAACCAAAAAATACATACAGTCAGGGTTGCCACCAGAAAAATAATTGAGGGTATGGAATTTCTAGCAAAGGGCATGCAGCCCCCAGAATTTGTTTCAAATGTAATGATTAGGCCAAAGGAATTTTTTTCAGCCTAAAGACAATGTTTTTACCATAAATGTATGTCATTCTTCTTGTACATGTTATTGCTGTTATGATTGTACATTGCATCCTCCTATTTTTTTACCACTCTTTTTCTCTAATATATTAGAAAAAAAATTCCTATACCGGTAATTCTGAAGGGACCCTAACATCCTAGATACAGATTCTGTACCAAATGTACCAGTACCCTCAGGGAGAGACCCTAACAGTAGACTGGAAACTGTTTATGAATACTATAGAACAACATGCATGTAATATAATGAGATTGACTAGTGATGTACTCCATTAAAAATAATATGGGAAAAGAGATTCATGCAACTCATCAAACACAGTCATCATAGTACATGTACCTACATGACAAACTGGAATATAACATGTTATGCAACTCCACTTCATCGGTTTTATTTCATCACAACATCTGACCGAAGTCAGAAGGACAGAGGATCAAATGTATTGTTCATTATCTCCAAGATGAGATCAAGTGAATGTCTTAAGAAATGGAGTGGTGCGTTTCCAATGCTATTGCTACATGTATATTCAGCTGCATTGTTACAAGACACCTTTCTGCAGAGATAGGAGCTTGCTCCTGAACTTGAGTTAAACCATTTGGCAGATACGGTAAATCAATTCTTGTCCCTTCATTCTTACTTATTGTTGTGTAGACCCTGAGAATTCTTTATAACAAATGAAAAATATTGGACCTATGATCCAAAGGATATGTCACAGAACTGGGGGTACACCATACTACTCATGACCAGGGCCCATATTCATAAAAGATTTTAAGTCTAAGTATACTGTCTACTTATTGCATCAAACTTAAGATTAGTACGGTACCCCACTTAGAAATCAAGTGAATGTCTTAAGAAATGGAGTGGTGCGTTTCCAATGCTATTGCTACATGTATATTCAGCTGCATTGTTACAAGACACCTTTCTGCAGAGATATGAGCTTGCTCCTGAACTTGAGTTAAACCATTTGGCAGATACGGTAAATCAATTCTTGTCCCTTCATTCTTACTTATTGTTGTGTCGACCCTGAGAATTAACAAATGAAAAATATTGGACCTATGATCCAAAGGATATGTCAAAGAACTGGGGGTACACCATACTACTCAGGACCAGGGCCCATATTCATAAAAGATTTTAAGTCTAAGTATACTGTCTACTTATTGCATCAAACTTAAGATTAGTACGGTACCCCACTTAGATTTGATTCTTTTCTAAATATGGACCTTGATTCACTATTCATGTTATGGACAATCCAAATAGGAAAACATTTTCATAATATTGGTCCCTGTTCACAATTTTCCTGAATTCAATCAGTGATGAACAAAGTTGAATTTTTATCGAATTTTTTGGATAAATTTTCATGGAAAATGCATCATAGAAAAGGGTTGCCCTATAATCAGGCAATAACTTCTGTATTCCTCTTCAACTTTAAAAACATGAACCACTGTTTGACAAACCATCCATTTACAATTCGTTCAACTGATGGAAAAGACCTTAGTACCCTCACAACCAATTTATACAACCTACATCTCAAGCTATCAAAGATACCAAGCTTCACAACTGGAAGAGGAAGACCCAATATTTCATATATCCAGGCAAATATTGCCTCAAAGGAGAAGAGTCTGAATTTTACTGGGATATTGGAACCTTCAATGAAAGCACTGGCCATCTTTTTGAAGTCTGCTGGTGGGTTATCTAAAGCAGGGATGATGATTTCAGTCTCTATTTCCTTACATATTGCATAAGTCTCATCATAATTCCCTTGGCATAAATTGTACTTGTCGTCTACTCCTAAGAGATATCCAATTCCACGCCAGAAATGTATATAGTCTTCGAGATCGGAGTGTGAACAAGATATCCCAATAGCATACGTGTGTCAGAAAACAGGCAAACATGGCGGACGCGGCCTGTCGTAGTAGTGGAGGAACGGAGCGATACGACAGGGGACCAGTCTACCAGAGCCGAAGCCTTCTAGCCCTAGCGGTGGCTTCGGGAACCAAAATGATCCAGAAGCTGAAATATCAGCACATTCATCATTTTAACGCTAGGTGTCACTATCTTCTTCCTATGCCGGTGTAACAGTAATGAACATCCTAGAAATGCAAGTCCGATTGTCATGGTCTCTATAGCGATATATTCTAATCTCCGGGCCCGTAGCTAGCATAGGAATAGGCATCTTGCCCAACCAAGGCTTCCTGTCACTCCTACTATCGCTCCATCCACCCTTGCCGACCACCGTCAGGCGCGGATCCAAGGGGGGGCGCACCCGGCGCACGCCCCCCTTTCGGCCGACAAATCTTTAAAATTGACCGTGAAATTATGAAATTTGGAGCAAATCATTGAAATTGACCACAGATTTCAATGTATCTAGCACGGTGCGCCCCCTCTTTCCCGAAATCCTGGATCCGTCCCTGACCGTAGCATTTATCGCTCGCATTTGCCGCCCATGAGCGTGGCGGCTGAAGCAGCCAAACGTTACTGAAAGCGCGGTTTATGACGAAGATAGGAACATTGTGAGATTTGGATCGATGAAAATCTCAAAATGAAGAATAATCTAATACGTTAATGCATGTTTTATTCACAAAACATTGGATTACACGCATTTATCATTGACAGTGGTGGGGGTGTGTGCGGTCCATGGAACGACCTGTCTGCGAGCAGGATGACAAACGGTGGTCGTCAAGGGTGAAGGGAGCGTAGTTCGAAGGGCGGAGTGACCGGAGGCCTTGATTAGTCAAGATGAGGAATAGGGGGAAATTTTCAGACAAAGAAATTCCCAGGCAAAGAAATTCTTTTTTCAGCAAAATCAAATGGGATAAAAGAGCATGTTGTTCATGTGGTCTCCCGGGCTCTCAGTATAGGCCCTACAGTCAGTCGGTGAGTCGGTGTGTGGAGGCATGGGTTCGAATCCTGGTAGGCTACTGTAGTGTCGGGAATCTCAGTAAGAAACTGAGTTATTGCCTGGCCCTAATGTTAGGTGGTCAAGTCCTTGCAGTCATTGAATGCAGTAACTGCCCCCTAGGCCTAATATCTCTAATGGGCTCCGGGATTTCATTTTTTCAGGGACACTCTCTCAGAACCATGTTCAACATTACCCGCCGGTTGTTGGAAATGGTCAGATTCTGGACCCAACCACACAAAAATGCAGAACAATTTCTCCCCCAGGCCCCTCCCCCTTGGCGCCGGCAAGGCGCGCGCCGAAGCCCACGCCCGTTGAGCTCAATTTGCTTCACTAAAATGCCCCCCCCCCCATAGCGAAAAAAGTTAGCTACGGCCCTAAACCATGTTGAAACGGGTGCTGACATTCGGTTTAAACTGGTGAAATTAGGTAGGCCTATAACCCCTAACGACAAATTATTGGTTGTAGCTCCCCTTTAAATCACGAACGCCAATCACTGTAGGAACGAGGTTGACGCAATGAAACAATATGGCGACCACCATGTCCATGTGTGCCTGTCGGTCACCGGCCAAATTATTACGATATTTCAACAAAATTAGAGACTTACGAACTGTACTAATTGCTCCAAATCATACAATTCGATTGTTAGCACGAAATTATGCCCCATCAGCCAAATTCCACAGCGGTTTGATTGCGTATGCTTCGACTGAAAATGGTAAAATGTCGAAGACTCCCAGCATCACGGAATCCATCCTGCAGCAAAAAGTTGGAGCGTTGCCAAAAGACGAAAAAGACAAACAGGAGGAATCAAAAAAAGAAAAAAATAAAGACAAAAAAGATTCCAAGTGGACGGGACCAAATGTCTGGAAACTTGGGCTGATCAGTTTAGGGGCGATGGGAGCATTTTCTTTTGGACTTCTTCTGGTAGAATGGGGTCAGTTTTTTGTAGATAGGCTAGCTAGGCCTAGGCCTAGGCCAAGGCCTATGGTTTTTTGAGTTGATTAGTAGGCCTATGCCTATGCCTAAAAGGCCATGGGCATGACCAAAGTCATCATATGATCATGAAATCATAGCAACATTCTGTCAGCAGTCGTCGATCATTGCTAACAGCAGAACATTTTTCACGGTGTTGTGTTAGGCCACATAAAAAAAATCTTTAGTTTAGCATCAGTCAAACTTGTAAAAAGTGAGGAGGGAGAAGGGTTTTTTTTTTTTTTTTTTTTTTTAATACTGAAATGGACTGTGATCATCGATAGAGAGCTTGGAAGCATTGCACCATTTACCATACAATAGACAAATCCTTAATATTAACTCGAAAACGGTTTTTATTCAAAAAAATAAATATCTGAGTCACCCTGGAAAAGGCATGTGTAGACAAGAAACCACACTTTTGGACAGAGAACATTATAATGTGAGAAAAGAATTGAAG
>NMRB01000478.1:131891-173530 GCA_002633025.1 Notospermus geniculatus
TCCATCACATTTGCCATTTTTCAACAAGCACTTTTTCATTAGTTACACTTATTCAGAAAAGAAATAGTCCAAAGTTGACTGCCCAGCATTAACCTAGTTTTCCATGCAGAATCACGAACAACGGACTGAGACAAGAGAGTCCAAACAGAGCCTTGTCCCACCAAACTAAAGAATTCAGTCATTCAGTGTGTTAATGTGTTAATTAAAAGTGATTAGTACACGTATGATCACAAACAATCAATGCACATGTAATTAGCACCCCATGTTTGGTGATTTAATCACCTACCACTGACCACTTTATGAATGAAACCTTTGAAAATGGCTTCAAATTTTCACCTCCTGTCCGTAATAGTGAGGTTATGGGACCCAATTTTCCAGAAATCAACTGTCCGTTGTCCTGAATTGTGAGGTGTCCGCAATATTGAGTTAAATTTATATTGAAAATGGCTTGGGAAAATTCGGGACTGGACAGATCTGTCCGTAATCTTGAGGTGTCCGCTGTATTGAGGTGTCCGTTAGGAGAGGTTCTACTGTAGTATCGAATTAGGCCTCGACAGGCCTACTTATATCTGATATTATCATTCATAGCTTGGACTTCTTGATATGAAGTGATGAGTGAGGACACTTCTTGAGGCCACCTTGGGCATACTCTACTGACTCAACTGAGTTTCTTTTATTGGCCTGGCAATGCTGCATGCAGTTGATTTTTCCTGGCTGTCACTAGTGTCACTCAGTGTTGTCATTCTCCTCTGATCTATTTCAGGTGCCCCCAGATTAGATGAAAGTGGAAAAGAGATTGTGGATGAGTTCACACATTGTAAGCAATTGACTTTAATTCAATGAATGAAAAGAGAGTGAGTGTGTACTTGTGGGTATCCAGTAAATTAGACAAGAGTAAATTAGACAACGGTATTTTAGACAAAGTGAATTAGACAATGGTAAATTGGACACTGATGGTCATTGGTAAATTAGACAATGGTATTGGTAAACTAGACATGTGAGGATAGGGGTAAATTAGACAGTTTTACTTATCTTCTTTTTGGGACTTGGCATGATATTAGGCCTATCAACACAATATTTATTAATTGACTGTTATCGCTCAAGTAATTAAATCTAACACCTCCATGACACAATTTGCATTGAGTAATTGTGACATTTTGCTTGGTGCAATTAAACTGAAATTGCTGTCCCTGTAATTAGCGGCCTAGTTAGTTGCTTACTCAAAAAATCCAGGGTGATTTTCTGACCAACTTGATGTTAATTAGGGACAGAGATATATAAAAGGGGGCCAGTGAACCCAACATTTCATAGCAGTTTTTCAATGATGAAGGTGGTCAAGAGTCTAGTTGTCTAATTTACTTTTGTCTAATTTACCCGGATTCGTTTTACTGACATTATAAATGGTTGAGAATTTTCTGATTTGTAAGCTCCCTTCATCTGGATTCCTGAAAATGAGCTATTCAGGTTGTCACTCAAAACAATATGTTGCTTCTTTGAGTGGCATTTTAGATAGGACGAAAAAAAAAATGGTTTCACTATCTATAGTATATTTCAACACAACGTTTTCACCAGTTGTTCCCTGGTCATTGAATGACTAGTGTACAAGTAACTGAATGGCATATTCATAACATTAGGATCTAGCTCATTCACTTCTGGGATTTTGGCTCCAGACCACAGTGGGGGTAGAAAATTTGCGAATATCGGAGACAACTTTGATTTATTTATAGCCTACTGTGTTAATATGTTGCTTCATTGTAATTACAATGTACATTCAATTTCAGTACCAGTTTGGCAACAGTATCCAAAGAGAGCTCTTAGGGAATTCGAATTTTATAAACAGGTGAACTTACATCTTCTACATTTCATCTCTGGCGGAATTATAGAGGAGTTGATTTGTTTTATTTCCTGGGAAGAAAAGTGTGTTCTTTGTAAAAGAAACAGGTGAATCAGATATATCATTGACTGATTTAATGGTTATGAGCCTACTTATTGAACTCTATATTCGCCTGTTTCTAGCTTATCCGAGATCCGACCAGTGAAAAACTCTTACCAGATCCACTAAAAGAGCCATACTATCAACCCCCTTATACCCTTGTGCTGGAAATGACTGGTGTGTTGGTTCATCCGGATTGGACGGTAGGCATTGCTGGACCTGAAATGAAAAAAGTGGAATTAAAGACACCGTAATTTGATATTGGTATCAAAAACTGAATGATATCATTGATAATGATAACTTTGTTTTCTTCAGTATGGCACTGGGTGGAGATTTAAAAAGCGACCTGGTGTTGAATTTTTTCTACAGCAAGTTGGCCCTCCTCTTTTTGAAGTTGTGATCTACACTGCAGAACAAGGATTTGTAAGTTTCCTAGGTCTCTTCTTACTTCTACTCAATTTCAAGGAAAAAATACTTCTCTCACAAAAAGCATCATTAAAGCATTCATTGAATGATTGTGCTGTGTGTTGTACATTTTCATTCATATTTTGATTCATTGCAGACTGCTTTCCCCATCCTAGACTCACTCGACCCTCATGGTTATATTACGTACCGATTGTTCAGGGATTCCACAAGATATGTGAAAGGCCATCATGTAAAGGTATGAAATTGTATTCAGTTGTGGACATCAAGGATGGATTTCTGAACATGTGTGCTTGTTCTTCACAGTAATTATAATCACAAAAGGTATCAATGCTTGCCAGGATATCCATGCAGAAATAAGTATGATGTTGGTAAAAGATGTTGGAATGTGGTGTTTGATGAAGGTTTGATTAGGAAGGTAAGAAATCTTTCCCTGACTTAACAATAAGCATCTTTAAAATCATTCTTTTCTTCAGGATTTAGGGTGCTTAAATCGTGACCTATCCAAGGTTATTTTTGTTGATTGCAACCCAAAGTCTTACCAACTTAATCCAAGAAATGCATTAGGTCTCAGAAAATGGAAGGGAGAGGATGATGACCGGACGCTAGTTGACCTTGCACAGTTTTTGAGGAGTAAGTGTTATCAGATGTTTCCACCTTAGATTTACTGTTAATTTAACAGCATTGTGGTGGTCTCTGAATCGCTCTGTAATGGCAGCGATGGATTGAGTATCAAATAGAAAAGTTATAGATACTACGGTAATCATTGTTTACTGGTATTTGCTTCTTCAGCCCATATCTGGCGTCATCAGAATAGTTATCTTTCTGACTTTTCTGTAATCTCACTGGTTTGCATTTTCCAGCCATTGCAACGAGTGGTGTCGAAGATGTCCGAAATGTGCTAGAGTTTTACAGTCAGTTTGATGAACCTTTGGAAATATTTAAAGAAAATCAAAGAAGGCTACAGGTAAGATGTGTAGCACCTCTTCCCAGTTGAGTTGTGGTAGATGTGTAGCAGCCCTTCCCAGTTGAGTTGTGGTAGATATACCGGTAAGCATAGATAGTCCTGAAAAAGCGAGTCATCTAGAAATCTCAAGCAAAGGAACGATTCATATTTCAGGAGGAACAAGAGAAGCTTGCCAAAGCTCAGGAAGATCAACAGAAACAGCAAAGTCTTGTTGGAAGTGTGGCATCTGGATTCTTCAGGAGGAGATAGACCGAAATGAACATGAAAGACTCTGCTCCACTTGAGAGTTTTTTGTGTGGGAGTTGGCTCTCAATGGGCAATTCACCATCAGTTGTTTCCTTTCGCTTTTGCTGAGACCAATGACAAAAACATCTGTTCACAGTTGAGTTGCCCGTAGAGAGCCAATCGTGCGAGAAATCTTCTTTTGGCGGAGCAGTGCCTCAAGAGATGAATCCTCAGTGGGTGTTTGCGATGTCATGAATACACTGCATCAGGGCTTATGGGCCATCATATTGAACAAAGCACTGGCCCTGAATCAGATTATTCAATGGATGAACAGTGGGTGGTATGAATAAAGTCTTGGAAACGCTTTCACTTAGATTTTGAGCAGAGCACTCCATTTTGTGCTTGAATTAAAAGGACGTAAAGCATTCACTTGTTTTTATTCACACTAGCCATTATTTTAGCTGAACCTTCCTTGACAATACAGTCATTTATAGATGTGTCATTCTTCATAAGAATGTCTTTAGTTGGTACTTGGGAGAATATACATTGTACTGTCAGTATAATTCCTCCAAGGTTGGTATCAACATTGATAACCTTGTCATACAAGTCCTCATGGACAGTTGCGTCGTGTATAAACCGTCATCATGTTGACATGTATCCCTAATAAAGGTGCTGCTCTATGTGCAAGTTTTCTCAAAACAAGTTGGCTTTCAATGGGCAATTTACCCTTAGTGGTTTCCTTATAACTTCGGCAAAGATCAATGCCACAAACGACTGCCCATAGTTTTCTATGGTCAAGTTGCCCAGAGAGAGCTTTAGCACAGGACAACTCTTACACAGAGCAGCGCCTGGCCCTTTACCGTCATCAAACCAGGGTTCCGTTTGTCTTCAGAGGTCTTGCCAGGTTTATCTGCCTTGTGGGCAGGGGAATGGTTTTGCACCCTACTTTTGTGTATGTATTGACTGTGACATGGGTTAAAGATTCCTGTGACATGAAGCAAATTCTCTCATTTGTTAATGCTCAACTTGTTTGTCACAGTGTATCTGTTTGGCAAAACTTTGTGATATGCAAAGCCTCTGCAATGATAACTTTTTGTTTCATCCATTTACTGACATGAATTTTAGGTGAATTTTAGCGTCGGCTGTTCCATGTAAGAAGCAGTCCATCAAAATTTTGTATATGTCATGTCCTGACAAGACTGATTTGATGTCAGTTTAAAAATCATGCATGTTTCTGCTCTGTGAATAAATATCATACATTAACTTGAAATGTTGTAATATCTTTCATTATATTGTCAATACAAGTCGTCTCCGAATATTTCGTAAATTTTCGACCCCAATCAGGGTCTTCCTCAGGCGCTATATAGAAGAGATGCCAGAGGTGAATTCATTATATTGTGGTGTAATTAAGGTCAGACATGTACTGATATACATGTATTATTTGTTATCCCGACAATTGAAGATCCATATTGGGGATACGTTTGATCAGGAGACATGTAGCGTGTTCGGAAAGCCTCCCTGGGGATGTTTCTGGCGCTTCTCTTGGGGAATGTGAACATGCCCAGTGAAGGCAAATTTACAAACGATATTTGCACTTCCTTGGGGAAAGGTACTACTGTGCCGTTGCAGTCGTGAAATATTCCATGTATAGCCAATCAGTATGCTGGCCGGGAAAGAAAACGAAATGTATGCCAGGAGTTTCCCCAAGTGAGCGACTCGCCAAGTCGCTCACTTCGGCCAGGCTCGAGGAAGCCTAAGTTGGCAACTCTCCAAATACCTTTCCGAACGCTCTCGCGCTTTCCGAATGCAACCATAGAGAGAAATAAAGACTGAATATGCTGGTAGCTGTGGTGATGTATACATGTATTTGTTTGATTCAACTTAACAATACATACAATAATGTCATATAAATATTGATTTCTAATACAATAACATACCTGTACAATTGAGTGTTCGTATCACCAACAATGTTATAAACATAATAAAATCCCTCCAGAAATTGGAGGCATTGAATTACATGTACTTTTACCTACCTACAGGTAAAATGGATAACAAAGTAAGAAAATGTCCAAGGCACTGAATCTGTGGTATTAATTGGGGACTTCTGGCCGGCATGCGTTTAGATTAAATCTATGTTTTGAAAGCCATTCAGTTTACAGTCCCATTCTCATTGAAAGGAACCGTGTTGTTGAGGACTGCTAGTGCAGTGCTGCCAACTATTGAGAGAAAAAGCCAAGAACAGTCAAGAAAGACAAAAAATACATTTTCTTCAGCAGCTTGATAAATGGACTGGATGAAACTTGCTAATTGGGATAAGGTGTGCAGGACCCAACATGATCGGTGTACCGTATTGATGTAGCTGCCATACACGAGCATGCCAAGTACGAAGTTGCCAATAAAATTGTGCGAATGAACACTGATGACTGAAGATTTCCCCACTCAAATGTATATGGAAGAGTCATAACAAATAAGTAGATAAGTGCATCCTAATTAGTCCGAGTTGTGCAACTCATACGGATATACTCTGGTTTCATGTTTTTAACACACCTTTCAGATATTTAAGGCGGGCACTGAACGGGCCGCCCCGGCAATAGGTACACAAAGGGTCTTTCAGTTCATTCACCACGGATGACCAATCGCTGGGCCGCACGGTGTCTGCACCGCTCGAGACGTCTAGGCCTTTTCGGGCTATCTAGTCCACGTAGTCAATTTCATTCAGCTCCTACTGACGGCCGAACGCCGCAAGGATAAATACCAAACCACAAGTCATTCATAGTCTGATCAGTTACAACATGCGGTCAACTAAATTCAATCCTCCCCCGCCCTATCTCCGCCTTGGCCTTTTACTCCAAGNACAAGTATCACGACAATACTTATAGGCCTGCACACACTGCACATCTCAATGTCGCAAGTCTATGTACCTGAATTTCAGCAATATAGTTGATAATTCTTTTAAAATACATCATAACAGTTTGAAACAATATTTACAATATCATAATTTCAATTAACAAATCTTAACAATAAAGTAGCACCAAAATGTTGGTCAGTGTTGCTTTTATTTGAGGTAATTTTAAAATAATCTTGGACCCTTAAAAAACGGTATTGCCTGGAAGCAGTAAGACTAAAAATGGCAGACAATAACCGAGCAAGGTGGCAGAGTATGATCTCAAGTCCAGGACTAACTATCTTGGTCTGTTAGATAATATCTGTCCAGTACAGCATGTGGTGGTGATTAATGTTGAATATCTAATATGGAAGCGTGACTCTTTGGCATCTCTTGTACATGAGAATTCTCTTGCAGAAACTGGCTTACCAGTACAGCACCGATTCGTAAGAATACTGAATCGGACCGGATCGAACCAAATCGGAGTTTGTTTTGATTTGGTATGATGTTTAACCACAGGTTCTTATATGTTTATGGAATATGATGAACAGGTATTGCATATTATCCGGGAGATAATTGATTATTTTGATGAATGAACTCCGATTCTTCTGTTGAAACGGCCGGCTGACGTTGGTAGCTAATTCCCGTCTCTACCATCGACACAGCCACGGCGCTATTGTCAGAGGGCCACGGGTGTAGACGGCAGCGACAGGAACTGATCTACCTTCTGTCAGAGTTCTAACAAAATGTAACGTAAAAGTGTAAAGTTGCATTTTATTTTTATTTCTTAGTCATTCTAATTCATGACCCTTGTGTTTAAAGCACACTGTACGTTAAATGATTCCGATTCGGTGGCCTTATGCTCCAATTCAGTCCGATCCAGTCCAATTCGGTCCCATTCGGTGTTCTTACGAACCCGTACAGCACAGTATGATACATCTAGGATGGAGGTATGGTTCTGAACTGTGCATACTCGCAGAGTGGTTCAAATGTGACGTCATCATACCCAAAATACTTTGGTCCCAAGACTTTCAGAGCTTCTTCTGTCCGTAATAAGGGTGCAGAAGCCATTGCTATGACGACAACACGTAATCCGTAGCGGATTTCTTCTGTTACGATTGGCTCGCCCGTATCCGAGTCGAGGATAGATATAAGATCAGGAGTGCATGCAACCACTTCCATTTCATCATCATCGTCAACTTGTTGTCGTGCAACTAGGTTCTCGTTCTGAAAGTCTATGAATAGGGTCGTTAATTTGAACCTGCCGAGTCCTTCTATGGTCAGACGGCCTCTTGTGAACCCTCCTACTGTTGTTCGGTTGACATCAGAAATCTGTAACGAGTGCAAGAGTGCGAATCATTTGGTTTTCATGGACAAAGACCTGGCATTCATTGTATTTGTACCGGAATTAGATTTTCCCTTCAGGGCTGAAGCCATAGCATTATTGGCCCTGGTAAGTGTGGAAGAGGCCATCTCAAGCTACTTATGTTCCTCAAATGGATGGGGTCTTTACTTGCCCTTGCAAAGGCACAAGGTACAAGGCACACAGCTTACTGTCCCATGCGATGGACTGAAGAGCTAGGGATAATTAATCCCATATGGCCCGGGATTCCAACCCGGGACCTGCCACCTGCTAAGTGGACATGATAACCACTAGGCATCAAGGCATTCATTGTCGAAAGCACATGTACAGCTAAGAAACTGATGAAAACTTAATGTTGAAATAAACCGTAGTAGTCTTCATGAATGCAAGGATGACATAATCAAGCCAATTTATTTGGGCTGGGGGCCCACTGGCACAGTGGTTGAGTGAGGGACGAAAGGTGAAGGACTAAATGGGCTGTTCCACGAGTTTCCCTGGTAGTTTAATGGAGAGGCCCAGGTAATCATGTGATGCCCTTTGAGACTGCATTCCAGTGGAATTCGCTGCATTGATAGATAATCATACGATATGGAAAAGACTTCGATATTTTGTACCTTTCCATGAATCAGCCTGTTCCCTTGTACACTCTTCATTATAACAGTCGTAGGTGAGAGCTTCATCTCCCTGGCTCTGAGGACGGCATCACCAATTTGCCATGCCCTGCTGTAACTGTGTAGTATTGAGTACTTCTTTACTTCATCTGGGGAAAGCACAGACATGGATAGACCCCCAATACACCTGGAGACAGAAGTTACATAGATGTAATTGCATGTGGCACTGCATGTACAGGATTGTGAAATTAAAGGGAATAAGGTGCAGCAGTCAAAAATGACACTAAGAATAATTTCGTGGCCCACGAAATTCACAATTTCAAAATTACAATTTTCGTATTTTTCAGGATGCCTACATTCCTAGATAAGCCTTGATTTGCAGTTGACCGAGTTGTAAATGCTATTCGAAGGCAGCAAAGCCACAGCAGTTGTGCAAATATGCTCTTAATGGGCAATGAATTCCCCGATGCGAGTACTGTAATATATTCAAGATGGCGGCGTTTGATTCTCTATTCAGACGCTAGCACGACTAGATCGCTTTAAAGGGATCATGAAATCACAGGATTTAGGATGCCACTCACCCAAATTTGACGATGTGCTCCCTGTAGAAATTTTCTAGGTGTTTTGCAGTTTCAACTTGTGTAGCAACTACCGATGACCCCTGTAGAAAAAGGAGAACAACCAATGTCACTGGTATTCCTAAAATGGTTGGTAAAACCATCTTATGGCCTGTTCCTGGCAGCTGAAAAGTGATGCTCAATCACAAGAACAAAATGCTCCCTCCAGTAACTGATCAATGTCAGTAATACTGGCATGTAAACCAAAATTTCAGATATGTCTGTCTACCCTACATGTACCACATGCTTATCTCGTCCTACAAATATACAATACAAGTACAGTCTGTAAGTTTGTGTACAAGTACAGCTCTGTAGGTTTATGGATAAGTACAGTTATCAAGGTTTAACTCTCACCTTTTCATCACATAGCACACCAGGGTACGGAGACACACCATATATGAATGGCACAAACATCTGTAACTCAGGGAAGGCACGACCCATGCCGTCACAATCAATCACCGGTAAACCAAGCTCAGCAGCAACAGCCAAGGGCTCAATGGCGTTCAGTCCTCCAATTTCACCACACATTACAGCTACCAGTTTCTTGTTATTGGTCTTCTTTAGTTTGTTGAATTCCTTCTGATCTGTGATACCCTATGAAGGAATTGAAAATGGGGAACTTGAGAAACCATACCCGACGCATTTGTAGTAGAATTCTCATGCTCTATGTACCGGTAGTTGGTTTTTGTGCCTCGAAAGGATTTTCCAAGTCCCTTGACCTCATGTAGACACACCTCTAGAATTACCGGTAAGTATAGAAAATTGTCTTTTTCTGCAAGATTTCAGTACGATTCAATAATATAGCCGTGACAAATGATGCCATATAACTTGAGGCATTCAAATGCATATTCGGAGACACACCCTCTCAAAACAGGGTCGGTAAGACATCTCCTCCGTCACATCTTTTCTTGAGGGAGGGAAAAGAGCCAAGCGAAATGATCTGAACTGAGGATGTTGGAGACTATCATGGCTGATGGTGAGAGAAGTGAATCAAATATTGAGATTCGTATATCAATTCTTACTTTGATTCCGCACGCCTCGAAAGTTTTCAGCGAAGGGTCATAGTAATCCGACTGAATCAGTTTCTGCATGCATCGGAAAGCTCCTAGCGTATCCTTTCCACACATCAGCTTCTCCAGGACAGCGATTGGTGCTCCCATGAAGGCAACGAGGGTTACATAACCGTCAAGTTCTGGACATGTGCCCAGTCTGGAATGAAAATATACTACCGGTATACATGGACTGTTATGACTCATCACCTGTAGAAATTTCAACTCCATATCCACAAGTATGTGGAGACAGATAACATTTGGATTCCAATAGGCTAGTGAAATATCCATCCTGATTTCTCCAAAGTAATGATTTGAAATATCAATTCTGCCAGTGACTGGTAATTGCACAAAATATCCAATATGATTGGTCAATACCACAACAATTACACAAAATATCCATTTGGGTTGGTCAACTTGACCAACAGAAAAACCACTCGTTTACATCCTTAATGTTTGCTCACCTATCTGGACTTATCACTCTAATCTTCTTGCCTTGTTTGAGGAGAGTGAGAGCTCTGAGTCTGGCAATGTGTGGACTGCCCCCGCCACCACATCCAAGTATACCAGCACCAATACTGATGCACTCGATGTCCCGTTCATGAAGGATCCATTCACCTCTTTTTTCATCAATGTCATACGTCTGCTTAGGGAGGACGGGACTGTCAATTAGCCCTGAAAACAACAAACATAGCTCCAAGTTAAACTGCGGGGAAAATCATTGAAATAAAAGTTACTTTCTTTGTTCAGATGGGCATTCTGGGATAAACAACTTCAATAGGTCTAATTTTCACTGGTCTCTTTGTAAAACATTAGTAGTAGTTGCCCCCCACCCTTATCCCTGGATCTGCCCCAGACATGACCCGTATAATTCCAAATCAGATGTATGAGACGGTCAACCTCCTTCTCCACTCCCAAAATGTGAGCCGCTCTGGCAAAACCAGATACTTTTCGCTCTTACCTTAGCAGGTTGAGGCCAAATGTTTGTCAGTTTCAATTGTCTGCCTATTATGAAATCTGACAGAATCTATTTCTTCCATTCTCTCCTGGTCTCATTTTAGTTCGCTGAGGCTCAACTTCTGAGTGTCTGGTTTTGCCAGAGCGGCTCACAAATTGTCTGCAGGAAGAACTCTACCACAACCAAGTTGCCGTAGATCCATAGGACATCCGTCCATTCTTTATGGAAGACTCACCAAAATCAAAGTCTGCCGGAATGGCGCTATCGGTCTCATCTTCTCCATCATCAAAACATTTACCACCCTGATCCTTTGGACTCAGGCAGACAACAGTTAAATCTTCAGATATTGCAGAATCTGCGTACATATCACCCACGGCCTTCACTTGGACTCGTGTTGCTTCACCCATCATGTACGCCATGGGAGTCTCTGTCACCTCAACAACATTCACTGTGCTGGGATCAGCGCCACCTTTGATTACAGCATTCCTGGCAATCATTTTGGCCTGGTTGATAGCTTCATCTCGTGATGTTTTTGCATAGAAGACGATCGTATCGACCATGTGACCAATCTGGCTCAGTGCTGCTCCAACCGCATTGGCAACCTGTGAACCAGACAGAAGTAGTCAAGTTTACTTGGGTGTTCCTGGATGCATGTCACTTCTGTACTGTTTCTTCCTAGGCCAATAGCATGCCAAGGAAGAGCGTTGGCAAATTCTCTTAGCACAGCAGGCTTGTGGCATGCTAATAACAGAGGATATAGAAATGTTTTAACAATCAGTCAGCTATTACCTGAAAATATGGCGGTTTGATGACCTCAGACGCCCCCTGGAGTGGTTTCTCCTCATCGATCAGGATACTTCCTCCACCTACTAGGATCACTGGTTGGTCCAGGCCACTCAGCTGAAACAGGAGGCAAAGAATTATGTGGACAAAGTGATGACGTAACACATCATACAGGAACATCGTGTTTGATTCTGCCCTCGAATGTTAGAATTTCCACAGGTGATCAGTGGGAATGCAGCCAACTGAAGTAAAAGCTCATGCCCTGCTACTAAGAGCACAGCAGTGTAGAGAAAGGCTGATATTCCATTTGATCACGCTCCCCCAGATTTTGATTGTTGATACTGCCTCTTTCTTTGTATTGCAGTATTGTGATTTGTATTTGATTTTTCCACCAGGACTGAAGCCATAGCATTTATTGGCCCTGGTAAGTACGGAATAGGCCATCTCAAGCTATTCATGTTCCTCACTTGGATTGGGTATTTTTCTTGCCCTTGCAAAGACACAACGTACAAGGCACCATGCAATGGACTGAAGAGCCAGGGGCAATTAATCCCACATGGCCCGGGATTCGAACCCGGGACTTGCCACTTGCTGAGCGGATGTGATGACCACTAGGCTATCATTGCAGTACTGATCAGGGGAAGCCTGCAACTTATTTCATTCTGAACACAGGGCAGAGAATTCCTCAATTTTTGAAAGATATTTCTTACCTTGACTTGATCAATCACCTTTTCCACCATACTGTGAATCTCCGCCATGGCTTTATCTGCGATCATTCGCGGAATGTTTTGCAGACGACGCTCATCACCTAATCCCTTCGCCAAGCCAACGCGGACGGCAATATCTGTCGCCGTCAGTTTATTGCCACCAAACACGACGGCATCGCGGCAGAGGTTGTACCCGACAGATTTCGGACCGACCTTCATGGCCGTCTGGAAATACAAAACATGGAAGTTAACTTTGCATTCTCAACAAGAGAATGATAAATAATGCAACTACTTCCAGTAACATGAAAGTATTCACTCTGCAATTCACCATTTTAGACTTCCAAAAGGCTCTAGATCTAGGGCTTATGCCTTGACCAGTGACACAAATGACCACCCATGGTTTTTTATGGGTGAGTTGCCAATAAACATGAAAGAGAGCCAACTCACACGAGGAAAACTTGCTCACGAGGAGGCCGATAGGCCTATGATAAATAATAATAATCTGAGTTCTTATCTAGGGCATTTCCAGTTGAACTGCTCAATGCGCTTTACATTATTACCCCAACTATAGGTCCGTTCATTCCAATTTCCTTTCTCCACTCCCTGGTCCCGGCAGCCGATCGGGGTACCTGGCTGGTAGTGATGGTCTATGTAAGTACATAGACCATCACTACCAGCCAGGTACCCCTTTTACACCTGGGTGGGGTGAAGCAAGTGAGGCAAAGTGACTTGCTCAAGGTTACAGGCAGACGTGTTTTTTTCTTGGTCAGGACTGGGAATCGAACCCGGGACCCTCTGATCAGGAGTCCGTCGCTAACCACTAGACCATGTCGCTTCTACATGTCCTAGGCCTCTATAGCTATGCACTGACGTCATCAAATGACGTCATCAATGGGTATGACGCCACATGTTGGATGGAAAATGGACAGAGCACGTGGTCAGATGCACTGCGTCAGCATGTCACAACGTTCCATCCAACATGGCGTCACCTCGCTGATGACGTCACGTGCATAGCCTTTATAGGACATCTTTTTAAAACTTCCAATATTTATTCAGCTCATGGTGCGAGTTGAATGAATTTGCCACAGGAGTAGTTGGTTTAAGTTCATTGAAATGCACTTGCATTATATTGGACTCGTCACTCACATAATCTCACCACAGGAGGAGGCACCCTCGCAGAGGAACAACCATGCCATCAATGAACATATTTCATGTTAATTTAAGTTGTCTGCTTATCAATAGTGGGAATAATAATATCCATTCACTGCAGCGGATGACATTGTAATATATCAAAACTCTCTGTACGTTGTCACAACCTACTTTGATGTGCACGAACATGAAATATGGGCTATCAAATCAAATACCCTGCAAAGGCAGATAGGAGGTTGTCCGGGCACGGAATTGTTTTTTAATTTAATTTATAAACATAATCAACAGATCAGATCAGACCATGGAAAGTTTGGTTTGAATGATAGAATATGACAATAGAATGGGAAGTTTGATATTAGTTAGGCCTACACTTGTCCCAGAAGCAGGTGCGAACCCATCAGGGTGGCGAGCCCTGGCATGCGGCCCATCTTTTAAAAATGAATCTTAGAAAACTGACCACTTTTTATGAATTCGTTTTAATAATTTGGAAGACTTTGTTGAAATTTGTACTTGTATTGAATTTTTCCGTCAGGGCCAAAGCCATAGCATCATCGGCCCTGGTAAATATACAGAAGAGGCCATCCTCAAGCTACTCATGTTTCTCACTTGGATGGGGTCTTTTACTCGCCCTTGCAAGGCACAAGGTACAAGGCACCACAGCTTACTGTCCCATGTGACGGACTGAAGAGCCAGGATGACTAATCCCACATGGCCCGGTATTTGAACCTGGGACTTGCTTGCTAAGCAGTTGTGATAACCACAAGTGATAACCACAAGTCATGATAACCACAATGCTATCAAGGCTCAAAGTTGATTGCATTGTAATCACTGGTAGTGGGGCTATCAAGTTTGATAATTTTCAATGTGACCCATCAGGCTGCGCCCCTCCCCCAAATCATGGATTCTTCCCTTGAAGAATGTAAGTAAACAAAGACTTCATTCTGAACACCAAATTTTGTTGGTGGGAGTCTCCATTAAAGTCCCTCTCTATTCAATTTGAAAAACACGAATCATCGCCACGATTCTTCAACCTTGACGACAGTGCACGACGTCAGTGTAGTGTAAAATGTACTGCCTATCTGAATACATCAGAGCTCGCCCTGCGCAGTTTTTTCAATGTGTGCTGAAAACGAGGACTTAATTCTCTGAAGTACCGGTATGTATCAGGCAACCATTTTGGAGACCTTCACAAGCTATGAGACCTGTACGTGCACTCTCCTAACATTTTGAAAATACCGTAAAATTCAATACAGAGGGGCTTTAAAAAGCTCAAGATTCAGTAGGGATCTGACAGCTGCTACCTGGAGAGCAGGATGAACACATCAAGGTCATAAACATACATTTTTGCAGACAACCTGACCCGAGTTTGGGAAAAGGCAAAGATACTCTGGTAAATCACCATCTTCATTATGAACCTTATTAACAAACCATATGAAAGAAACAGGTGAGAGGAAAACATCAGGTATTTTTCCTGCATGGTCTTGATGTTTAAAGGGGAGATGTACTCCGTCCTGCTATCAATTCACAGAACTGCTTTTCTTCAGTGAAGAACACGGGAAAAGATTGATCACTGAAGAAAAGCAATTCTTTGGTCCAGTGAAGGAGAAACTGTTGAGTTTTGAGATGGTCCCTACCTGTGTCACCTCTGTCACCATGGTCACACATGTAAGGGAATTGGGTTAGAAAACATTCAAACCTATGAGGTGGGAAGGGGTATTCATGAGTACTGTTAATACAACTATTGAATTATGGAATAAAAAGGTGGGAATATCAATGCATTTACAGGATGAAGTCAATAGGAACAGAACTGAATTGATAATAGGACAAGTGGTAGTTTTCCTCAAAGTACGGCAAGGTCAGGAACACTCTTAGTGGGATGGCAAATCATTGAGGAAGCAAGTGTTAACCAGTCCAGACAAGCAGCTAAACAACCCAGACCCCTGATGTTCAAGATGGTCCGCCACACCAACACTTCCACTCACTTCTCTAGACTAAAATGGTGAAATGGTGAAGGATAGTACTGAACTGAAGTAAACAAGTTCCAGCAAGAATAAATAAAGGGTATAGACCCACGGTGGTTGCAAATAAACATTCGGGAAATTTTGATTTGTTATGTTTCCATGCACTCATCCCCTTCAGTTGTTTTCAAGCAGAGACAAAGATTTGAGACTTTGTCGGGAAGGTCTGTGTATAATTTCTGGGTTTTAACCACTTTAGTTATCAGTACCAGTACAGAAAGTTACATCATTATGATGTCACGTTCATGAAGTGCATTGTTAGCGATGCCAAAATGCATTTTAGTATGCGACGCCATGGTTGCGTCATATGATGCAATGGCTGAATCAAAAATTCATAAGCGAACAATATGGAAGTTTGCCAGTCTATAACAGTGAAGAGATTATGGCCTTTGCCAATTAGTGCTGAATTCAAACTACAAAGGGTGAATTATGACCCATATCAGGCAAGAGGATGAAAGTACATGTAAAAAACAGTGCAAAAAAGTGCTCTCTACTGCCACTTCCGTAAGATCAATGTAATGTAGGTTATCAAAATCAGAAGAGAACAATGCCTTTAAGCCGTTAACATTGGAGGAGGTAAGGTTTAGAGGATGAACCCTCTAAGGACTGATCAGGATGTCAACCACATTTTGTCGACATGAAATCTCAACTGCTTCAAGAACAGTGAAACACCATGAAAACAATTTGATTAAAGAAGCTATTTGAATAAAGACACCATTTCTTTATCATTATCATTTTCATGATTTCGAGTATTTTTGAGAATGTCTTGATACAGTCCTCAGTGGGTGCAAAAGAAGGTCAACATCATGCTCTAAACACTATATGGTTTTTACACTTGGTTGAGAGTCCGCCTGGAATAAAAAGAAGATGAAAAGTAGATCTGAGCAAATGAGAATGCAAAACTAAAAACAAAAAATCCGCGACAAGCTCAGTTTGGGCCAAATATAATGGTCACTTAAAGGGACTATAGGCATATATCTAAATGACTCTGAGTAAAGGCACGATAAAAGTTTGCAAATATTACAATGCCAGAAATCTCCTTTAAACCATCTCTCATCATCAGCAGCTACTACTACCAAGTTATAAATCCATCAGGTAATACCTGCAAAGCCAATTAGCTGGCTGAGTTCATAAACAACTGGTTATTTTGACATGATTGCTATGGCTGAATCAAAAATTCATAAGCGAACAATATGGAAGTTTGCCAGTCTATAACAGTGAAGAGATTATGGCCTTTGCCAATTAGCGCTGAATTCAAACTACAAAGGGTGAATTATGACCCATATCAGGCAACCATATATGTCAGAGAGGATGAAGGTACGTGTAAAAAACAGTGCAAAAAAGTGCTCTCTACTGCCACTTCCGTAAGATCAATTTAATGTAGGTTATTTTGTATGTCAACAGAACGGGCCGTATTCTAGAAGCTTCCTTAAGTCTAAGGTCGACCTTTAGCTATTGTTTGCAGGGCAGAATACAAAAGATTAAGGTTGACCTTACACTTAAGGAAGCTTCTAGAATACGGCCCAATATCAAAATCAGAAGAGAACAATGCCTTTAAGCTGTTAACATTGGAGGGGGTAAGGTTTAGAGGATGAACCCTCTAAGGACTGATCAGGATGTCAACCACATTTTGTCGACATGAAATCTCAACTGCTTCAAGAACAGTGAAACACCATGAAAACAATTTGATTAAAGAAGCTATTTGAATAAAGACACCATTTCTTTATCATTATCATTTTCATGATTTCGAGTATTTTTTAGAATGTCTTGATACAGTCCTCAATGGGTGCAAAAGAAGGTCAACATCATGCTCTAAACACTATATGGTTTTTACACTTGGTTGAGAGTCCGCCTGGAATAAAAAGAAGATGAAAAGTAGATCTGAGCAAAAGAGAATGCAAAACTAAAAACAAAAAATCCGCGACCAGCTCAATTTGGGCCGTCACTTAAAGGAACTATAGGCCCACGTGAACCAACAAACCTGACAGTTGAAATATTAACTGAAATTATTACTGCTGTCCACAGGGACACAAAAGCTTAACTTAGGCCTTCACCTAATGCAGTTCATGGGCATATCTAATGACACCACTCTGAGTAAAGGCACGGTCAAAGTTTGCAAATATTACAATGCCAGAAATCTCCTTTGAACCATCTCTCATCATCAGCAGTTACTAAAAAGTTATAAATCCATCAGGTAATACCTGCAAAGCCAATTAGCTGGCTGAGTTAATAAACAACTGGTTATTTTGACATGATTGCTCACTCTGGCGGTTCAAATAGACTACAGTGAAAAACACTAACAACAAAAACAGGCTTCCTGTATCTTTTTTGGTGTTGAGCTAGTAACCTAAGTATTCCATTTACACTGTTTGAATCACCATGGCGTAATCATTGCCAGACATCTGAGAGAATGCAATTTAAATGCTTCCTATCTGATATGTACGTTGTTGGCCATGAAAAAGGCTGCTGTCGAACAAGGGGTCAGGCTTGGATACAATCATTGTAAGATATGTAAAATTACATGAACAGCTGCAGAGTCATATAACTTCAAAACAACTTTAGTTTTGCATGAACTTATGGCCTCACCTCTGTAAAGGGCATTACCATATGATAGCAGTTCTTCATTGCGTTTCTAGCAGACGATTGACGTGAAATGTTCCACCAGAGGCTCCATGTGGATGGCCTCACAAACTGTGGTCAACATGCACAAACTTACTTTGTAATTGTAAGATCCTATACCACAGAAAACTGCAGAGTCACCAGAGAGTTAATACTTAGTACCAGATATCAAATTTAGAATACCGGTATTAATGGTACTGGTAATCTGAACTATCTTATGCCTTACAGGATTTATCTACTCTGTTACTGTAATGTATAAGCAGCACATACAGTGTACTGTCATGTGAAATACCACTTACATAAGTATACATGTATATTACACTAATAGCAACTTCAATGTATTTGAAAGCCATTCATTCCTAAACATTTAAATATTCATGAATATTTTAAGAGCATTTTTGATGCAGTTTCCACAACATAGGTTTTATATTTCATACATCTGCAAATTCAATGCAATGTACAAGAACTGCGTGTACGGACAGCGGACGTTCTTCATAGAAGTGGGTGCAATCATCACTGGGTGTAGCTGGTCAAGTGCTGAACACAAGACCAAGAGGTCTGGGGGTTGAAGTTTGCACCTCTTTTTTTCTTGACTGATAATCTTGATGATCATCGTCTCTGGAGCTTCAAGGGTTAACGTCTATAATCGGGCATCCATCAATTATGTAAAGGATTTTTCAGTCATGTTGAAATTCGGCTCAGAACAAAAAAGATCAGTGACACAGAAGGCTAATAGTCTTTCTTACCACATTCCTTGTCGCAATTTTGTCCTATTAGTGCTGCATTTGGCTGACATTATATATATATTCAGATATTTTAAAAATTGTCTGCATATGGAAGTCATAAATCATAAAAATATCAGATGTCTACTTTGGCTTTTTATGCCCATGCAAAACCTGTGCATGATATGGACTTGATATTATTCAGGGCGAACATGAAATAATTGTGATGGTAATGTTTGTTGTGACAGTAAATAAACCAATGTGAAACAATATCTGAATGTGGTATGTAGGTTACAATTTGCCAAACAGTAGAGTGGCGTAAGAAAATTCTTTAATGGTTACCTACAGCAAGAAACATCGTCTCTCTCATGCTTCTAACATCACGTTCACGGACGAGGGATCCACCGCCTAATCCAATACTGAGAACATCTGGCATACGGAAATTAGTGTTCACTCCACCAACCTAAAAATAGAGAAAATACATTAAATATCTTGAAAGACAATTTCAACCGATTTTACCTGATGAGCTTATAATTGACTTCTGACGCGTCTTTAATGAGATGTAGATCTTCGTTGTTTAACTGGTTAAGTGGGCATGACGGATATGTCCGTCTTGCCTTTGTTTTACCTGTTGTGTTGAACGGACTGGTCCCCAATGTCTCATCCCATTGCATAGGATCATAGGTAAGTCTGTCGCATGACCCCTAAAGTACAGTCCCCACTCGCTATTACGAACCCTTCGGGGGTCCAAGGGTTAAGTTCGTACTAACGCAGAGTTCGTAATAATGAGGATTTACATACATCATGAATTTTTGGGAGCCAGAGATGTTGGGTTCATAATATCCGGGAGTTCGTAAAATCGAGGTTCGTAACGAGGGTGCACTGTAGTATAATTCTATTGCGCAGGACGTACATGTTTGTCATTCAAGATTGTCAGTGGCCTTCTTCAGAGCCAAGTTGAATTTGAGTTGTTCAAAATTTATTTTTGCAATTTAATTACGCTGTAAGATAGGCCTGATACATGTAGTTAAAGAAATGTTCCACAGTTAGCTGGTTAAGTCGGATCAGCTTCCATTCCTCTCATGCTGATGATTGATCAAGGAAATCTGACTCCCTGCATTGAAAGCAGAAGACACCTCATCAATATTTGTAAACGTTACCTGAACTTTGGTTGATGCTTCTCGAGGGAATCCATTCCTCAAAACACCTACGTCGGATGTTGTGCCCCCTATATCAATAACTATGGCGTTTTTCCTCCCGGAGAGGAATGCCGCACCTCGCATGCTGTTGGTCGGCCCAGATGCGAACGTTCTGACCGGGTATTCGATACAGTCGTCAGAACTGAAAGGCAAAGGATTCAACATTGATTCTAAGAGGAAGCACAGATGAACAGACTTCACTCTAAAGTAAAACCTTGGTGCACTTTGCAGTAAATATCACATAAAGTTAGCACGATCAACAATTACATCTATGGAAGAATTTTGTACAAATTTTCCTCCCTGAATCTTGCTGTTTGGCAAAATCTTACTTTTATTGTTATTATGCTGAATGCACCATGGAGATGATGCCAAATCAGTACCTGATGAGGGTGCCATCGTTTTGAGTCAGGTAAAAAGGGCAATCCAATCCAACATCCTTGGTCAAAGCCTTCTGGAAGCCTTCAATGGTTTCCTTGCATAGTGGCTTCAGGCTCTCATTCAAGACGGCCGCATTTTCTCGCTCTAACAGTCCCAGATGACCAACTTTGTGCGATATTGTGAGACTAACGTCGGGAAGTTCATCCCGCAGGATTTCTGCAACGAGTTCCTCCTGTTCTGTCGCGACAGGTGAAAATATACCTGCAATGGCAGAAAAGAACAGATTTAGTTCGCCCGCCCTCAGCTCATTCCAGTGGAACCTCTTGAAGGACACCTTTGGATGCTGTCCTTGAAATCAGAACAAAAATGTTCCAGACGTATTGAGTTCAACAGAGACAGAGTGAGTTGTGGAATCTTTACATGCAGACCTTCTCGGATTATGTGATCATGAATCATAGATTACAACATTTATGATCATAGCAGTAAATTGATACATTGTGTACCGGTATATAGAACAGTTGACCGATGTATGCCCTTGAGTTGAATGGCTAAACATCAACATTAGGGCCGTTTAGACGACAGGCAAAAATCCACATGCGATCTGATCGAATCCGATTGTGGTTCAAAACTCTTGCGTGTAAACGCTACCCAATACGGTACAATGTGCCATGGATTTAAAATGGACCGCATACGACCACATTCAAATCTCGTCTTAACGCAAATGAGATCCGATGCGGGTCGATCGGATCCAATCGGATTGAATCTGAATGTGGTTTTTTGGCTTTCGTCTAAACGGCCCGGCCCTATTGCCAGTGAACGTTCAACTCTGATGTCAATACCGCAAGCAGTTCATTAAAATTCAGATCAAACAGACGACATACATGTAGGCTATGACCGACAATCAATTGAGGGCAATTAAAATGAAAACTTAGCAGAGCAATTAATTTTAATTGAACAGGAAGTTGAATTTCAAGGCGACCAGAAGCCATGAACCGAACCACTTATGATTCGAAAGTGATGCTTTCCAGAATACATGTACCGGTACCAGGGCCTGTACTTCAAAATTGTCGGCCTTGTCTTTTGCTGAATACTTTCATATATACAATGAGATGTGACAGTTTGTGGATTGAAATATCCCTGCAGCCTTGCGGAGAAAATAATCATGCAGAAAATCCTCCCTGAGCTGTGTATTTCAAATGGTGCGGTAAACCTAACAGGCTGATACTGAGAATCGAACCACGCTGACTACCCAGCAGCAAGTTGATTCTCCATAGTAATTGACCGACCGCTGGCCTTTGATAGCAAAACAAAGACCAATCCGAAAATAATCATAACCTTACCAAGACCTCCTACATGATAAATTGATAGATAGCCGATATATATGAATTGCCCGTTTATGCTGATATATTACCAATCAGAGATGAATTATATCAACACTCTTGCATGGTTTTTCTGCTACTGGGAATCTGGGCTAATGTTACATCAACTTTCCTGTGTGGTTTTGCGGAAGTGACACTAACTACATCCTGAGTGATTACAGTAAAAAAGAAAGTATTCATTGATTCTCAAATGATGAAATATGATCCAAGGGGAGGCACTCTGCTTCTGTTTCAACTGTTGTGCATCCTCCGACAGCAGGGCTTTGGTCTTGTTCCTCTTCATACACTTGCACAGTTTGTGTGAGTGGATGAAGAGTTAAGCCAGGTAAAAACCCCTGTGGTGGAAGAATGACTTCAGCTTCATTCCTGAGCCTGCAGGGTTAAAATGACAAAATCTCTTGCCCATATTCAGCCAGAGAGGGCAAGAACTTCCTGAAATGGTGTATACAGGCAAGCAGTATGCCATGTGCAAAATCAATCAGCACAACCAAAAATAATGTGAAGGTCAACAGTTCAAGGGAGTAAATTGATTAATATCATGAAAGTCTTACAAATGTGGCACAAAAATAGTCAATTAATAATCAATAGCCTAATCACAGCATTGGAGCATAATGCATGCAGCAAATCAATAAATCCAGGAATGGGTCAAAATTGATTAGAATAGGAACAACCAGATGTGATGGAGAACAGTTCCAGGGCAGTAAATCGATATTTCATAAAAATCTGAATATGAAAAAGTAACCGTCAATGAAAATCATCAATAGCCCCATTCAGTGAAGCATATCTATTTATGTGATATGTTAATATGAATCTGTATTAACGGAAATGGGCCAACCTTTACCAACAGGGCAGGCGGAGCAATTGTGCACATTATTTTTGTATGTTCTTGCTAATGCTTTCGACCTTTTTTTTGCAATGTTTCTGAAGTCAACAGAGATATGACCTAGCTCGATGCCGTCAGGCTGGATATTGTACCTGAAAGAGAGGTTCCTAAAATGATTGGTTCATATCAGCATGTTGATGGCTTTGAAAACATAGGCTGTTTGTTCTGGCCTGGCTGAAAGTGATGTGTACACTACATCTGGAACTGAAAACCACCTATGATGATGACGATGATGCAGATATTCCTAGAATGAAAAGCAGTGTATAGTGAAAAAGGTTTCCACAGCCAGATACATGACACAGTGAGACTTGGACACCTTCAAGACCAGAATTCTCAAATCAGTCAACTGCATTACTCTGCGGGCGGCTGTCATTACTCACTACTTGTAAATGTGGCGGCATAATTTACACGTAGTTGTAATGTTATGTAATTCCATGTCTCATGGAGTGCATGAATATTGAAATTGGTCCTGACACATCAGAGGTCAATGCACTATCATGACATTTAGAGGAGTGTAACATCAGGAAAACCAATTAACTGAGTGCTTATAGTAATTCAGATGCAATGGCATGGTTTGCTGTAGATGAAACTGGCTCTGGGTGGCAGGGTCATGTTGGGCCCAACAATGCAATGGGGTAGTGCTACGACCAGACGCTATTATAACCCTTGAATTTGTGAGTTTGACTAACAGCAGAGATAAGTACCAACAGTGGCAAGTAAACAGTGCCTTTGTCATTGCATGGTGGCATTCTAGCTGTACATGTAATTGCTTTGACTCTACAGCTTGTATGTATATTTGATGAGAATTTGGCTGACCTGAAATGACACAGTTCTAATCACGCTAATGGGATAGTACACATAATTGGCCTAATCGCTTGGCAGAAGAGATATCACTAACTTTTATGGCATACGATTATGACGTGCCGATGTTCACATGTAGTGGAATTATAGACTCATGACGCATGACATGCATGATAAAAGCAGCCAACATAAGGTCATCACACAAGACATGCACGCAGAATATGATAAATTCTATATAAATCTTGATACGCCTAGGCCGATAGTTAAAGGGGTGCAAGTCACATGTCCCCTACTGTCTTGTCACCTACGGCTCTGAATGTGTAAAAAATCATGCATTGTCCAAGACTCTCCATGGCCATGTCTATTTTTTTCATATGGACTTATTCACTCCATTGCAAATCAAGGTCAGCATCAATATGTTATCAGATAAAATTGTCGTTGCTTTGTGAAGGTCATATGAAATTAGAGAGTAAACTGAAAAGACGTCATCGAGTTGGGAAGTAGGCCATGACATTATTAGTATGAATGGAAGAGATTTTATGGTTGAGAGAGAAGTGTTATACATTCATTGTATTATTAGCATCAGTCTATGTGCCCAGACAAATAAAAGGAGAGGGGTGTACCAAAATCCTGACACCAACTCTTACAGCATTTTTTAGACCAAATTGAATGAACGCCTCAACTGAGTAGCAAGATGATGATCTTTTACCTGCAATCACAACATTCTTCAAGTTAGCATCTTGAATCTTTTTGGCACATTTGATAATTTCTCTTTTGTCGATTTCTTCAATTGGTCGTCCATCGATTTGATATCCACCTTGAACAAGAAACTGAAGTCCAAAAACTATCTTCGCCAAGTCATCGGGAAATTCACACAGTGGTGGTAAGGAGTGCGATGCCGGGCCACACAGCCTAAGAATTGCCACAGGAACAAGGTCTTTTCTTTGAATGACGGCATTCACAAAGTGAGTGGTTCCAATGCTCACTTGAAGGATTGTCTTATCCCTGAATGCAGCTTTCGTGTTTTTCAGGGCATCCTTGATGGCGTCTGCAACTCCGGACGTTACATCAGGTGTCGTCAAAACTTTTGCCCAGCCAACAAGTGAATTCCCACACAGAACAGCCGCATCAGTATTTGTACCACCAACATCAACACCAATTCGCAGTTTTTCTACTGTCGCCATGCTTTACCTGTACTGTGTAGTGTCTGTGTGTACTACTGTAAAGCTAAAAGGAGGGTGCCCAAAATGAATTTCCAACTCGTGGTCCAAAAGTTTTTCACTGCACACTCTCACACCAAAAATCAAATCCCATCGAAACTGATGCTGCCGATTGGGTTCATAAAAAGGAACATGACTGCATACTTTAGATCGTCTTCTGCATTCACAAACGAATACAATTATCAGAAACTTTGAAGTGACCGTTTCCACTCAAGCAGGAATTGCACGTCCAGGCTAGGGATGCCGCTGCGTAATGACGTCACATTACCATATTTGGGATGATATTTAAATTAGTCGGGATTCCCTAAGCTGGCTGCGATTTTTTTCGTACTATTGATAAGCTATACCACACATCCCAAGGATATTTGCCCCGCCCCACCCTTCAGATTCCTCCAAGGATTCCCCCAGGACTTTTGCCGCCCCGGATATCATGATACTAGTATAGGCTTAACTCCGTAGGAATTTTGACGTAATGCGTGTCGCACAGTCGTAGCAATCTGGGATTTGTTTCAGTTCATGGTAGGCCTACCATAAAGCTACTAGGGCAGGGCGGGGTCAAATCACAGGGACTTGAGGCATGCATTGCAGGGGTGGTGGGCGTGTTACAGAGGTCCAATAACACACCCCCGAGTAATGCCCCGGTATACTAACGTATACCCAGTAGAATACTGGGTATACGTTAGTATACCGGGGCATTACCATGATTACTCGGGGGTGTGTTATTGGACCTCTGTAACACGCCCACCACCCCTGCAATCTACTGGGTATACGTTAGTATACCGGGGCATTACTCGGGGGTGTGTTATTGGACCTCTGTAACACGCCCACCACCCCTGCAATGCATGCCTCAAGTCCCTGTGATTTGACCCCGCCCTGCCCTAGTAGCTTTATGGTAGGCCTACCATGAACTGAAACAAATCCCAGATTGCTACGACTGTGCGACACGCATTACGTCAAAATTCCTACGGAGTTAAGCCTATACTAGTATCATGATATCCGGGGCGGCAAAAGTCCTGGGGGAATCCTTGGAGGAATCTGAAGGGTGGGGCGGGGCAAATATCCTTGGGATGTGTGGTATAGCTTATCAATAGTACGAAAAAAATCGCAGCCAGCTTAGGGAATCCCGACTAATTTAAATATCATCCCAAATATGGTAATGTGACGTCATTACGCAGCGGCATCCCTAGCCTGGACGTGCAATTCCTGCTTGAGTGGAAACGGTCACTTCAAAGTTTCTGATAATTGTATTCGTTTGTGAATGCAGAAGACGATCTGAAGTATGCAGTCATGTTCCTTTTTATGAACCCAATCGGCAGCATCAGTTTCGATGGGATTTGATTTTTGATGTGAGAGTGTGCAGTGAAAAACTTTTGGACGGCCACGAGTTGGAAATTCATTTTGGGCACTCTCCTTTTAGCTGTTTAGCTTTACAGTAGTCATAAGTAGTACACACAGACACTACACAGTACAGGTAAAGCATGGCGACAGTAGAAAAACTGCGAATTGGTGTTGATGTTGGTGGTACAAATACTGATGCGGCTGTTCTGTGTGGGAATTCACTTGTTGGCTGGGCAAAAGTTTTGACGACACCTGATGTAACATCCGGAGTTGCAGATGCCATCAAGGATGCCCTGAAAAACACGAAAGCTGCATTCAGGGATAAGACAATCCTTCAAGTGAGCATTGGTACCACTCACTTTGTGAATGCTGTCATTCAAAGAAAAGACCTTGTTCCTGTGGCAATTCTTAGGCTGTGTGGCCCGGCATCCCACTCCTTACCACCANAGTATTGTTGAAATCTAATTCTTGACTTTGCCGCCAGGAGGCCAAAACCAAACTCACAAAATCTGCTATGTATGCTTTGGTCACAGATATTGGGCCGTATTTTAGAACGTTCCTTAACATTAAGGTCCACCTTAAATCTATTGTTCTCGATGGTTTTACAATAGACTTTTGGTGTACCTTAATGTTAAGGAAACGTTCTGAAATACGGCCCATAGTCAAAGATGGCTTGTATGGGATTCTGATGGCTTAATGCTTTCCACCACTGTGCTAAAAAAGCCAAGCGGGCACAGTGCCTTTGGCACTATTTTTTTTATAAGGAATCAATAAACTCATTTTGTATTCTAATTTTAATTTGTAAAAAAAAAGTTGGATAGCATCCCCTCCCGCCATGGAATCACCCTCCTCAATTTTTTTTTATTTTCAAAAAAACTCTTTCCAAAATAATTGCCCAAACAGTGATAAAATTGTAGGCTGGGATGCAGTTTTAATGGAAAGAAAGTAGTTTTTGTTTCAATTCCTACCTTTATATTTGGAATTTTCAATTCCTACCTTTTATTTGGAATTACCCTCAGGTTGCCATGATTTAGGCCCTACGGCCTAATACCATGGTAACATGCATCTCAAACTTAATAAAAAAAATTTTAAAAACCTCCCACCCTCCTTACTGATAGTGGAAGCCGGGAGTGGAAGGATGCTAACCAACTATTTTTTTACATGGCCTTAGGCCCTACCTTGGCCTAGAACAATGCGAACAACGAGTAAACATTGTGTGAATAATCAATCAGTGCAAATTGGAAACCGAACCAAATTGAGATGGGTTTTCAAAATGACATTTATTTCATAGAGTAAATCTCCTGCTGCACTGTCTTGCGATTGTTTACATCGAAAGATTTCCACGTGGCTTTCTTGACTTCTAGGAACTTCCTCTATCGATTTCAACCAATCACGAGCCTTTGCTGTAAGCTATTAGGAATGGCGGCTTCTAAAATTCGATGAGCGTGCAAAAACAAAAATGTAACGAAAGCACGCGTACGGTGATGGATTATTTGACCGAATATCTGCAGGTATGGAGTATAAAGTGTACTAGATATGTTGCCACGGGTTATGGGTTGATAATAAAAGATTATAAATGGAAAATGGGCTTATTGTGCCGCTGTGACCGAGTCTGAAAATGTACTATTTGCTGTGTGCATTGTGCTGTACATTGGCGCCTATCAATTGTTGGGAATGCACTGCAACAAGTAGGCCTACCTAGGCTAGTTCCATGCATGTTACGTGTATGTACGAAGCCGATGTCCATGGAGGGACAGAACACGAATCTCAGTCAGTGTGTCTGTCACTGTCAGTAAGTTTTTAGGGTCAACCTACCGTCCATGGCATAGGCCTACACAGGGATATTACATATCAGATTTAGTAGCGATTCAGAACTTTCCTATATAAGAGTTAAAATTCCGTTGCGATACAGACCTCCCGTTTCTACTGGAGCAAATGCTCAATAGCTGATTTACCCGCAACTGCAGCGTCCTAACCCCTGTATGTGTATAGGCAATTTAATGATAGCCAATCCAACCGCAATACAACAAGGTGGACCCATAGGCCTACAGTGCGCAAGTCGCGGCTCAAACTGCAGAGCCTGGGGGGGGGGGCAAATGTGTCAGGGCAAAAATCAGGGGAAAATCCTTTAGGCCATGCACGCTAACAAAGGTACACCATTTCCTAAGACAGATCCTTTGTTGCTTTTCTGTGCTTTCCATCTCTCTTGCACAGCAGCACATAAGCTTACTTGTTTATTGCACTAGTGTTTTATTTGTTTGAATATAAAATGTGTTATTTTTATAAGGAATCAATAAACTCATTTTGTATTCTAATTTGAATTTGTAAAAAAAAGGTTGGATAGCATCCCCTCCCGCCATGGAATCACCCTCCTCAATTTTTTTTATTTTCAAAAAAAACTCTTTCCAAAATAATTGCCCAAACAATGATAAAATTGTAGGCTGGGGTGCAGTTTTAATGGATAGAAAGTAGTTTTTGTTTCAATTCATACCTTTATATTTGGAATTACCCTCAGGTTGCCATGATTTAGGCCCTACGGCCTAATACCATGGTAACGCATCTCAAACTTAATAAAAAAATTTTTAAAAACCTCCCACCCTCCTTAGAAAACTGATAGTGGAACTATAGATCCATGCAAAAAGTAGGGAACAACGTTTACGAGAATTTGACCACACATGCCCTTTTCAACTCACGACTGTCGCCAGGTTCCTGGTCACTCCCACTAATTAAACATACCAGTGGATAGCTTAGAACCTTGGGATCATGACGGTCATAAAAAATTGGGAATCCATAACTGCTCAACGGAATACTCTCTTTGGAAATCTAAAAGTTTGACTTGAAAAAGTTTACAAAACCCACGTGGGACGTCAGTGACGTCGTTGACGTACAGGAGAAAGCATGGGCGCTGGCCGCGTCAACACTGACGTGACGCTGCGCCTTGACTGCGTTTGGCCTGAAGACGTTGTTCCCAATCAACTGCAACGATCTATAGTCTAATAGTGGAAGGATGCTAACCAACTATTTTTTTACATGGCCTTATAGGCCCTACCTTGGCCTAGAACAATGCGAACGAGTAAACATTGTGTGAATAATCAATCAGTGTAAATTGGAAACCGAACCAAATTGAGACGGGTTTTCAAAATGACATTTATTTCATAGAGTAAATCTCCTACTGCACTGTCTTGCGATTGTTTACATCGAAAGATTTCCACGTGGCTTTCTTGACTTCTAGGAACTTCCTCTATCGATTTCAACCAATCACGAGCCTTTGCTGTAAGCCATTAGGAATGGCGGCTTCTAAAATTCGATGAGCGTGCAAAAACAAAAATGTAACGAAAGCACGCGTACGGTGATGGATTATTTGACCGAATATCTGCAGGTATGGAGTATAAAGTGTGCTAGATATGTTGCCACGGGTTATGGGTTGATAATAAAAGATTATAAATGGAAAATGGGCTTATTGTGCCGCTGTGACCGAGTCTGAAAATGTACTATTTGCTGTGTGCATTGTGCTGTACATTGGCGCCTATCAATTGTTGGGAATGCACTGCAAGTAGGCTACCTAGGCTAGTTCCATGCATGTGACGTGTATGTACGAAGCCGATGTCCATGGAGGGACAGAACACGAATCTCAGTCAGTGTGTCTGTCACTGTCAGTAAGTTTTTAGGGTCAACCTACCGTCCATGGCATAGGCCCTACCATAGGCCCAGGCCCTAGCATGCTAGGCTAGGGATACATGTAGGCCTAGGCCTACGCCTAGGCCCCTTTCGAAAGTTTAGCCCAATGATGTCATGAGGAACCCACAGAACTACCGTACGTAACGCTGTCAGTGTAAGACCCGGAAGTCCTATTTTCTAACAGTATTTCCATTTACTTCTTGCCCCAAAATAAACCACTCTGTTTGGTTCGATTTTGATTAAATTACACGGCCCTGTTCATGTTCAAAGTTCTCCATATATCACTGCTTTGTTTTGTCGGAAATGCCACAGGATGCCAATATTGATAACGTCTTTTTTCGGGGGGAAATTCCCACGGAAAATTGTGTAGAAAATGTACACATTCTTTGACGGCGCGATGTCAACAGCGAAAAAAGTGACGTCGGTACGTCATTCGGGTCTTTTCTTATACTTGCTGCGCCATCTGCAGTCATGCGGGTTCCCCATTCCCTACAAGAAGACCTTTCCTTTTTTTTAGGTCAGCAGATACCGAATCATCCAACTTGATATTCGCATACCTACAAGTGAAAATGAAGTCAACGGAAAACAGAAATCATGGTTCCAAGAAAAACATCTCAGGGTACAGTTTCTCTGTCATGATATCTCTTTCTCCATCTTCAGTCTTTTCTAGAGTTTCAGATTGTAAAGTTCCACTTGAAAAAGACCCCGGTTGGGGTCGAAAATTCGTGAATTCTGGAGATTGACTTCTTGCTTATTATCATTTTGTGTGTCAATTTTGTGCTATTCTGTATCTTGGTCTTTCTCCATCATGATATCCCTTTCTCCATTTGACTACTATATACCCTCTTACAATTTTCATTTCTCACTTATGGCTTCTGTTGCTCTTGAGTTTAATTGAATGAAAAATTTTACATGTATGGCCACGTGGTGAAAATAATAAAATATGCATTTGTTTCTCAGGACCTGATAAATCTTTTGAAAGATGTTATTTGGGACCGCCTCCAGTCTTTGTCTGCTGGGGACAAACAGAAAGGGAAGAAATCGAGAGAGAGCAATAAGTCAGGAAAACTTACAGGTGTGTATTGTAACAAATGTCAGAATGACTTTTTGTGATGTAGTAGTGGACCAACTTTTCAATGTGGCTATGGAGAAATACTATTTGTACAAGGAATGCATCCAAATGAAGTTTATTCCCTGGTTTTATCCACATGGAAGTTGTCCACTGATTTGGAAATAGAATGTTTTACCATAGTCTCGCTTGGCCAGACGCTACGGGCTCACCCCTTCGGTAAATCACACTCCGCGTCTGGCTCTTTTAGAGATTAACAGTCGTGAAGACCGCGTGGTGGCAGCACGGGTCCTTGGGTTTTCCCAACCTCGTTTGCTTTCTGACAATATGGCGAGTGGTCCAAGGTTGTCTGAGCGAACTATACCCCTGGGGACGGGGTTGGGTTTTTCCTGGAAGTAATTTCCGCGGGAATTATGAGTGAGAAAGCGTGGTAATTGGCTGGAGCCCAGTGGAGTGCCATCTAGTGGTGTTAACCGGCTTTTGAGCCCCAAATGTGCAAGTGTGTAGGAGACCGGGACGTCGGATACACACTGGGGCCGAGTGTAGTTTTACCACAGAAGAAGCATATAATGTAGACTCATTACTTTGTTATTCCATTAAAACTGCAAATGTCGTTACTTACACTTACAGGAAAGTTTGTAATCATTGAATACCTGTTTAAACTGAAGACAAATCGGCAGTCTTGTATTGTTCCCAACCCTGACAAACATGGTATGTACCGTTTGATGTCAACGTCTCATTTCGTGCCGGCTCCAAAGATTTACTTTCCTCTTCCTGAACCAGTGGCTTGGTATTAACCTACAAGAACACATTTTGTTCATGAGGATTACCGGTAACATCAAATTGAAAGTTGTCTGGTGGAGTTAGATTAGAGTGCAAGTCCAGTCTGAATAGATGGAGTCCCATGACATGCCCAAATAAACTTCCTTGACCTTCACATTGTACCAGTACGTTGTATGAACATCCTTCACATTTTTCAGGTGGCGATTATGTTGGATGTTGTCTTGAGAAAGAAAAGATCGTGATCACAGTAAAAAAGATCCCAGATGTTCAACCCGATGTAAGTATAAATGTGGAATAGTCGGGGAATTCTTTGAACAATTTGAATGATATTAACAAATTGTGGATTCAGAACACTTCTTCTGTTGAGTAGCTGACCTGTCCTTATATTATGTGCCCTGTCATATTTTGTTCTAGTTGTGTTTCTGACTGTATATTTGTCATCATGAATGGTGTATCATTCCAGGAGCCAGTGCCAAGTAACAGTGGATACTTCAGACCTGTGGATAAAGACGGTGATGGTGAACCTGATGCTGCTGATGCAGAAAGTCGAAAGAGACGGCTTAGAAACATGTAAGTTAAATCAGATTGTTTCTCCGGTAGTTGGTTTTACTGCATGTATGCGGCAGGTTGTCCTATATTTTAGTTGTTCTTTTTGTCTAAATTTGCAGTGTAAGCAAGAGTGGACGCCAGATTTCAAAGAAGTCTGGAAGCAGTCGACAGCGGAAGACAGTTTCAGGCGATGTGGAAAATAACGATGGCGGTAAGAGGGAAATGTCTATACAAAGGAGGCAGGAGCCAACACAGAAAGCTTCTGGCAGGTCACAGACGAATCGTCCAAGGTCAAATGAAAGCGATTCAAGTTCAGATGAGAGTTGCTCAGGGAAAGAAGAAGACTGCTCAAATTCAATGGAATATCTTACAGTAGGGAATGAATATTGCTCAAATTCAAGAGAACGTCGGTTAGGATTGTGTGCAAGTCAGTCAAAGTCAAACGAAAGTCGTTCAAGTGAATGCTATTCTAAGTCTAGTCATTCGATCACTTATGGATCGGAAAAGTCAGAGGATGAAGAAAGAAAACCACTGAAATCAAATAAGACAAAGCAGTCTGAAGTTGGTGGTAGTCTAGAAAAAGGAGTAAAGGATCATGTAGGGGGTGTCAAGAGACGAGTTCTGCCAAAGAAAAGGAAGATGAGGATGGTGGATTTTGTCCTTCATCCTGAGGAAAACCGAGATGACAGTCATGTGAGGGTGAGGGCAGAGGAGACATCAAATGATGGTGCTATTGGTTCAGAACTAGTCGATGAAGAAACGCAGCCAGATCTTATTCGTCATGTGAGGTCAAGGAAAACAAAGAACAAGGTGACAAGGGATCAAAATGGCGAACAGGAATCTGATTTTTCTGATGATGAGACAAATGCAGGTGTTTGTTCCGTGAATGTCAGTGGACATGAAGAGGAAGAAGTTGATCATGGAAAAATCCTGGAGGATTTAAGTTGCAGCAGACGTGATGAAAGTAAGAATGTCAATACAAGGCATGGAATGAGTGAGAGTGAAAAAATAATGGAACCAAACAATCCTAATATGGAAGAAGAACAGAATGATCTTCATCTTCATCTTCATCTTGATTCCTCTGATAATGACTCCAGTAGAAGTGTGGTTGATTCGCTTTCCAATGCTGATCTGGAACCAGCTGTCCAGTCCGGAATGGACGCAGTCAATGATGTGAATGATGACTCGTCCATGGCAAGCAATCCGTTCAAGAAGGACCGTCCAGATTCGAAACATGGAAAATCACTCCTTCCTGCAGCAGATGGGAGATCGCTGAGCCGCCGGCAGGCTAAGAAATGTTCTATCAATCCTGTACCAGCAAATCTTGGGAATTCCGGGGTGATGACAGCCGTCAAACATGGAAAGGTTATCGAGATCACAAAGAAGAATGCAAATTCTAAGGTTTGCTTGAGCTATGCTGATAGTGGTCAGAGAATTCAATCTGCTCCTGATGAAAATGCGAGGGACGCTGATGACGTCAACGAAATCCCTATGTTAAATTCAAACCAAGGACAAGTCAAGAAGTTCTGTCAGAATTTGAAATCGAAAAGAAGGTTATTAGGTGGGCAAAGTAAGCCCGGACCTGACCAGGCCCCTTATATTCTCCTTGATGGTGACTTCTGGGAGAATGACCTGAACCCCGAAGACTCGGTGAGCAAGGATATGAGTGATACCGATTCAGAAGGCGAACTCCCGAATATGGAAGCAATAAACTCACCAACTCTTTCCTCCTGCGTGGAAAACAAGTCCTCATTAGAGAATTCAAGTAAGTGCATTGATGACATGCCGTCCAGTACAACTGAAGTGAACCTCAACGCTGCATCTGACAAAATGGGTAAAAGAAGAGGAAATGGCGCTACCAGTAAAGATCTGAAGGCAAAGAAAGACAAGAAGGCTGTGAAAAACACCAAGCGAAAAGCAGATAAATCTGAGATGTCTACTGCAGATGTTAAGGAGGAGAAGAGGTCAAGGTCAAAGCAGCGTATTGGTATCTTCGAGAAACTCTCACCTGCACGTTCTGGTGGGTTCACTGGTTTGGCTGTCGATTCAGCTGATGTTGGTGTGCAGTGTGACAGTCTGTCTGAAAATCAGGATGAAGAGGAAATTGACATGGAATCTCTGGACCTTGCTGAGAGGGCGTTTGTGGATGCTGACCTTGAAAATGAGGATGTTGAGTTGAAGATTTTATCTCACGGTGAGGATGAGGTTGATGTTCACCTCAGACCAATAACGATATCGCCTGGACTTTCTGACCAAAGAAGTACTGGAGCAAAATCAATTGCTGGGGAGGACAGCGGCGGCGAAGGGAAGGAAATCTTGGCGATAGACAAAGAGTCGTTCGAACCTATCAGTCGTAGAACCCGTCAAGAGATTGGTGACAAGAATGACATGGACAAGACCCCGCAAAGAACAATTAATTATCCCTCGTCATTCTTCAGACAGAATCGCTTTAAAGGAAGCTACGTTGAAATCGACAGTGACACAGCTACAGAAAAATCTGTCGAGCAAAGTAAAGTGGAGGAAGATCAGGCACATTCCGATTTGGCAGGGTTACCAAGGATGGAAGTTTGTCAACAAAGGGATTTGAATGATGGCAGTGACTCAGATTGTAGTTCTGTCCTTCAGGTAGTGAACAGCACCTGCGGTGAAAAGAGGAAGCCGAAACAACCAAGGGGAAATGCAGAGAAGAGTCCGTCATTAGATGTTATGGACAGCCTGAATACTCATGTGACAATCGATGAGGACCACCAATATTTGGGCAGAAGTTCATTAAGTTCACAAGCTGATCAAAGGGCTGATTTTACCAAAGCGGCATCAAGGGAAAAGAGATCGTCCACATCAACATGTTCATCTAAACTAGAATCCTATGGATTTTTGGCAACGAAGTCATCATTTGTGGATGAGGACTCGAGGAGTAGTTCTAGTCATGAGGATTGGGAGACGTTTTCTGTCGGGGGTCAACCCCCTGAAGCAGACGACAACATCATGTTGGATTCTGGCTTTGCTAGTCCAGCAAACACAACTGTATTATCAACACATCATGCAGACGAGTCTCTGGATCTACCATCCATCACTCCACAGAACAGGCCAAGGAAGAAACTTAAACCAAGTCCACGGAAGGTTAAGCTGAAAACAGTGAAGGAGACAAGAGAGAGGAAAGCCACCAGTAAAAGAAAACGGCTGACAAAGAAAGCAAGCAGTCCTAGATCACCGCGAGGGTTAAGCAAATTTCAGACAAGTTCTCTTCAGACGTTTTCTTCATCCAGGCTACAACAGGAGAATGGGGAGGAACTGCCGGATTTAGTTCCATCTCAAGACAAGCAAGAGTCTGGAGTTTCCATGGAGAAGGATGTTATAGACAGCGTAAAAGGGGGTGAAATTTCATTTTCGTTGGCAGGAATGCAGAAGAATAAGCGAAGGAAGGTGGCTAAATCTGTCTGTCAGAGGAAAAAGAGGGATGGGATTGAATCAGGTTCTGAACATGAAGATGATGCAGTTGGAAAGAGAAAAAAATCTCCAAAGAAGAGGATGGTGACGAAGGTGGATGGTAAAATATCCAAGGCTACAAAACAAGACAAGAAATCTGCAGCCCGTCTTATGATGTCTTCAACTGATGATGAAACAGGGAGGTTAGGATCTGCTCTCAGTCGTTCACAGAACTCAGTTAGTCCTGCCATTGATGTACCTTGTCCAACTGAAGGGTCCATTGTGCCAGTTGAAGGTCAGGTTCCTGCTGAATCTGATACTGTGGTGGAATTCAAGGTTGAAAATCTGTCAGATTCTGACACAAATTCTGACGCAGCGATGTCGACGGTGACCAACTTCCAGAATGCAACTTTCGTCGTCCCCAAGGAGGAGGACACAGATGACAAGGATGATGTGCAGCAGGCTGTAAACCAGCCGGTTGGCAGGTTGAACCGACAAAGAAAGTATCGCGTTCTGCCCAGCATCACAGACGATGATACAGAATCAACTGGGAATGGTGTAAAGGTATGTTTAACTGCATAAACATTCAATACCACTTCATCAGCTTCCCCTATCAGTCCTAAGCTATGCTGCTGGGGGGGGGGGCTTGTTCCAGTTTTTGCTGCTCCTCTGCATTCCAGACCTACAGTTCTTTTGACATTCGATTGCCTGTATGGTCAGGGACTTCAAGTTCAAGCTGATTACCGGTACAAATATCTTTTAAATTTTTCCTACTCATTCTGCAGTGTGGTGCAAACTTGGAGGAATTCACACAAGGATTCAAACGGAAAAGAAGTGAAAGTACCAGCTCAGCCTCATCCACTGAATTGCCCAATGCCTCATCCTTTGTTCACCAAATTAGACGTAAGTATACTGGGCAAGGTTCGAGGTGTTTCAGGCAAAAGTATATAGGAAAGTAGGTTGCTGTCAGACAGCTTGCTGGAAATGATCACCAGAATTTCTACTTATTAATGAAATAGAGCCCATCCCACCCTGCGGTGAGCCGCCTAGAAGACCACGCCCACTTTTCGACAAAAATCCCCATCACCTCTAATGTAGAAATCAAAATCACCAATTACTGCCGGCAGCACCACAATCCGCCATAAACCGCCTTGACTCATTACACCATTCTCTATTCAGTTTAAAGCAGTGGCATTTCATGGCGGTTCAAGGTGGTGAAAGTTACAGATGGAAAGTGCAAAAAAATAGGCGGCTCTATTGGGTTAAGACCCATTGACAAGGTTTTATTCGATAGACCTCCCCCATGTAGTAGGAAACATGAAGCTGTCTCAGCACTTTTTTGGCCACCCTGTAGAAGTGTAAGAAATATATGGATGAAATGTCTTGTTGCAGAACGCCTAAGCCTCTGTCCGGATGTAAATGATGATATTTGCATAATAGTGGAAGAACTATCGGCCCCACCCATGGTGAAATTGGAAGATGAGGCTGCAGACCAAAATGAGACAGAAATCAAGGCTCTACAGTATGTTTTTGACTGTTGTTGCACTGCAGTTTCATGTACTAGGAATTACATACAGTAATGCACGCAACTTGGAAAGCATCCGGTACGAAGAAGATAATGTTTGGATATTTGTTGATTCTTCAATAACTGACAACCAAAATTTAGCGGGAAAATTTCTCAGTGCTGCTTACCGGTATATGACTCGAGAATTTAACTAGGCCGATTGGTATATGTTTGATCCATTTGATTTGGGCAGTACCGGTAATACTATGTATTGGCTGAGTGACTTCTTTGCTTTTCAGTGACATATCAGAACTAACTGCCAGTCATCTCGAATACCTTGTGAGTAAGAATGAGAAATACCTAAGGGAAATATTCCAAGGAAAGGTAAGGGTATGTCGAGATGATCTCAGTTGAACATATAGGATCTCTCAGTGGTTGTTGGTGGTCTGCTCACAAAAATGAAGATAATGATGAAATATTTTTCCTGTTAAGCACAAAGTTAATGAAATATTTCATGAAAATTTCATCTTTTTAATGAATTTTTAAAATCGTTTCAGCGCCATTGTGAGAGGCATGAATGTTACAAAAGAGGGGGCAAAGATCGTCGTAAGTTTTGATTCTGTGATGGACACATTGAGTGCAATGTACCTGTATCACGACACGAATTTTGCTGAGATATTCCAAGGATTAAATCCCTGTGCAGGCTGAGGGAAGACGAAAAAACAGATCCTAACATCCAACTGATACTCTGAGTACCCGGTCGTTCAACATATTGTAATGATCTACATGTAACTATAGGTGCCATCAGGCTTGGGCAGTCACAATTGACATTATCTGATGTTGCTGCTGTTATTTCTTGGTATTTCTGTTTGGTTGGTGGCACTCTGTTGTTGTATTTTGCAGAAAATTTGATGTACAATATCCATTGCCTTCGATATAAAGAGGAACAGGCCGACACCGTGATGGAGAGTCTGGTGAAGATATTTTGCAGCAGGCATCAGAAGGTAAGGCTTCTTTCATTGATTGCTGGATGGTCAACTGGAGCAGGAAAAAGGGGGAGCGTTTTCAGTATTTGGTTGCTCTACAGACAACATCGGGCGAATACAGACTAACAATGTATATGTACAGCGGGGGGAAAACCAGAGTGCCTGAGGAAAACTTGCGTGGTCAAAGAGAATTGCCCTATCTATCACAATGAACAATGGGTTGGGCCAGAAAATCATCAGCGAGGGGGATCAAACACTGAACGTCGCAGGCCAGTGTTTCCACTTCAACAGCCCATGGGATAGTCCTGATGAAAATATTGAGAGAAGAGGCAAATTGAGAGGGAAAAATTTGAATTTTATTGGAATAACTATTTGTAAACTTTGCATGTGCACAGTTGACAATTTGTTTTTCAGTATTTGGATTATGTGTTCAAAGTGATGTTCCCTGAGATGCTGATCAAGATTTACATGGAGGTCCATGGCTGTAGCATGGAGCAAGCTGAAATTGACTTGGAAGATGTGCAAGTTGACGACATTGAATGAGTCCATCACGTTGCTGCTCCTTAGAGGAGCTGTGATGTAAAGATGTATAGTGATTACATTCCCTGTTGGCATTTAGTATGTCGCCTGAATTACCTAATGCAATCAGCATCTGTCCAAGCAATATTGTTTATGGTATATTTTGATAATGAATAGTTTATGTGCATAATAGAGGACATTCCATCCGTAATTGTTCGTTTTTGGAAGATCGGTGCCGGTAATTTAAATGAATGAATACCAGAAGACAGTTTTCTTCAAAATGTTGTCTTTGTAGCAATTAGTACAATCAAAGCACAACTGTGGTTAGAGAAAAATATATTTATCATGAATTTTGTTCTATAAATATCTCTATGCAGAAATATATCACAGATATCTGAAAATTTGATATATTTCCGATGATTCATGAAGAAATGAATGTGATGTAGAAATAGAATGAGGGAGCCCCTCTTCCTGTAATGCTGGGAATGTTAAAATGTACAAGTACATGTATACTGCAAAATGCAGTGAACATTTTTTTGGTGTACGAATTATTTCTTCAATGAAGACAAGATGTGTCCTTTTGGCTTTTGTTTCAGTGTTTAAAGGTCCAATAACCAGATGCATTCTAATTACTGTTGTAATAATTAGTTGTTGTTTTCTTTTTCCTTTATATACGGTACTTGAGTAATCCTTGACACTGGCCACATTTTGTAAACAGATCCAAGAAGGCAGACTCTAGGTTAGAAGCAGAACTATGCAAGTTTCTGTATACATTATAATTTGATCATGATTCATAAGACAGTCAGAGATGGGTAATATACCACTTTTGGAACTGAAATGCAGCTGCAATTCTTTAGTTTGTTGTGTGCCTTTTGCCTGAATCTTTAGAAATATTGTTCAGATGTGAGATGGTTAGAGCTGATGAAAATGTTTGTCTCATTCTCATTAAAATTCGGTGCAAGTAATTATGCAATATTTGTTGCTGCTTATGTAATGTTTTCTATAGTTGGTCGTTGGGTTTCAAGTTTCACCTGGTAATTTGTGCCATTGAAGTTATGTGTTGATGCAGGGAGTGTTTTGGAATCACTATTTTCAGGTGCTATGGGACATGCAGTGCAGATTACTTGCAGATCTGCATTAATGCATTCCTGTATAGAATATGAGTGTGCCTTTTCTTGAGCCAGCCACCACAGTGGATTTTGGCTAATCCAGAAACGTACAGCTGCAAATATATTTTGTATGGATATACCACTGCTAAAGGTATTTTCTATTGAGCTGGTCAAGACTGGCTCCTGGACGACACTTCGCCTCACATATTTGCTCATACTATGCCAGAGATCTTCAATGACAAAGTGTAGGAGGGTATTGTGACTTTCATTTTTGGTGCTTCAACTTTAGAGCAAAGGTAGTCTGTTTATTGATGTGGTTTGTACACAAATTGTCCAGACACACCAAGAGTGGTGGTCCTTTTCTAACTACATGTACATGTATACATGTTATTGCCGACAGTTTTGGTCCTTTTCCTCATCATGCATGTTATGGGCCTTGACAGAACCACCACATGCTGCTTGTGAAATCAACAAATGACCAACTGTGCCTTTTCCAATGATAATTTGACCCACAAAAGTTTCAGTTAGATCTGTTTCTGGTGCAGCAGAAGTTCCAATGTACACAAGAGTAGAAAGTCTGTTGTGACCCTGTAATGATGTATGTGTACATGCATATGTACGGTAGGTAAATGTTGGAGGACCACTGTGAACATGCTGACAGTTCATTGGTGCAATGTTGTACTTGAAATGTTATATGTTTTATGTATAGTTTTGATTAAATGTTTAACTTTTGTAATAAAGTTTGGAAATTTGTGTTGTTCTTTCCGATTGGTGGTTGAGACTTTTGTGGCGGGGAGGGTGACCGCCACTAGTATTGGGGCCGACAGACGAAGAGAACGCTTGATGTCGTATAAATCTGTTTATTTGAGCAGTGACAGCTGGGGGACTTGCGTCCCTACAAAGCCGGCATGGCTCCCTCTACGCATGCGCAAGGCGCACGTTTCAATCACGCTACCTGCGGGGTGTTCCCCCTGTTAGAACATGGGGTTCTGGCGCAAAACTCAACCGCTACACTTTGTTGGCATGTGAACTATAGGCCTACTGATTTGATTATTAGGTTTCAATTGGACTTTCCTCCTTCTCCAATGAAGATAATGCTAGTTGACATTTGGTATCTTTTTGCCAAGGAGAAGTCCATGTGCACTTCATAAAGGTTTTCAGTTGATTTTCCAGCACATGTACTTCATAAGGCCTGAAGCCAATGGAGTGGTGATTCCTCTTCCTGCCCGATAATCGCTGGCGAGAAGATTCCACAAATTGCTGTCTAGCGCAGAGCTGGCATCGACAGCCGATTTTGCTCACTGGCGACTAGATCGCTTGCGATGTTTGGTGTGTTGCTGGCTTTATTGGCCATCCCCTACACAACCTCTGCATTATCATAATGAAGAGGTGTCGCCTGCTAATTTAGCACAGACCTCTTAGAGCTAGACGACTTCTTCCATTTACACTACCGGTACATGTATGGTGCACAGGACGCATCCAAAATGGATTTTATGTCTTTGTTATGCAAATAGTGAATGAGATACTCTCAGTCTCCTCAGCATCCAATGACACAAGAATGACAGAATATGTGTAGAATTTGTAATTTATTTCTAAACAAGGCGCACGCTGGGCGTGGCGAATAACCAGGTTTTCGAAGTTGCGTCGTGAATAAAATGAGGTAGAGGCTGAAATGACGAGGCATTGTTAGGTGTCTGTGGTTGTGACCTTGAAAAGTAGGTCAAATCCAAAACCCGGGTATTATGTTATGTATCGTCATTAGATATACGTATGATAAAAATTTGGTGACG
>NMRB01000478.1:174575-202356 GCA_002633025.1 Notospermus geniculatus
CGATGTACAGCTAACTTTGTAACGGTTGGATTTACACCCCATAAATGTATTACCAACAGATAGAAATACGGTGCCTCGGAACCAGACAAACACATTCTCAATTGTTTTTAGTCGTTATGTACTAAGATATGATGCTTTTTATATAAATTAACACAAAAATGGGTCAAAATGCATAAAATGTCAATTTCGATTAGGTAGCCGCTTAAACAGCCAAAGAATAGGCTTAGTTGATTCCGAGGTACCATGTTTCTATGTGTTGGTAATACATTTATGGGGTGTAAATCCAACCGTTACAAAGTTAGTTGTACATCGGGTCCCACTCTCCTGTACAAAGCTCAGTTGTTGCGTCCATCGGCTTCCAACGTTGAAGCCAGTTCACAAAATTGAATACCCGGTATGCAAATTAAGTGGGTTCCCGCCGTGCGATTTTGGGGGATTTTGGATATGATGTCCAAGGTGACCTAATAAAACATTAAAAGCAAAAAAACCTTCTGTTGCAATTTGTTCCCGGTTAATTCCTAGATTTACTGGACTACTACGCAAAGGCACTATCAGGCAATTATCATTTACAGAGAGTACAATGTAAATAAGCTTTTGTTTATTTTGGAAGTTTTTGTACATTTGGATAAAAATAAATCAAATAATATACAATAAGTCCAACAATTAAAGGACACCTCATTTTTACAAGGAATATTCAACAGATCGCCAGAATTGATAGTCCAGCTGACAGCAAGAACATAGATTCCACTACAAATTTCTGCTTCATAATATTAATAACATAATATTAAACTGCACAACAATCCTTTCAATAAGCATTAGATCAGGGCTGGGTTGCACAAAACTCATGTTAGTGCTAACTTGGTGTTAGCGCTAACTTTATGTTAAATGACGTAAAAAGACAAAGGATTTTGACGTCACTTAACATAAAGTTAGCGCTAACACCAAGTTGGCACTATCGTGAGTTTTGTGCAACCGGGCCCTGCATACATAACCATGCTTTCCATGCATTATTCCAGTCTCTGAATTCTGGATTGCCTCGTCATAACATCAAAGACACTTCTTCTGATGTTAGGATAGATGTTCCATTCATTATGGTGATAGATGTTAAGAAAAGTGTAAACATCTGGTTTGTATTGCAGAACAGTATGAATACCACCTGCGCGGATTTCTTGCTCCAAAGCCTGCACCTGATCCTCATCTGTGAAATCGTCATTGAATATACAAACGACATGTAGACGGTCGTCTTCCTTTGGAGTTATTAATGCGCTGCTACAATGCGGAAGGTTCCCACTCACTATTCCTCTGGCAACTTTAGCCCATATATAGTCCACAATGGCGGCACATCTAACAAAGAAGAGCCATTTACCACCAGTGACCCCTGTGCGGATGGCCAAGTTTGTTACACTTTGGCGGTCAATGGGTTCACCTGATGCCTGAAGGTCTTCCCAAGCTTCCGCCAGTGCTTTAAAATTGTATTGCACCGTATGTTCCCTGTGGTAAGGTGATTCCACCGCAATGCTACCGACACCATTAGATCTGTTAAGCAAGAATAAACCGGCTTTGAGTTCAAGACATAAGCCCTTTTTACACGGTGCCGGTGCGTTCCGGATCGATACTAGATCGAGGAGGGTTCGGTTATTTTTCCCCGTGTAAAAGCGAAATAACTGACCTCCACCTCCTCGGGCCAGTTCAGTTCGCCGCGTGAGTCTCGGGAAGGTGGAGGTAGGTTCAGGCTGGTTATTCTCTCGTGTAAAAGCGAACCGACCTCCACCGGCCTCGTGCGGGATTGAGCACGCTATATATGAAGGGCATCACTGGCGCATTGCTGTAAGTTACCTGTGAAGAAATCACGCACGAGATTTCTCAGGCACTGCTCATGTTGTTAGAAGCATAGTTTATCGATTTTAAGTGATTATTTTTGCGATATTTCTTATTTGGGATAACTGTAAATGTTAATACACGCCATCTGGTGGCACGCATTTGAACGAACCGACCTCGAACTAGATCGAGGCGGGTTCGGTAACCCGCACCGTGTAAAAGCGATCAATCCATCCTGAACCGAACCCGCCCGAGGAGGGTGGAGGTAGGTTTCCTCGAACCAGCACCGTGTAAAAAGGGCTATAGATACATTTCTGACAATATCAATGGGTGATGTTGGCACAATATACACATCATCTGACCACTTATCACTGACCAGATCAAACCCATATAATGACTCATACATAATAGCTGTTGTAAGCTCTCTCTCTCGTTTCCATTGTAATAGTTCGTGTGATTGCAGAATCGCATGAAGTGCCAGGCCACTGATATTCAGTTTGGAGCACTATCACCAAGTTTTAAGTTTGGGGTCCATCCGGAATTGAAGGCATTCTGGATTACATTCTGGACCTCAAACTAGCTAGACAAGCCTCCAAAATGCCTGTGACCAGGCCTAAAACCACTGCCTGGGATAAATTATTGAAAATTACCAACTGGAATCATGTCTGTGCTGACATTCCAAATTTGAGGCAATGCAAGAATGTCGAGTATGGTACAGTTGATAATAAAAGTAACCTTTCCAAAACAGATGGTCTCCATGCTTGCAGCCAGTCATCTATTGGTTGACTCATCTTGAGAGGATCATAGACCACAGCGAAGCCATCGTCACTAATATTAAGAATACGCCTTACAAAATCTTCTCCAACCACCTTCTTTTGCTCACTAGGATGCTCTTGCTGTTTCACTTGCTTATCGACACTTGAAGGAATCCCTCCTGATTCCTCATCCGAGTCCATGACAAGCTTCAAACAGTTGTCACTCATTTAGCAGGAGGAATTTCAAACCCTAAGAAAGGAATTAAAAGGTACAGATTACTGTAAACCGTGAAATTTTTGCGGCGCTAATTGTTCGCGATTTTCATACTTCACAAATTCGCCAAGAATAAATTTCACGATAAGGCCACATAAAAAAAATTACTTGTTTCTCATCAGCGGCCGGACGGATTTTTCGTGCCGGGTGGATATTTTTTTATATTTTATATTTTCAAAATATAAATTATAAATGGGCAGCCTGACAAAATAAACACAGCTGAATAAAAATTTGTATTTTCAAAGATAAAAAAACACTCATTTTCCAGGGCAGCATGATGTGAAAAAAGTCATTTCTGGCAACCTGACACTGACAGATTGTAAACAGTCGTCACAGGCCTGAATTTGCCACGTGTGTGTGGTCTCCCTATTCCCGGGCCGACCTTCATGGCCCCGAACTGTTGCACTTTGACGTACATTTTCTTCAAGAAGAAAATTATAAATTGCCCTGGTCTATCTTTCTCCGTAAAATTGCTAGAAATTTAAATATAAAATATAAAATATAAATTGCCCTGACGGACCTTACCTTCACCAATGTTCTGATGAGAAACAAGTTATTTATTTTATGTGGCCTAATGGCCCTTGGGCTTCAGAAATGTTTAAGACCCAGCGATTTTCACGTGATTTAAGTTCGCGTTTTGACCCCTCACCCGGGAGGGGGGGGGGGGCGGGGGNGGGGGGGGGGCGGGGGGCACTCCCCATGAGGTGTGTAGCACATCAGCGTACCAAAAATTGCGGGTAAAGGGGGGTTTTCGAGCTGCAACGGCGGGTCCCACGCTGGGCCAAATAAGCCCCCCTATTTCACCCATAACCCCGCAGAAAGCCCACCGGAATACATAAAAAGGCACGCTCCCCTCACCTTAAGCCCTCTCCTGCCTAGTGTGCATGGTCCATGTGTCCCACAAAAAGCCCTTTGAAACGTCCTTCCCCGTGCGTCCAATTACCCAGCCATTAGGAGTGGGGATTGCAGAGTACCCAGCTTTAGGGGGTGGGGGTTGAAAAGTACCCAGCCAAAAGGAGTGGGGATAGACTGGTACCCGATCCTAACTATTTTACATCGGGCTTTTGCATATGTTAGGACCGGGCGTGCCTACCGCCTTCGTGGCTCTGATTGGTCGGTGCTGGCGCAGGTGGTAGTATGTGAACTATTATGTTGATAGATTTTCTATTTTTAACATGGAAAACACCCGGCGTGATTGGTGAATTTCCAGGGTCAAGGTCGATCACCTTCTATCTGCATTCTGGTACGTCAGCCGTATTGAGAATTGAATAAATTTACATAATGTACATAAACTTTTCAAATGACGTCACTGTCAGAATTCCTCCACAAATGGCGGCCACGACTGGTCCTACCATTCAAAACGACACCATCGGTAGGACCAGGTACTAGTCTAGAGTGGGGATTCAAAATTGCTGTTACCAGCTGAAAGGGGCTTATGAAAAAAGTGGAGTGTGATGTGCAACACACTTTATGGGGAGTGACCCCCGGGACCCCTCATTACGAAAATCGCGAAAATAAAACGCTCGCGAAAATTTCACGGTTTACAGTAACATAATTCTTGCAGTAAGAGTCAGGAGGTTATTGAATAAGGGAGATAGACCGGGGCGGACCTGGGATTTGGGAAAAAGGTGGGCGCCCATTGCTAGGGACATTGAAATTTGTGGTGAATTTCAATGATTTGCTCCAAATTTCACGGTTGATTTTACAAATTTGTTAGCTAAAAGGGGAGGCAAGCACCCAGGGCANCCCCCAGGGCACCCCCCCCCCCGCCCCGCCCGGATCCGCGCCTGTAGACTGAGAATATTCCCAGCCGAGTCTTAGGCCTAGGCCTAGGCCTACCAATGTGACTTATTCCCGATTCCGTCCCAAGATGTAGGCTAATCAACTTATTAGCTACCGGTAACTGTCTTTGAAGTTTACACCACCATGCATACACCCTTAAATTAGTTTCGGCACTTGGCAAACTGCAGTGGCTCAGTTGATGAGGTTACCACGAATAACGTCATCACCAACTGATTCCTTGAAACTGATTTTAAACTTATTTCTTTTTAAAGGGTGGTTTCACTTTCACTTTTGGTCTTTGATCACACACTCACAGGCATTGGACAAATTGATGATTGACTATGAAGAGCGACATCATCAAATTTCTCCTTTAGGCCTATTTCAGTCTTAATACAGTTCAAGTATGAAACATAATCATATCAGTGAAACATTGACCTTGCATTACATTTCATACATGTCATATGATTGGGAATGTTGATATTGTATTCCACTTGCCTGTGATCACTGATAGGTGGCGGAACCTGGCGGTACCATGCAAAACTACTTGTTCATGACTTTAGACAAAAATATCATTCATTAGGCCATTCATTGAGAAATTATGCGTTTAAAATGGCGCAGATACGCAATACAATTGAGCTGTTGTGTAGAGTGTTGCGTGATAATGGAACATCACTGCTGAAGGCCGAAACATTTCGCCTTGCTAAGTTTAATCATGATGAGATGCTTGCTGTGAGTGATTCGAGCATGTCATCAGGTGTGCACAGTGTGTGTGCGTGTGTCACTCTGTCATGTCTGTAGCCCTGCACCACCTTCACTTCACTAAACTATTCCACCACCGCAGCACATAAAAAGTTGTGTATAAAACAATCTGTCAACAAGAATGATAGAGTCCTTGGATAGAGTCAGTTTAATTACTGGCCTGCTGCTGGCCTATTTCTGGAGGCTGTTGGTATGAATATTCAACTCCTAACCATGGCGACCAGGAATGATTGACAGTAACACGTGGCCATAATGAACATCATGTTTACCAAATACTACTGGTGACGTCTATCGGCAGATGCCTTACCCGAGACCAACATGCTTCGCGGTGGACTAGATTGGGCTTTGATAGGTGTTAATTGGTCTCGTCTCCAAGTAAACTGTTCCAGGAAAAGTTTGTTAAAAACAGGTCAGTCTTAGAGAGAACATCTTGCCCGACAAAATGATACCAAGATTGTCTCAATCGGTTGGGTATTAAACACACTATGAGGAGCAGAAAATTGGCCTTTTTGATGAATTTTAGTTGTACATTTTTCGCTCGCTTATCTTTCGCTCGCTTATCTATTTTTGGTCATATGAATAAAGACTAGTAAATTCTTTTACCGGTACCTAAATTTTGCATACAAATGCACTAGGCAATGCTGTACAAATCCGAAGTAAAATCATATGCTAATCTTTATTCATATGACCCATTTTCTATTTCGACTCGGGGGCCTGTTTCATAAAGTGACTTTAAGCTAATGGGACCATTAACTTCAATGCATTTTCCATTTGGTTAAAGGTACCATAAGCTTATAGTCACTTTATGAAACAGGCCCCGGGACTATAGGCTTTGTCCAGCAACTCGCACTGTTCAAATCACATGATGACTAGGTTTACATCACAGCTCTGCAATTTTCAGATGACTATTCTCTTATCCCAGGGGTACTGTCCAATATGTCCATTAGTTCAAATCAGCAGATCAACCCCTTCAATACAAGCTCATACACAAAACTGTTTTATAGACATGACATAAATCCACACTCTTTAAAAAAACGGTGCACCTGACAAGTCATTATGTCTTGAAACTATTGCATTTTTTGTCAATGTGTACATATAATATCACATGCAGTGCATGAACATGTAGCGCACCAACAACTTACACAAACTAAGCTCAAGACTTAAAGCAAACACAGATCAAATTTTGCCCCCATGTTAAGAAACCGGAATAAGTATAAACTTTGGAATTGTTAAGTACAGACAATCATAGCCCCATATTTTGGCAAATTATTGGGTAATGCACACAGGTGCAAGTAGCGTTGAGTTCATTACCAAGGGGCACTTCACCACCACAGTTCCCTCTACTGATAATGTATCTCTGGAACTCTGGGATATGAATCCCCAATAGCCAATTTCAGCAGGGGATCAGTGCCTGATGATATGAAGAGTATTGCAGCTTCACGGCAAGTACAAGCATCCTGTTAATTTTTCCACTTGATATTCTGAAATAACAAAGATAAGTGCTTGTTAGTGTCGAACCATGCAGTTTAATGGATATCTAAAGGTGAAGTATCAGGAGTTAAAACTGAATAACATAATTTGTGAAAAGATAATTTATTAGTCATAGCTGCTTCCACTTGCCAGATAACATCTTACCGGGTTCCTTAACTTGTCATCAGCATAGAAGTACTCGGGGGTGTGAAGTTCAAGGACTTTTGCCTTGTATGATTCCAGCTTCTGACGGTCCTTCATGCCGACAATTGTCTGTAGAAACAATCAGCATCATGAATTCTACAACATGTACAGACACATTCATGTGATGTTAGGGCAATTTTTTCAGCTTTACAAAACATTAGTGCGAGTCTGCACAACTTTTTGCTTCAACATACATGTATGAAGTTATTGAGTACAACACACAAGACAGCGTGTCTTCTGTTGACTGTTATGCCGGTGCCCTTCTTCAGACCTGCCTACCCATACGATTTCGGCGTATTTTGTACGCCAAAAACGGGCGCAGTACGCTGTACGATTTCCGGTAGAATTATACGCTCTAGTCTGTTTCTAAAATACGTTTTTTTCTTCAATAATGTTCGCAAAAAATGCATGTTTTTATCAATTTCAACCTGTTTGAAAGTCGTGTGCCCTCCTATTATTGAGCCTTGACCCCCTTTGCACTTTGGTGTAAACGAGAGTTCCGCCGGGTCAGTATATCGCCTGATCGCACACATTCCCGCCGGTTTCAATGAACCAAGTGTTTCAAACTCCCCACTAGTGTAAGACGGTGGTGTCCCGTGAAACTCCCTCATATAGAATGCATAGCACGCGATCAGCTCTCGTTTGCTGGCAGTGCCAACGCTCCGGGATGATCAGCGCGCTACCGGTAGGTCTAAGTTGATTCGGTCAGCACGTGGCTCTACTTTTGGCGGGAAATTAAAACCTATGCCTGATGGAAATAAAATATTTGACTTGGGAATGTATCCATACTGCATGGTGAACGAGATTAACCCCTTCACTACCACAGTCATAACCTGATGAAATTGAGTAACCCCTTCACTATCACAGTCATCCAGTGGTAGCAAAGGTGCCTGATGTACACATCTGTTTACTTCATAAGGCAAATCCCATCACTTTGTCATAGTTGGTGATTATATCGATATTTCAAAAATACTCTGAATACCAAACAATACACTTCCTTCCAAAATACAAGTCTTGCGTCACAGTTGAAATACTCAAAAAAGCTCAAGAATACACTTTTCTCCAAGTCCTGGTACTCTGAGGAAAAAAGTAGGGTAGGCAGGTCTGCTTCTTGGTCTCTTTTGATCAGTAAGATACTTACATCGATGACCACTTCATGACACTTTAACTTCTGAGCGAGACTTAATCGTTTCTCTTCATCGTCCACTAGTCTCAAATATTTCACCATGATCTGGAAAATGGACCGTTTATACTGTTTACCTTCCTCTTGACAGAGTGGGCAGTTGTGAAGAATGCAGGAGGAAACAGGATGTAACAGAGAAAATCTGTGCTGTCAAAGACAAACATCCTCACTATCTCAATGGGGTCTGGTCCAAGACAAACGGGTCCCTCATCTAGGAGGTATCATGCATGTCTCAACTGTGCCTCCCTGGCGGACTTGACTTACGTGATACAAATGATTTAAATTTGGTTACATTCATCTCGCAAACGTCTCCCAATACATGCAGCCCCATACTTTGAACTTCCAATTACCGTATATTTCCCACATTCTCACCATGATCATGCACAAGAATGGTTACCACTCACCTCCTGTGGACACGAGACTTTCGACAAAATTTCCACAACTTTGTCAAATCCTATCGGGGATTTCATCTTGTTGGCACCAAACCAACCCTGAATTCAAGAAGACATACCGGTAAACCTTAAGTGCAAGGTCGCATGAAACATTACTGGAGCAAAATCCGATTTTGTTCTGGCTTGCCATTGGTGCTGCCATCTACACTAGGCTCCGACCACACCATGACTGAGATTGCGTCTGATGTGCTACCACAGAAGTTTTTGGATGATTGTTGGGACATTTGGGAGGTGAATATCCTGGAAGAATGAGGACAGTGGACTTACCTTTGTGGTCAGTAAAACTTCGAAATCAGTCCAGCATTTCAACTTGGATCTGGCTCTAAGTGCACACCACAGGTACTGCTTATCATTTATCTGTAGTGAAGAAGCACAAAATTACTGAAGGACTGAAATGTGGGAACAATTCACTGTGAAACTCATGCAGAATTATATGTTCCAAGTTAGTTCATATGAGCTCAATAAAGGATTATACTCAGGGGGTGTTTGCCAGGCTGTCCCATGCAAAATCAACTTACATTGTGTTTTTTCTTCAAAGCTATTGGACTAGCCAAGGAATTCTGCAATGAAATGAAATGGAGGAAAAATCAGCAAAAACTCACAACCATTATGTCTGGTGTCACTTTTTATTCACTGGTAAATTGCTGGTATGCTTTTTTAGCCCGCTTGGCCGCAAGGCCCAGCAGGGCTTATGCTGTGGTTGGGGTCATTGAGTGGTGGTCTGTCGTGCGTTAGGACGTACGGCGGTACGTACGGCGGTACGTACGGCGATACGTCCGTAAACTTTTGGTTTGTTAGCGCTCTAGCGCCTTTATTTTTTTTGGGATTTTTTTGGTCTTTGGTGGGTGTATATATAGGCCTAAGATCTAGGTCGAGTTCGATTTTGAGTGCGGTGGGATTCCTACTTTGGCCTCCAGGGGGTGTTTTGTGAAAAATTTAAAAGGGCTATATTTTGATAATGGTTCGAACTATCGTGTTGAAACTTTGTACAAGTTTACCTCTAGGTTATAGCAAGTTACAGACAGAATTTCGGTGAAATCTGATTCTTGACTTTGCCACTAGGGGGCCAAAACCAAAATCACTAAAAGTGCTATTTCTCCCTTACCAAGAGATGGATCTTTGTCAAATTTTTATCATGGGTATATCTAATGAGGGTACACAAGATAATACTTGAGTTTTTAAATTTGACCTACTTTGCAAGGTCACAGGGGTCAAAGTTTGTCTGAAATTACGAAATTGGCTCTTTATGTAATGGCTTGACCTATTACTTTGAAACTTCGCACATATGTATCTACCTCTAGGCTGTAACAACTCAGATGAATTTTCGGCAAAATCTGATTCTTGACTTTGCCACTAGGGGGCCAAAAGTCAAAACATAAAGGCTTGTTTTTCCCTAACAAAGTGATGGATCTTCATCAAATTTCTATCAAGGGTAAATAGGATACATAACATAATACTGCTTCAAGCCAAGCGGGCACAGTGCCATTGGCACTATTTTCTAATACTGTCAGAAATAGGGTGGTGACTGGTGAACGAAACACATGTCTAAATAACTTACCTCGCCCAGTCCATAATGATAGAAGCAACAGTAGAAAAGTGTTGTAATCAATGGCATGTTGATAATTGAAGTCGCACGGGGATATTCTCTGAAAATCGGGATGGTTCCGTCTCTTTCTCCTCTGGAATCAGCATCCTAGAATGAGAAGAATATTTACAATGAATAATAACCAGGGCTGGGTTGCACAAAACTCATGTTAGCGCTAACATCATGTTAAATGACGTAAAATGACAATGGATTTTGACGTCAACTAACATAAAAGTTAGCGCTAACACCATGTTAGCGCTAACATGAGTTTTGTGCAACCGGCCCCTGGTTTCATATGCCATGCCTACTGTCAGGTCCAGGTCAAAATGTACGACCTTTATCTAGTATTGTCATATATAGCCCAGTGACTTAATCCTCATACCTCAATTGGCAGCTGTATTTCTAATAGTGATGCATGTTCTTGGATGAGGCTACATTCTGATTGTAATGTGTCTTCGTTCTGAAAATGGGTTCTGAAAGAAAAGGGAGAACAAATGAAAGAACAGGAACTCTCAATGAGCAGACGTAAAGCCAAATTCAGACAGGTCAGAGTTCAGACATTATATTTCAAAACAGAAAACTCAGTGAAGAAATTTTTGACAGAAAGATTAAGCAGCGACTTTGACGAACCTGAGGCAATCTTGGAGGGCTTTAGACTTCGTTGGTGGGTTCTTGATGAGCACTGCTTGTCTGTATTTCAGCATCTGAAATGAGAACCAGAGTTATCGGGACCAGGCCTATGATAATTCTGGTGATGGTAATGAAATATTTTGCAGAGTGCAGAGGGAAGGAGGCAGAAAATGTATTATTGACGTTATGTTATTAAAAGGAAAAACAAAGTGAAATGTGTTGGATAATGTGTGGATGAATTGAAAAACAGCATCATCGTTGGTATGGCATGGTTTGCTGCTGCTATTGGTCGATTGAAGAGGTACATTNTGACATATCCCGCCTAGCGGCGGGTCCCGGGATCATTGCGTCCAGGAGGTTGATACTTCAGCTAGGCACTGGCACAGATTTCATGAACTAAATTGATGATCGCTTGCCAATCCACAATGTTGTCACCACTACATAATTTCTTTACGGCAAAGAGCCAAAGCAGATGATGACAACTGATAATGATGAATACATGTACATGTCTACTCACAGCAGCTTCTTCTGTCCTTCCTAACATACTGAGCATATCACTCAGATCGTTATAGTCGTAATGTCGTTTTAAGTACAGCAAGTAATGGTCCACAGCAACAGGTCGAGTTAAAACTTGTCTATTGAATATGGACTTCTTGACAGTGTCACGTAGGAAAAGGACGCCCTGTAAAAGAGATTTCAATCATTTACTAGGAATGACGTTGTTGGTAACTGCTTGAGAAGGCTCACCGTCTTGACCAGGAACAAGATTCCTGGACAATGCCCGAACTTGGAAGACAAGGACTATAATGTACTAAGTTTAGCACTTCAAAAAACTTACAGCAGTAATGGCATCACCATCGCCGAGTCTGACAGCAGCGTCAATGAATGCCAGCTTTTCTTCTAGAGACTTGTATTGCTCCAAGGTGTATGACTGCAAAAAGTTAAAGGATGATAAGAAACAATGAATAGACAAATACTGTTGCAGATCTACATCTCTGAAGACAGCTACCGGTAACTGCATGATGGTTTTGGAGTCCCATCTCATTTTCAGCATTGAAATCTGGGTAGGTCTTTTTTGCAATGGTCATTTGTAAAGGAATACCTAAGGCCCCGATTACATTATTCGGTATTCTAGGCACGTTTCATAGGGCACGTGTATAGTTTGAATCGAGCAAGGTTATTTCCATGAGTGGTTTACATAAGACTAAACTATTCTGAGGGCACGCTATTCGCTTTTTGTTCATATTGTGCATGTCCAATTTTGCACCGTATACCGAATACCGAATATCGAATAGCATACAGTTCTATGTAATCGGGGCCTAATGGGCAGAAATGGGATCTGCATTAGTCTAGCTTGCTGCACTGATTGAGAGTACATCCTTCAAAACAACATAAGCCACTGATAAAGAATGATACCAGTAATTTGAAAAGCCAAAACTAAATCTTGGCGTTGGGCTGTATATGCATGAGAACTCTATATTATTATTTTTATGAACTCACATATCCTAAAATCATTCTCCTGACCATATCATCAGGTGAAATCTTTTGAAACCTGTCTTCTTTGGCAATCTGGAAGAATTATATAACATTGTCAGCATATTTTTCTTGTAGTGGAAAATGGATAGAAGTTGGGGGTTAAATTACCAGTAATATATACCGTATTTTCCCCATGGCTTCCTCTGAACAGAATAGTGCAGCAAGGGTTAAAAGCCAAGTTGATATACAAATGTACCAGTTGACAACTGTTGAAATTTAAACAGGTGAATATAAGAAATGACTGCTACCTTAAGTGGTTTCTCTATATTCCAGTAGGTCACAGGCTCATCAGGGGCTGAAAGCAATTATATGGAGACGAATTTGATTTCAACTGAACCAATTTAATATTATGCACCTCGTGATGGGCGTACTGTATATTGATCTTATTTGTTACCATGTAAGTTCCTCAGATTATCAAATACTGCTCAAATACATAAAGGCTGTTTAATTGGATAGTGTAGATTCAAAACTTCATAACTGTTGAAATTACTGTATTTGTTTGATAAGTTTTCATCCATACCTCTTGGATGAGGAGGGTCTTTCACCAACTGAGACTGACTGGTCGTTGTTCTGGCTGCAAACAAGCAAAGTAAAAAGAAAAGCTTGACAAGAATCTACAATTTACACTCACTGCAGTCGATAATATTGATCACAGTCCCATTAATTAAATTTCTACATACAGAATACTTACTGGTGTCTGAAGCACTACGTGTGTGGCCGGATTTCTTTACTTCACTCACAGAGGAAGTCCTTTCTGGTACCCTATATCGGGCAGATGCGACGCTTGGCTTTGAGTCATCCCAGTTGATAACTTGAATGTCTTCATAATCATGTTGTGCCCTTGATGACAGTGAACCAGATCCTAAAATCTAGAAATCAGAAATACATGGCTGATGAGTATCATTACATAGTTATTATTTAAAAGGAAAAGAAAAATTATTATTTAAAAGGAAAAGAAAACAAATTAAGCTGTAGATTTCCCTCTACTCTATGTAAAAACGAGGCTGTCATTTCCCTCTATGCTGCAAACAAATTGGTTTGTGAGTATGAAAGCAGAAGAAGAACCAGCACAATTACTTACAAAATCTTCATCATCATCATCAAAAAGATTAGCTCCTTTTTTAACCACGGAATTCAACCAATATGCCTCATTTTCATCTACGCCAACAAATGACAGTGCCTGGAAATAAGAACAGTCACAATATTATTTTACATTTGAAAAAGTTACTGAATGCCAAGGAGTCTGCCAAACACCAAAGTGACACGCCCACTTTTTTCAAATTTGGCTTTGAATTTGAATTTGAATGGCGAGACAGCAGCAAAACTACTAGGACAAGAAGAGAGTCATTTCGAAGCGATTTTTCATGGATCAAGCACCCTCACAAGAGTAAAATGCTGGTTTCTTCTATCTAGAGAGGGAGAAGTCTTAACTAGAGCTTGTATTATGTTCTGATCGATTTTTGGTTCTGTACATGAGAGGATTTTTATGTGAAAAATCACAGGCCACTGAAACGTTTATCAGTTGGGTAAAGTGTAGTTACGGTAAACTGGGTTATTGTACACATCACACTGTTCACTGTAGTATATATTATATACTACAGTGAACAGTGTGATGTGTACAATAACCCAGTTTACCGTAACTACACTTTACCCAACTGATAAACGTTTCAGTGGCCTGTGGAAAAATCGAACCTTTCCCCTTTGGGCAGCCATTTTGATTACGCCATCTAGCGGCGGCAACCTGTTTAATGAGGTCAAAGGTCAGCGTAACATGTGTGTTTTGTTTGTGTGACAAAGGCGATTCTAACCGTGATATTTTCACTGTTCACAGCGAAGACAGCATTCGGAACGACCTGAGGCGAACTGCTTATCTGCCCACTGTACGGCGCATTTCACCTCGGACACAAGTCCAACGCAGCCATATTGTTTATCAACAAACCCACGTGACCAACCGTTGGACTATTTTCACCGAATTTTGGCCTGTTAAGATGTTCAACCTTATTTGCTGGATTATTTCAGCCATATTATATAATATTATATATAAACCTACCGGTATCTCACCCAATCTGCCAATTATTGATCAATAACGCAACGTTTTTGTGTGCCCTATTTTGTTCATGCGCAGGTGTGATGAGGCGAACCGCACAATTACCTGCAGAAACGAACGGCAATCGTTGCGCGTTCAAGATGGCTGCCTTGGACTTGTGTCCGAGGGGAAATGCGACCGTACGGAAATTGCCGAGCAGTTGCCTTCGGAAGTTCCGAATGCGAAGACAGGCACCTGATTTCTGATACACAGGTTCTAGAGTGGAGTTTATAGTTGCAATATTCAAGATTTCTAATCGAGACATTTTTCTTTGGTGTAGTATAGTTGTTTTTGAAGTTATATTCCGAGGTAGAATTGTGCATTGTCAGTTCTCTTCATTCATTGGACAGTGAGCACACTGCTTGTGTATGTGCAGTGTATAAAATAATGTGTACTGTCCTGCATGCTGTAAAAAAGAGCCTTCCAGGTGTCGCGTAGCTTCTGGCAGGTAGAGGTAGGTATGGTTTCTCTTCAGTTTGTTGTGTGTTCAGTCTGTTGATGTGTGTAGGATCGCTGTGAGTGTGACCTGTTTTTGTGTTGACTGCACGTGAGGGGGTGAGGGCGCCGTGGCTGTGAGGCCATTGTATCGCAATATAATTACATGTAGGCCTAGGCTTCTAACTAGACCCCCTTGTCAAAGTCTTCAGAACGGTAAAAACTATATTCTCAGCCCAAGCCAAAATATAAACGATACTGTACAGCAACCAACTGTCAATCAAACAGTCCAGACTTCATATCATTTGTGTTAAAGCTATCATGGCTTCATTGTTTACATTCATGCTTGTAAGGCCACACTTTTTAGCTCACCTGTGGTGAGCTTATACAATGGTTGTGCGTCCGTCGTCCGTCGTCGTCCGTCGTCGTCCGTTAGCAGGGCACGTTTCGTAACCGCTGGGGCTATTGATCTGAAACTTGGTACACATATGCCCCTAGGTCATATGACCTATGACACCAAGTTTTGGTCCGATTTGATTCTTGACTTGGCCACCAGGTGGCTAAAACCAAAAACACAAAAAGTGCAATAACTCCTGAACTAATGACAGGATCACCTCCAAATTTTTATCATAGGTGTATCTAATGAGGGTACATTACATATATAACGGGTTTTTGATTTGACCTACTTTTCAAGGTCACAGAGGTCAAAGTTCGACAAAAGTAACGAACCTGCCACAGTTCTTCATTATTTCACCGAGCNGCTGCTGTGGAATTTTCCCATTGGTCCTAATCAATAATGCCATAGCTAAGCGGGCTACCGCTAGGCTGCCGTAGGTAGCCTAGCGGTAGCCGTTTATTTTGGAATGGAGGGGATGCATGGCATATTATTAAAATCGCAAATATGTGTCGCATTCATCCCTCCATTCCGAAAAAATTCTTTCAGCTGGTAATCTTTTTTCCTCCAGTTCCGGATCCACATTACCGATCTCCACTACCGAATTCTCAACTCCCACGTTTTCCCCCTTGCATCCCTCGCCCGTAAAGCTCTGGGTGGCCAAAACCAAAGCTCAAAGTCCAGTAACTCCTGAACTGTACCTTGATTGTCTCCAATTTTTTATCAGGCATGTCAGGTGCATCTAATGAGGATACATGACCCTGGAACATTTCGATTTAACATTTGTCATTTGTTTTTCTGGTACATTCACCCAGGTGAGCACATGGTCCATGGACCATTTTTTTCATAGGATCTATTCTTTCTTTAATGGCATGAATGGAAAAGTGGTTCTATATGCAGGCATGACAGCACCTCATTCTGTGAGATATAGATATTTGAATGTGATATTCAATGTGTCTATTGACTATCATCTTGACAAAGCAGGAACCGTCTCTTTGTCAGTGACAATCATAGCAATCATGGGTCTCTGGGACAAATTATCTCACACATACATGAAGAACTTACTTAAAATGTACATGGAATAATACAGCACAATCTGTCATTCTGTCATGATATTTTCTATCTTGTAAAAAAAACCAGAAGATAAACCTACAGTCATCATAATTTAAAATTGATGTCAAAATTGCAAAGCTCTGTTTGAGCAGAGAACTCTCTCAGTGAGTTCCGTGATCCATAACTTGTTTATATTTTTTTATATTCTCATAATAGTGCACCTTTATACGTGTTAGACGGTATCAAGTGTGCTTGCCCATTATTATATTACCCTAGGTATAGTGCTGTACTATCTGGATCAACCCTGCCACGTCCTGGGAGATGGTCTGGATGTCACAAAGTGCACATGAATAGACAATCATAGGTAGAACCATCTCTGCCAGCTTGGAACCTTTGGGCCGTATGCTTGGGTCGGACTTAGCCTATAGCTGAAGTTAGACTTTGGCCCGTATTCTAGAACGTTCCTTAACGTTAAGGTCAACCTTAAGTCTATTGTAAAACCATCAAGAACAATAGATTTAAGGTGGACCTTAATGTTAAGGAACGTTCTAGAATACGGCCCATACTCTCTGCTTGAAGCATTGAGAAAAGTTGGACTTTAATGAAAGTGTGGCTGAAGTCCGACCTGAGCATACGTCCCTTATCTGTGTGGGGAAAGCCAGACACAGAGACATGCGGACAGTACAACGCACAAAATCGTCTAAAATATTTTGGTACTGTTGTTGAAATGTATTTTCAACATCCTGGGAACATGCGTCTGGTCAAGACATACACACAAGACAGGTCAGGAAAAGGCCATGGGCATCAAACCTTTAAATTATTAATTTCTACATCTCCTATTTATTCATAATATTTATTCTTCTTTTGTAAAACAGCATTATGTGTTAGTAAACCCTTTGGTGGGTGGGCGCGCTAAAGAATATTTCGTCAGTTCCACGGAATTAAGTCAATATCTGGTGGACATTTGGTTTGTGACATGTTTTCTACAAATATTTCCTGTTCAGATCGTTGTATAGGGTGCTCGAGGGGAGTTTATTTGGTGAAATATCCATGGTTCACGTTCGTGTGATCGGGTTTATGGTTGTTCTAGGCCTACATGTCTAAGTAAGAATTGTTCCTTTAAGGTTGGTGAAATTAATTTCCAATGTTCTTGTATTAAGCACCCCAATGAAGAATTGAATGCTACAGCAATCAGGGTAGCTAAAAGGGCATACTCCAGTATTTCCAATCAGTGGTCAGTCATGACAATGGATTGGTTCAGAGTGGGAAAAACTAACTTGTTGAAAAGATGACTTTGTTCAACATCATGTGTGGCATCATGCGGTATAGGCCTATGCAGAACACTGGATCATCTGCAAAACTGTGACAATTATTACTGGGTATGTGAACAGACATTCCTACAACACAGACTCTAGATATATGGAAAATAATGCATATCGCGCAGGTGGTTGAACAATCTAAAACTGCGATATTATTGTGCGCTGCTCGCATTAGTTGTTTTGCATAAGCTGGGCTTAGTTTAATGGTAAAATATTTGATAGTGTTTGTGACATACAAACATATGCACACAATGATATTACATGATAATGCCACTACTTTGTGGTGGTCACAGTTTGCATTACAGTGGACCAATAGGCCTACAACAGAATAAAGATTTTGAGAGGGTTGTTTTGCTAACGGTAACTGCATTGTCTTCTGCACAAGTTATCAACAGCGTATGTTAGTAATACCATCAGTGGGATGATCTCTTACACTAATGTTTCAGGTGGCACTGCAGGAATTTGAATAACAAATTTATTTTTTTTTGTGACCTGGTGCCACCTGTAAAGTGAGGATAATTGTCGCAGTACCCTACATAATGTTGCTTTCAGTATCGGAATATATTTATGTCCGAACTGACATCCTCTGTGTTTTGTCCAACACCCTGTGTATATTGATTGCATAACCAATGTCCTTATCTTTCCAGCGATCCCCGTCCCTCCGTCCATGACATCAACCGGTCCGCCAAGGACTTCAACGCCGTGCTCCAAAACTGGGAGATCCTCATGTCCAACATCAAGTCATTCTATCAGGTCAGCAACCAGAGTGCAGAAGACTGGCTTTGAACTGAAATCCTTGGGGCCCAATGCTCAACATGTTGTAGTCCGATTCAGGCATGCTTCTTCGTTCTGTGGCTAATATTGGACATTCTAATGAAAGTTTGTTGATAATAAAGCTGTTGAAAAAACTCCATAGGAATAACTATTGTCTGATGCCGATGGAGTGTTATCACTTCAGTGTGAAAAACTCGACTTCCATTCACCCAAGTCTTTTGTGCGATGTCAGCATGATAACTCAGGTTTCATGTATTGCATATCTCAATTTAAGTATCAGGTGCCAATCTGCACCCTATGCCTGGACGAAAATAGCCCGTATTTGGGCACAATAGCTGCAACATCGAGTATAAAAGACTATTATTATGAATTCATTAGAATATAATTTGGTTCATATTTCAGTGTGATATTTTCCACCTGCATCTGGACTCGTTGGGACACGAGTCGCATGGTTTGAAATATCACAAAATAGCACACGGCATGATGGACCAAGCTTTAAAAAATTGTATTATTCCCTCAGATTGAATGGGACTCTAATCTCGGACTGTTTCATTGTGGTCCATCTATTCATGACAGAGTTTTAATCATTGAGATTCCTTTGTGTGTTATGCAGCAGACATTTCATGTTGTGACCACTATGTCCTTTAATCCGATATCAGATAACCTGAGGGGGGCTTTTTGGAGATCGGCACATGTCATAACATACATGGCTATGCCAGCTCCAAAGTTGGAATGATGGGTGAATATCCATTGACTGACAAATTGATGATGGCATTGTTTTTTCTGTCTTAAAGCCCCACAGTATTGAATTTTACGATATTTTCAAAAAGTTAGGAGAGTGCACATAGAGGTCCCATAGCCTCGTGAAAGTCCCCAAAATGCTTGCCTGATACGCACTTCACAGAATCAAGGCCTAGTTTTCAGCACGCATTGGAAAACACTGCAGGGAGAGCTCTAATGTATTCTGACAGAGCGTAGTACATTTTACACTACGCTGACGTCGTGACGTCGTGCGAGAATCGCGGCGATGATTTGCGTTTTTCACATTCAATACAGTGGGGCTTTAACTGATTACACCATTTGTTATATTTTGTTCTAGGAATATCTCCAGCAGTTGATCATGATGAAACTTCCAAACTTGGTCACTATAGTCAGGGAACCTGATAAAGGTACATTGTGAAATATTATCATCTGTGGCATATTGTCTCTTTTTTCATGCCTGATTAGGCCACCGACCTGATTCCCAGTTTTATGACAAGAACTTGCCATTATTAAAGTCCTGTAGGGGGAAGTTGAGTATGGCTCGAATTAATCAAGGCAATCACCCATGAATTTCTCGCAAGTGTTTACTGAAAACTGCAGTAGAACTTCTCTATTAAGGACACCTTTGGCTCGAAAAGTGCTGTCCTTAATTATGAGGTGTCCTGATTACAGAGATCAAAGGAATAGAAATGACTGGTAAGGGACCAAACTTAGGTGCCCTTAATAGAGAGATGGCCTTCTGGAAGAGCTGTCTGCTAGGAGGGAATGCACTTTACTCTCATACTCAAAAACTGAAAGCAGTAGACCTCCCTGATAACATCTCCACTGTATCCGTTTCAGAAGCAACTGTCAAGGAACTTCACAAGGTGCTGCTGTTACTGCTTGGTTGTGCCGTCCAATGTGAGAGAAAAGAAGACTACATTGCTGCAATTAAGGAACTCGACATAACCACCCAAGAAGATCTGGTTGAGTGCATCAAGGAGGTATGTTCTGGCTAAGGCCAGACTTTTTTTATACCTTGTTTAGCGAACCCACCGACATCCGAAATTCCAAAAACAAAATAAAAAAAAATATTTATTTTTGACCATTTAGCGAACCCGCCGACGTTCAAAATCGCTCAAAACAGAAAAAAATAACATTTTATCTTTATTTTTATTCCGACCGCCGCCCTTCCCGCCTGAGTAGTCTAATCAGCTCATGACACCTAACATCATGAACAGAGCCACACTATGAGACCAATCACAATCGTTGTCTTATGAATAGTCTGTCTTGGTTAGAACAATGAAAATTTATTTTGAAATAAAATTTTATTTTTATTTCTTCCTCCGCTCTGCTTTTTTTACAGAATGCTTTTGTGAAGGGAGAAAATACATGTAAATTTTTATTTTTATTTTTTTTCCGACCACCTCTACAAATCTCTGGAAATTGAAGTGCGCTAAACAAGGTATAAAAAAAGTCTGGCCTAATTCAGTGTCTGATTTCGGTCTTCGGTTCAGTTTCATTTTCACGACATTGACCATGTGGGTATAATGAACCTGGTTTCTGTGTTTACATTGGTATATCATTGATTTTTTTTTCAAGTTTTAAGAGACATTTGGCGTGGTTCCCAGACAGAGTCCAAATAAGTGGACCTGTTCGTGCGTGGACATAATGATATAAAATGACTGAATGAGTATAGTATTGCCCATGTAAAATGGGTCACAGTAAATATGGATGTAGGCTCTTTCCGTTTGGACTATCAGGTAATTGACCTCTTCCGGTTGAGCTATCTGCTAGAGTTTCATTTGTAATGGGGAAAAAGTGCAGAGAGAAAGTTGGAAGGAGAAAAATCTAATATTTTCATTTTCAGATGTTCTAACTCTATAAATTTGGTTCACATCGCTCTGATAAAACTTATCAGGTTAACCGTAGGTTCTATCAGATAATTGACCTTTTCCGGTTGAGCTATCTGTTAGAGTAACATTTCACTTCCGATGAATGGGAAAAATGCAGAGAGAAAGTTGGAAAGAGAATCTTGTAATTTCATTTTCACATGTTCTAACTTTATTTCACTTTGTTCAAATAAAATGTATCCAAGTTAACCATAGCATTCACTATGCTAAATCTTGTCTCCTTTTTGACAGATAACTGATAATTCTGTCAGTGTGTTTGCCAACGACCTTGACCTGAATGACCTTGATGACATGGGTCGCTGTATGTATGGACACTTGCGGCGGCTTGTGAATGAAAGAGATGAATATGCAGAGGTGAGCTTGGCTGCATTATATTGACCTTTCGAATTCTTTGACCTTGAGCTGGGTACAACGATCGTGGAGGACAGGATTTTGTGGTTTCAAAATATTTGCCATGTCTTTGCCTGCAAACAGTCATTCAGTGTCACCGTCCTGTACTTAGTAGTTTCAACGATTGTACCAGAATTTCCCTTCACACATTAGTGAATCTTTTGCTTGAATGTCTGTAAAGGAGTCATTTCAGCACCGAAAGGCATGTTATAGTTTAACGATTCATGGAACTCTCTCTCTCCAGTTTCTGTACCAGCTCAGTCAAGAGCGAGAGTTCTATAAATCCCAAGTTGAAAAGCGCAACCATTTCATCACGCCACCGCCGAGTCTTGAGCGACAACATCTTGCCAATGAATTGACGCAATGTCACCATGAGATGGAAGACATGGAAAATGATCTGTGAGTTCTAAAGTTGTTCTTGTTTTCATAGGATAAATGTCGTCATATGGTGTTAGTACATGTACCTTGCTTTTAAAGGAGAACGTCCTGACTGCTTTTGCTTCCCGGGGGGGTCACTCACTGGCTCAACATTACCCCATGTGCGTTCCTAAAAAAGCGGGAATAGGGGGTGATTTTGCCGATTTTCGGCGGGCCAGCGAGATCAGAGAGAGGCCCCTTATTTCCCTATCATTCACGCAATAAGCATGATAAGCCCAGGGGCCAGCATATTTCTCCCTCACATATGCCCATCCTGAATTATCACTTTTCCCCTGCCCGCATCAAAAGGCCATTTTCCGTCGGCAAAAGCAGCAGGAGGTGGCTGAGAGAGCGAAAATATGCCCAGCGCTTTCCAGCCGTGCCAGCCGGAGGGGGAGGGGATGTTCGTTCTGCAAGCTGGAGGGGGTGGGGATCATGAATTCACTGCTCCCGCCAGAGGGGGCCTTTTCAAAAAGCAAGGAACACACATGGTGAATGGTCAGTGTGGGTAGTGACCCCCCGGGGTTTTGCTTCTGAATGAGAAGATCCAGACTGCTTTTGCTTTTGAATAAAAGATGTCCTGACTGCCTTTGATTTTGAAGGAGAATGTCCTGACAGCTTTTACTTTTGAATGAAAATGTCCTGCTTTTGCTTTTGAATGAGAACATCCTGGCTACCCATAATGCCAGACCTTCAGTGCAGCTTTTTCAGTGCAAAAAACAATTTTTCGAATGTTCATCTTCTCCAGCTTTATTGCTATATTACCGGTACATGATTTTTTTCAGGGAGGAGAAAGGTCGGCAAGTGTCGGATCTGAAGGATGATATAAGAAGACTGGAGGCACAGTTGGTGAGGCTGAGATCTGAAAATTACCGTATGACGGATGAATTGCGCAACACGAGAATGGACAAGGAAGAGCTGGAGGTGCTGAAAGAGCAGGTACAGATTTTCGAATTACTGCTCATGACAGGAACATCCTGTCCTCTGTAATGGAAACCCTGTCAAGTTGAACAAGGATTCTAATTGATTACTTCACAGTCATATGCAATCTGACTTTGATAGGGGTTGTCAGTTCTCTGAACAAATACTGTACATGTAGCTATTGATTCCCATTCAATCTCAATGTATTTGGTGAGGTTATGCACTGCAGAAGTTGTTCAAGCCACAAAAAAGTCTGGTTGGATACTAACTTTTCATACATGGATGCTGCATCTCCACTTTGCTCCCACATTCCTCACACTTTGATGATATTTTCCTCAGTTACAATCTTACGGTACTTTATTCTTGTATTTCAAAGGCGAGCATGTCTGAACGATTTGAGGCTGAGGTGTTCCACCTGAAGCAGAAAATTGTGGAGCTCGACTTCTACAAGGCACGAGTAGAAGAGTTGCGGGATGACAACAGTGGTCTGATCGAAGCTCGTACCAAGCTGGAGGAGATGCTGGAAAAGAGTCAAAAGAGGGAGTCACAAGTCATTGACGATCTCGTGAAGTGTCAGATACAGTTAGATGACCTGGCAACGGTGAGTTTCTGTTAGTTTATTCCTACCTCAATGCTGGTTTAAAGATGAGTCTGAGTCTCTGTCAAAATGACTGTGAATTGGATCAGAAACTTAGCTAACACACCTCAACATGTTTCAGCATAACATGCATAACATGAAACTGTTTGGGTCGGAGATTGTTTGGACTACTCGCAGGGTACTGATGGACGCCTCGTTTAAACATGGGCCATTGAACCATCTTTTTAGAAGATGGGGATTTGGCCTAGGGGCGTGCTGCCCCTTAGTGCTGGCGATTGATGCCTTATGCGAGGGTCCGTGGGTTCGATTCTGGTAGGAAGCAATGTCTTTCACCTTAGAAACTCGATTTCTATTTCATATTCTCAACATGTTTCAGGATAAAGAGAAAGATCAAAAGAAGATTGAAGGTCTGATGGAAGAGAGCAGACGCCTTGAACATGAAAAGAGACAGATCATGAAACAGGCCAAGGCTGAGAGAGAAAGAGGCAAGAAAGAACTGGAGAAAGCAAATAGTAAGTGTGACTGGTGTGTGGACCACGGAAGAACCTTTTGTTGATGTGTTCTCAGTCCAAATTTCAGCCCACCTGTGAGGGGAGGAGGTGTTTAATCACTCATGTCTATGACAGAGCTGTTGACCTTGTTATTTAGCATCTCTCGCTTGGGAGTCCCTGGAGAGGCATACATTCATGGTATGGGTAGTTTCATCTTTGTCATTTCATTTCAGGAGGATGTTCAATATCAGAGGAACTCATGAATCAGACAATGTCAGACCGTGTTCTTGAGCTTGAGCTGGAGAATGATAAACTCAAACATGAGTTAGATCAAGTGAAGGAGAAAGCTGCTCATGAAATGAAATGGAAAGTTAAAGAGGTTTTCAGAGAAAGACAAGTCTTGGAACGGAATATAGAAAAGATTACTGCTGAGGTTACAAAGGAAAAAGCAAACTCCCAGCAATTGGAAAATCAACTTCGAGATGTTTCAGTTAAAAACGAACGTCTGGAGGAGGAGATGGATATATTGAAGGACAGTCATGAGCACCATGTGGAGGGGTTGGAGGGCGAGATTGAAAAACTGCGTAAGACAATTGAAGAATTACGAAGTCGAAATGAGAAGAATTCGCAGGAACGAATACGACTGATGGAACAAGAGAATATGCAGATGTTCCGCAGTGTTGCAGATTTATCATCGCAGTTAACCCGTGTGAAATACAGCAATCGATTTCTGCGAAAGTCATGTGACAAATTAAAAGACGAAGTGGACAAGAGTTTAGTTTTTGGGAACGATAATGATAAATTAAGACAGGAGAACTATGATCTGAAACGTGCACAAGCGTCCGGTCGACTGGCCATCGAAATCTCTGCCGACTTGGAGAAGAAGAATCTGACAATTGAAATCGAGAATCGCAAGTTGAAAAAGTTGGTGAATATTTTGAAAACTACCCTGACACAAGTTGATCCATTGAATCGGATCTCTTATCATTACATAACTAGCTTATGATTTGTGTGTTTTTAGTTATCACCTCTTAATGATGAATTCAAAGGACATTTGAAAAATATGCCCGCGACATGCTTCTAATACATGTTGTTCGTCATAAGAACATTTCACTGTTGTGGTGAATCTCACTGTACCAAGTGCATAACATCCACATGGTGTGTAATTTAACTGATATTATCATTCCTTTTTGAGTTCAGAATTGGTTTCAAGCTTTAAATTTGCAAATCATGAGTGAAATTGACAAACTAGCAGTGTTCTGCAATACAACTTTCATCATTCAATTAAATTGACACATACTGTGATTGCATGTACACGTACATCACAATCCATGAGGTAACCTAGTACCCGGTACATACGGTACATGTATTTGTGTGGCGGTCTAGAAAAACCCGTCGGATGTCGCATTTGAGGAAAGCGTTGATGGCCTTGGTGAACCCACACATTTCAATCTAATCTTGTCGATAGCTGAAATGTACTTTGTAACATGTAAACAGTAGCAGATGAATGCACATGCAATCTGACAACCCTGGTTGATCATCCAGCGACATCCAACGGGTTTTCCTAGACTGCCACACATTTGTTACAGCTCTATATCCTCTCAATATTACAGTCACAAGGGTTGTATTTGCCAGTGAGCAAGGCACGGTCAGTAGAGGCATGATCTTGGGTTTTTGTAGCAGCATGACTGGTGTCAAAATTCATCAGCTTATGAATGTATACCTTTCCAACAATGATGGTGGCCTACTAGTTCTCCCACATGACGTCATGGTCATTCATTGTCAAAGAATGATATAACACTACCTAACGCATCCTCTCACACAATTATTTAACCCGGCCTAAACATTTGTGCCCATGGCCAGCTTGGCTTTAGCGTGCCAGTGGCCATTGACCGTATTTAGCTTCTGACGTCATATGGTGTGAACTGTTAGACCACCATCTTTGTTGGAAAGGTCTATTGCTGGTGTGGGTCAATTCACCCAGTGAAATAATGTTCAAGACGTAAGGGTACTGTTGGGAGGTTTTCTGAATGTGGTAGTCACTGGTTTTCTTCTACATTTCATTATTCTTCCAATTTTGCCACTAAAGGCTAACATCATTGTTTGTGCTTAATTAGTGTCTTCATGCGTAGATGAAGATGAATATTGTTTGTTGTGGGAAGCATGGATTTGGTTGGGACATTTAAATCCAGGGTCGTTGCACTTTTGTACCAGGTACATGTATTTCGGTGTACCATAATTGACAATAATAACAGGGTAGAATGAGTCACAGGAGTTCTGCCGTCAATCCAGGATGACAGGTGGGATATAGGCAAGTGGTTCCTGTATTCATATTCCTACCCTGGAATTCTGCTCATGTGCAATGCAAATGTTAATTTTGTTGTTCTGCTATATACAATGTATATTCTAAATATACATAAAAATGATTAAGTGTGCTTTACTAGATGTAGAAATCACTAAGAAAGCGATAATTGTACATATCTGTATGTAAAGTGGTGCTGTTGATTTGTTAGTTTTTAGTTAGGTAAATCTCAGATTTTTGGTGACTGAATATCTCATGGTGTTGTGTCCACATGTGTACAGAACAGTTATTTAATACCGGTACTTGTGGAAGAATTCCCCTGTACATTATTCATGAAATCATATATACCGGTATTACAAAGATCTCACTAAAGTTTCAGCAATGAGGAATATGAAAAGTGGATTCATCAGAGTCCAAGGCTCATCTCTTGGTGTTAGGGTTTTTCAAATTTTTCATTTGTCTCAGAAGTGCATTTTGGACTTCACATGAATATGTGAATTTTATCTTGGGGGTCTTCAGGGTGGTTGGTTCCGGCCAGAATTACTGGTCATCAGCAGGATTTGTTCAGGCGCAACCTCCGCTCCACGTTCACAATTGGCTGTGGCACAAATTGTACATGTATCATGTTAACTGAACTGAAGGAAAAACCAAGTGTGAAATGTAAAGGGTAGCTAGTGGTCCTTCCTGTGACAAACTAACAAACTCCTGTGATTGTAAGCTTTTCATCATTCCTTGTGTGTTTTTCCACTCGAAGCATAATACAGTAAAAAAAACCTGTGATTCCTGCTTCTCTGTGCAAGTCACTATACCATTTCAGTTTGGTTGAGGTTTGCTTACTTATGGGATATCAGGCTCGCTTCACCATGACACTTTATTTATTTTTGGCGAATGTTACGAAGTGAAAGTTTGTTCGTTTCTTACCATTCCTAACCTGCAGTGTACCTACATTTATTGTGGCGTCATCTTCAATTGCCTTAGGCAAATAGTTTAGTAGTATTCTTTAGATTTGTAATTTTATTGTTATTCACATTTTGAAGAATATGGGGAAGGCATATAAACAGTAGTTACAAAAGATAAAGGGCCGTATTCAAAAAGGGTGTTTAAGACTTAGATGCGTGTAACTTCGTCAAATGCATCGCGCGACGATCACCCTTTTTGAATACAGCCCAAATTAATTTATTGTATTGAGTGGCCTTATGGTCTTTTCAGTGTTGCATAGCAACAATGGGCTACACAACAAGGAGCTATCCTATCTTTAGGGGGAGCGGCGTGGTCTAGTCGTTAGCGAGATGGACTCCTGATCAGAGGGTTCCGGGTTCAATTCCCAGTCCTGACCAAGAAAAAACACGCTCGCTTGTGACCTTGAGCAAGTCACTTTGCCTCACTTGCTTCACCCCACCCAGGTGTAAAAGGGATACCTGCATGGCTGGTAGTGATGGTCTATGTGAAGAGCGCTGAAATCAGTTGCCGGGACTGTAATGCTCCCCGGGGAGTGGAGA
>NMRB01000478.1:202529-236584 GCA_002633025.1 Notospermus geniculatus
TTTCACCCATAACCCCGCAGAAAGCCCACGGGAATACATAAAAAGACAATTTCCCCCGCCTTAAGCCCTCCCCTGCCTAGTGTGGTCCATGTGTCCTGCAAAAAGCCCTTTGAAACGTCTTTCAAATTACCCAGCCATTAGGGGTGGGGATTGCAGAGTACCGGTACCCAGCTTTAGGGGATGGGGATTGAAAAGTACCCAGCCAAAAGGGGTGGGGATTCAAAATTGCTGTTACCAGCTGAAAGGGGCTTATGAAAAAAGTGGAGTACACTGATGTGCAACACACTTTATGGGGAGTGACCCCCCCGGGGGGTTATTAATTGTGAAGTGTCTTGACACTTAAATGTAAAAGGCACAAGCCCACACATTATTATTATTATTATTATTATCTTGGGTTTTAAGACTGTAACCCACAAGAGACAAAAATCGATCTCCCAATAGCTGTTCGAGAAGCATTCATGCCTTTCACAAATCATTTAGGTACTGACTCCTAGCCCCTACCTAATGCCAGTCCCTTTTGAAAATGTAGAAATCTTGTTATTGTGCCTGTCTTTACACTTGTATAAAAGATCTTTTTCACTGTTTTCAGTGTTTCATTCTCAGAGAATTCTGCCATTACATTTGTGGTTTTTATAACCTTTATGGTAAACTATGCATAAGGGTTTGATGAGAAATTTTGGCTTCCTGGATAGAATAATTTTAGAATAAATGATAAAAATAAACTGTTCGTGAATTTATCTTTGATGAGTCTTCTGATCTATTTGGATTATGAACTTTATTGTCACATTATCCAAGGACTATAGAGCCAAGACCATATTAGGCAATTAAAAATTCGCGCCAGAACTACAACGCCATCTAACGACTTTATTTAGAACTGAATTGAGCGTGATCACGTGACATACACAGGAAACCAGTTCCAACGTGCAAAATCAAAACAAGAACGAGCACGTTTGAGAGCGGCAGAACCACCCTATTTTCTTGACTTTACGATTTCAGGTCAGGTATGTGAAGTATCAGTCGTGCTGTTCCTATATATTAGATAATAAATACTGTTTATTTGCCGAAATACGAGTTATTTTGCAAGTGCACTAGGGCCTAGGAATAAAATCAAAAACTGAAAAATGGGACCTGCTTTCTGCAGCGGACTGTGTTTGTGTGGGTGGAATGCAGTGCCAGTGCATTTACAGCTGTAGCCTAGGGGGGGATGCACTGAGATTGTGCATGGACATGATGGATGTTGTTTTTGGAAGTGGATGCATCATCATCATCATCATCATCACTTCGGAGTCGTGTTTCTTCTGGAACTTTTCCGCTAACATTGTTTTGTAACTTATAGGCCTACCCGGTAGGCCCTACGGCCTAGACATAATCTGATAATCCGTGGGAGACGCATGCACCTTTAGATGAGAATTTGTCATGCACGGCTGACTGCTCCTATTGCGTTCCTACATCCCATAGGCCTACTTCACTTAGCTACGCCTAGGGCCTAGGCCTACTACAAGTGTCACTTGCCGCTCCTGTGGAAGTTCACCGTTTTAAAAATCAAACTGCAATTTCCAAGCACAGACATGACTAGACATCCTGAACCACACTACTAATTCCCTGAACATGCTGAATTCTCAGCACAAATATTGGCTTTGATATCCAACTTTGTGAATAGCGGTGTTCTCGGCTTCGGCAACAAAAATGACACCATGTATTTGTTTTTTTTTGGACAATAGGCATGCCTCATCCAGCAATAATTTATGGTAACGCTGCCCACTATATATTGCACTTGATTGCCATGCTTACTGCTGACTAGTTACGGTAACCATATCGACCAGGCATAGCTTCTTTTACGATATGACATTGACGGCTATTGCCTGGTACGTTATGGTTTACCCATATGCTGCCTGTGGTGCATAGTGTATTTCATGTACTGAACAAAATCACCAATTATTGTCAAACCTGACTAAATTCGAATAATTAACTGTCGTGAATCCTTTCATTTATCCTCATTTCTCATATTGGTATTCCAAAAGACTGAAAAATTGGCACAAATTAGGAAAAAACTTTGATACAAAACTCCGTCGAAATGTCATCAACACATGTAAACAAGTCGCGAACTCGTAGCTGTCACAAGACCTGAGGTCACGTGACTGGGCGTAGTCGCTGACACTGAATGAGAACGAGACTAACGTCACTGCGCAACTGCATTGCGCGAGACTCCCATCATGGCGTGTCACCGGCCTGTACATTTCGATTCGAGAAGCGGATTTTAAACTCGATTTGGGAAGTAAATAAGAACGGGATTTTACTAAATTCACTCGGATATGGTGTATCGACGATAGCTCAACAACACAGGAATACAATATTGTGGATTTTCGTCCTGGTAGTGTGAATTAACAGTGCCCGCCCGGAATTCGGGGCGGAGGTGCTCCACAGGGAATGTATTGGGCAATCTGAGACTCTGTATGCGCGCTATGTAAAAGTCAGTTTGTAAAAGCAAAAGCGGAGCATACAGAGTCCCAGTTACTGAGACTAACTGCTGACCAGTATGACTGTGCAAGGCTTGGGCAGTCATACCAGTCGGTAGTTGCTTGTTGCTCTGATTTGCTTGGTCTGGTGTGATGGTGGATTGTGCTGGCACATGTGGGTGGATGGGGGTGTCTCGGTCTGAGAACTTTTGACTCGTTGTGACCCAGGATTTTACAGAATACAGGACATAAGAAGCAGACAGCTGAGAATGTTGTGTATGAACATAATAATGCTTATTCATATCTGAACAGATGTGCTGCAGAAAAGACATGTTGGATTAGATTTCAGAATGGTTAGGTTTAGAGTTGACACTAGTGACTGACCTAGCTGTTTTGTGTTTTACAGGATGGGGGTGAAAAAGTCAGAATATGGACGTTCTTACGTCAAGTCACCCACAAAGTACCTGGCAAAGGAGTTTGAAGGAAAGCTAGACTACCGTACTTATAGGCGACAGATGGAACAAAGGCATACACCATTTGATTGGGAGAATGGCTCAAATGGGTTCGATGAAGAGTTGGAGACAGTCAGGAGTAGTCTCATTGATGACAGATTTGAACCGCATCCCCCGCAGGATCCAGAGCATATAAAGAAATTTAAGCTTTACAAACAAATGCGTGAACAGCCCAAGAAAGACAAGGAATCTCTTGACTCTGAACTACCTTGTAAAACTCCACCGAATTCTTTAGCAGTTGAGGATTCAGAAGTTCCGAGGATGCCTCCCCTTGATGCAGAAGAAACTGAATCAGAAGAGGAATCCGATGTTCCAGCGAGTGATCATCTGTATAAAAACCTTGAAAATGGTAGAAAAAAGGATAGGAAAGAAAGGAAGAATAATGCTCTGATAGAGAAGGAAAAAGCAGATAAAGGGAAGAAAGGTTTGTGTCTTGAAGACTGACTGATGATTGCTGTCTAATAGAAAAAGTGCACTTAGCAGATTTTATGAAGCCAAGGTTCTCCAGCTCTGAGGTACCGGTAACCAGTGCAGCAGACATTTTCCATGACCTGATGGAGCTCTGCTCTGTTCTTGTTCTGCCTGAGGTCCTGAAAGATAGCAGGGCAGGGAAAAAACTAACTGCAAAATGTTGCAGGGATTTTGTCAATACCTGCACTTTCTGCAGCCTGCTCTGCCACATTCTTAGGTCTACCTTGGTGATTACATTTTCAGAGAAGAAACTACCTGAAAAGGCACCTGCTGAAAAAATCAAGAGGCCTGTCAGACCATCAAAGTATCGGAAGATCCCTAAACCAGTATCTGCCCCCACTGGTCGTCCTGCACGCAGATGTCCACCTCTTCCAGCTGACACTGAAGAGAGACCACCATTTGTACCATTCGGGGCTGCTGACAAGGAAAGGTCAACTGGAACATTGAAAACTTACAATGTGAGGGCGTCAGCTGATGTAAGTATTTTACCAGGGTTAATCTTTCTGGCAACGCAGTGCTGTCATCATTAGGAAAATCCCACATTTTGGAGTTGAAATCTGGGCCACTATTTGAGGAGATGGTTGGGAAATTTGATGTACAGTGTATCTCAGAAAATGCTAGATTTTCTTTTATTTCTCTGTTTCTGTGTGTTTTACAGATATACCCCTCCGCTGTTCGAGCTCAGAGGAGAAAGGACGCGGATATAAAACGACGTGCAGAACGTGCTAAGAGTGCACCCTTACAAGAACGGAGGAAAGAAGCTTTATTCAATGATGTGATGAATCGGGCAACTGCGACATGGGACACAGAGTACAGGAGGAATTATGCTGGTTATCAATCAAGTGAATATGCAAGAAATGCTGCTGATAGAAGTTTTGGTGGGGAACGGTTCTACGTGCCTTTGTAGTGTCCTGAGGAGGATAACGATTGAACCACAATAATATGACGCTTTGAGCCTGTAATATGGCTGATTAGAATTGAAATTTGCATTGACATGACTTGAACAGGCTCACAGCATGTCGTGTTAAGCTCTAGTGCTCAGAGCTGGATGTAGATCATGATTCACCTTCTTCAATTAAAAGTGCCGCAAGGTTTTGGATCATTGATTTGAGAAATAGATTGAGTCTTACAATGTATGTGTTGAAACACACTAGGTTTAGCAGAATAGATAAAGCCCTTCATCTAATTTTGGTTTTAGTCGGTAGCTGACTTTAGCAAGGACGTGAAACTAACATAGTCTGGGATAGTTTCTGTCCTTAGTTCTTTCGAAATGAGGTAAGACTTGCATCTTGCCGTAATTAAATGCTTTCGATAACCTTTCGTTTTCAGTCATTTATATCTAGTTAACTTTTAGACATGTCATAGGCAGTCATCTTGAACCTCACTGCCATACTTGGTGCTGAGCACAGTGACATACATTACTTCTTGGCTTGTATGGAAGACTTGTAGCCTTTTAAGATATTCTGATATTCTTTTAATGCACAGCTTATTGAATATTGCTCGCGTAATGGTCAAGATGTCTCCCAGATGTTTCATACTGCCTGGAAAGCTACTTCTGCCATGGAGCAGTTTCTTAGCTTAGTGACTTGTATTATATTTGAAGTACCAGTTAGTGAAATGAAGTCTAGAATTGATTACAACATAGGAGTTAGGCTCCCATATGTCTGATCAAGTGTTGGTTGAGATTTATATAATGTACATAATAACTTATGTATAAATGGATTTTTACATCAGAAAATACAGATATTATGTGGAACTACATCTTTGTTGATTTCAGTGAAGCCACATGTCTGAGGATGCAGACGTTTCTTATAAGGTGTATTGAATTTTCTTTCAGCATAATAAGCAAGGTAATGACTGTCGAGTCGAGGACATATTTTGTATGGTTGTATGGTGGCATAATCCCAGTGTAGTACCGCCGGTATATTCCCAAACCTGTTAGTGTTATTCAATGCCGCAGCCTGCAACTTCTGTCACATCAGCACCACTCTGGCCTAAGTCCCCACTGATCAGACAATGAGAGGTCCGACATTGTCCCGGTGTAACATCTATCACCGTTTCTGTGTGTTAATTTCCCCTCATTCATCATGTTCATGGCCTCGCTAGCTAGCTAATAGGGAATTTAAGAAATCAAACGATAAACGTTAACTTTACGACGACGTTATTTTTTGTACCGAAAATGCAATACATGTATATAATCTGGTAAATTCGCAGTATGAAAAATAATGTCGACGTTTTTCGTTTGATTTCTTAAACTCCCTATTGTCACTCTGTTCCCATTACAAAGAAGGTAACACTGAAACACGGGATATTGGCAGATGTTACACTGGCAGTGATCATGGTGTCGCCATCTCTCGTAAATTCATGGAACTAGTACTGTGTGGTTGCTGGTTGTGTCATCTGTGTGAACGCACTGGAGGCAGATAAGCAGCTTCAAGAAAAATCTTCGAGGGGTGTCTTCAATCCGAACATCAAAGATGAGGGTTCATGCACAAGACAGGAGTGTGCCCACCACGTGACACAACGGAGTTTCAAAACTGTCACCGGGCTAACATCCAGCCTGGGTTGCATCCTGGTGCCCCTTGGGCAGTGTGGGACCTTGGGAACACCAAAGCCACCAAGGAACCACAGAGAACGACTGAACAATGAATTCTTTAAGCGTTGTGTCTTAAGGATATATTGTAGTTTATTGATATTGATTCTTATAATACAACTCCAGTTCACAGACAGCACTACACGTATTTTATATCAAGTGGTAGTCGTAACTTGCCAAGTACCAGATAGTGGTGGATCACAGAGAAACAGTCTGAAGAACGAGTACATAAGGGACACACTCCGCCTGAGCTGGTGCGAAACTAATGTATTCCGCCAGCCCTGTATACCACGATATACACTCTCTATCCGGAATTTTAAGACCAGAGTGCTCCGCCCCAACCAGTCAATTCATGTTCATCAACCATTCACTTAAGCGCCGTCGAGCAGAGCTTGGGGTTGATTGACCAAATTGTACAATAGGCTTTTTACTAGGGTGAATGCGACTTGGGCGGGCCTAGAAGTTCCCCATTGTCTGGTCTTAAAGTTCCGGATAGAGAGTAAATACACACAGTACACCTGCATGGTCTATATTCCTGTCCGCAGTGAAGTACAGCTGACTGCGGACAGAATTTTGCAGTAGCTCACGCGGAGTGTGTCCCTTATGAGGTAAGACACAGTTCCAAACATGTAGTACAGTGTACACCTTAGGAAGTAAAATGAACTTTGTTCCTATGAATCATGAGAAATTAATGAAAATACACCACTGAGTAAAATAAAGACATTAGCATACATGTATCAATTGTCAAACCAAAACACCCACTAGTCTATATTATGTAAAATAAAGAAACAAAACTTGCTTATGTACAACCAGCTAAACTTCAGCAACACACGAGAAACTATACAACATTGGAGGATTTGTATTGTTATGAACTGAACAGGCTACTCTGGTATACTTCATCGAACAGTTGACAGACGGAAATCTTACAGAGATCAAACTTCGGTTCAGTATCGTCATGTTATGAAACTGAAAGAGAGCACACGCACAAAGGATCTTAAATTAATTACATGTACATCAGGGCGTCAAATACCCTGGTTTATCTTCTATGAATGCATATTGTGTCGTAAAGAAGTCTGCACACTCTTAATAGGTATACGTGAATTTGAGGGATACAAGGTACATGTAATTATCTCGACTGGTTTTGCATTTCCTTGTTGGGATTCCTTCTCATCCCAACGTTGTGGCCGAGCAGATGTCACAAAAAAAACAAATATGATAACTTGATGAACAGAAGACTATACAGACATCACTAGCATCCTGACAAGTATGCACTTCCATGAAAATAATCTCAAGTATCAATTTCAAAGGAAAATTTGTTCAGTCAACAACAACACAGTGCCAGTTCCATTAAAAATATCACCATAGTTCATATTTTCCATATATTTACAAATTATAAACCTGAGCAGCAAATTATCAAATTAAACCCCAAGAAATAGGAATCTGCTCAATTTATTCATGTTGCAACACATGTATGTAAAAATCTGTTAAAATATTTACAGTACAGGTCACAAATTGACATCCCTACGGCTTCGCGTAAGTTACTCGTAAGTTACGCGTAACTCACGGCTTTGGTTTCACGTAACTCAACACGTAACTCGCCAAAATCGCGTAACTCGCCTCGTAAATCACTGCGTAGCTAGCAAAATTCGCGCAACTCACCTTGTAAGTTAGGCGTAACATAGCTCGTGAGTTGTTGCGTATTAGTTACGAGTGACTTACGCGAATTTAGGGATGTCAATTGTGACCTGTACTGTACGATCCATGATTGATATGTCCCCCTGAGTTGGTAAATCATTTGATATGAAACTGCTCTCATTTCTCCAGTCAACTAATATTATGGATTCGAGTCGGATACCCAACCATGCCTGTCAATGTGGTATCCCAGGCAAGAATCCCACATTGAGAAATCCCACTGGTCCAAAACACTGGAATCTTCCTATCCAGCCAGAGACGATTAGATGCTTTTGATCAACATCACAGTTATTTTGACAGCCGTGTGGGTGCACAATTTCAGGGAAATTCTGTTGAACAATCCCCACACCACCTTAGGCAACTAGCCGAAATAACTAGTTAGAAAAGATCGTTAGCAAAGGGACCAACTCGGTATCGGTGTTAGTTTGTTGACTGTCATTGGCAGTCCAGCATTTACGGTACTTGAGGTAGGCTGAGCTTACCATGAAAATGAAAAAAGAACTGGTGTAGACTTTTGTGCTGGCAATTTTTGATTGTTTTTGGCACAAATATTGAAAGCTGCTCAAAGAATTTAAGGGTTAATCATTGAGTTCTACATACAGAATAAGATAAGGATTCCATGTCATCATTTTTTAGTAAGGGGACAGGCACATGCAGAAAGAGATAGTGAACCCACACATGTGTGCAGCTACTGAATACAAGCACAGCATTGAACGTCCCCCGTCGCCCCGGGTGCAAGTCCGACGGGCATGTATTTTGAAGATTCCGTTCAGTATTAACATGATTAATGGCACAATCACAGTTTATGTGNCAAATCAAACACCCGAGGTACATTTGAAAAGTAAACGAAGTTGCAGTCGCTGCAATTTTGAAAAAGGTTTTCCACTACCTAAAGGACATCGTTCATCATTCAGCAGCAGTCGGACACTCAATCATGCTCTCTCTTGACTGGCCAACACCAACCCAACGTACTGAAACACAAAACACGATTACATATTAAAAGGTGTTCGATACACAGAATCAATTCTTGGTAATGATCACGAAGTTCTATTCTGCTGTCAGGTCAAAATCTCCAAACTGTCAGGACGAATAAAATCTTATACAACAAACTCCGTAAATATTTGTGGCTGAGCTCCAAAGTCTAAGATTGCTCACTTACCAGGTACACCAAGAAGCTCCTCAACTTTCAATACGTAATCCTGTGCATTTTTTGGAAGTTGATCAAACGTCCTCGCATTGACAGTAAGTTCCTTCCAGCCTGGGAGTGTCACGTAGACAACTTCCACTGCCTCTAACTGGGATTGTAACTCTGAAATGACAAGAGGGAAGGTGCATTTGAAACTGTTTGTAATTTACTTGCTCCATGCAATAATCTGTATTCCATAAATGAAAGAATCTCAACTACATTTCTGGCCCTCTTCTTTTCTCATTCCAGGCCTTATATTACTTGGAAATTACATTTAAAATGTCTCCCAGTTAATTTTACAGTAATGCAACACTTGTCATCTGTCTTTCTTTACGTTATGTTCATGGACTCACTCACCAGGAAAATAGTCGATCTCCACACCATTTAATTTGTATGACACACCAATCTTAACCTCTTCAAATTCATCTAAAATATCAAGCTTCGTAAGACAAACACTGAAACAGAAATAAAGGGAGCATATGACTCAGATTGCAGGATTATTGATGTTACAACGATATCTATCAGAACCACAAACCTAACAAATCCACTCTTTTCTAGCTCAGGTTAGAACTCTTTCAGGCGCAGGAGACTTTTGCCCTGTAACTCTCTGTGCGTTACCAATTTCTCGCTGCTGACATGGTGAAAATGTACTTCTATGCATGGGAAATTCTCACCATCTCTTTCAAGCCTATACAAACAACATATGACCTTCTATAGCCTTCAGTTTCTGAGTTGCCTAAAAGACCATCCGTTCCATTCGCACTGACAATTTTCAGCAATAGGACAATCACAAGATATCCAAAGACTAGGAATATTGAGTCCTACCATGAGATAACCTGTGGTTGGGTCTGACAGAGTTAAGAAACAATATTCACTTTCTTATCAATAGAACAAGGTTTGATTTCAGACTCACCCAGTGTATCCGTTGATCATCGCAGAGTACTTAAGAAGAGGAATGTCTAACCAACCACATCGGCGTCGGCGGCCAGTAGTTGTACCGAACTCGTGGCCCTTCTCCTGTAGGGTGTTACCAAGATTCTGGAAATATGAATGGTTTAGGATTAGCTGACAGAAAATGGAGCAGTTTGGTGGAATATGGAATGCAGGTACGACCAGTGGCCTGGAATCGAGCATCTAACTTGGACCTCAAATAAAGTCATATTACAAGGTGATTCCTCATGCACTTCTGCATCCTTGGTTACTCCAAAATAATGTTACTCCTGATACTCACATTTAATAATTCACTAGGAAAGGCACCACCACCAACCCTTGTCGTATAAGCCTTGACGACTCCAAAAACATCACCAACACAATTTGGTGGTATGCCAAGGCCAGTACATACTCCTCCTACACCACAACTTGAAGAGGTCACAAATGGATACGTGCCTGGAATGCAAAATGGAAATTCAAGAAACAGCACTCTATAAAAGGGAGTAAGGGGATCCACTTCCAGTACTCCAGGTTTATTCTTATAGTTTTGTGATATAGTTTTCGAAGTTGCCACAATGGTGAAGACTACATTGTCTGTCTGCCCAAAGGAAAGGGTGTACATCATCAACTTACCAAAGTCAATGTCCAGCATTGTAGCATTGGCCCCTTCCACCAATATTCGTTTCGATGGGTTCTTCAAGAGAGAGTTCATAAAACTGATGGTATCCTTAGCCATTGGCCTTAGCATCTCACGGTATTTCTGAAAGATCAATTCACCGATGTTAGCCAAGTATGTACCTGCAAAGTGATTGTCATCACAAACCTCCATTTGCCAAAGAATCCATGACAAGGCTGCAACAAACACCCTCACAAAATAGCTTCAACTTCAAACATTGGGGGAGTTTCGTCCACGGCATTACTTCCAAACATTTTGGTAGAGCATGGCAATTCTATCATTTACTTACTTTCAGTTCCGTCAACTCTCTCTCTGTTTCTATCGTCAGATTTGGAAACAACCGCTTATAGAAATTAACAAGGCCATTGTATCTGAAAAATTAGAAGTAGGCATCACCTCCAGAGCTTATTTTTCTCCATAAAATCTATGTACAAGTGGCATATTTCGGCATATCATTAGATAACATGACACACTCAGTTTAATGCGCCTTTGGTGCTCAGACTTCGCCCAAACAAGTAGCCTCCTACTTTGCCACTGGTAGCCCCCTACTCCTGAAACTTTTGAAAACCCTGTTAATGAGTTATCACAATTAATTTGTAAATGTATACTTTAGTACATCTATTGTTATTGGGTTTATAATACATAGCAGAGTCACCCAAATTCGTGAATGCCATAGGAAGCCCAAGCAAACACTTTCCTTTCAAAAAAAACTACAGCAGCTAACAACCAAAAGACAATCCACACCGTCTTACTTTTCCGTGAAGATATCAAAGTCACCCAATAAATCCGCTACCCGTATGCCGTTTCTCATTGCCTGAAAGAAAACACCAGTGACAATGAGACAACTTTCAACACTGCAACAGGCTCCTTCACACTAATCTCTAACATATGAAAAGGAAAGCCCAGCTCAGAAGCCCACCCAAGTCATCAACTAAATGAACTACCTAACCATAACCAGCCTTCTGTTAGTAAGCATTCAACCTGGTAATGGCTCAAGATTTATTTTGCTGTTAAAAGGGTGAATTTATAGAGCTGAAGTTATGGACTGGAGCAAGTCATGCCAATGAATGAAGATCCTAAAGAGTAAACCATGCAAGAGAAACACACCTTGGATGAATAGGTTGGTCCAATGCCCTTCTTGGTTGTACCAATTCTGGAGAAAAGAACGGAACAGCTTCGAAATACAGCTCTCACTGCTAACAGTCATATTTAAGGGGAAGTTCTGCTGATGTATATACGTCACCATAAATGTGTTTTTGCGGCATAAATTGTACTGAAAGTCTGCCTTCCCATTAATACAGGTTCCACTATTGGGACATTAACTTAAACTCTTTTTGCTAAAATATGTGACCCATCACCACAAAACGAGTACTAAGATGCTCTGAAGTTTAAGGAATTAAACCCGAGGCGGAGGGTCTTGGTTGCGACACCAAACCCGCGAGGGTGGAGCTAAAATGTAGTCCAAACCCGAGGCGCTTCGCCGAGGGTTTGGACGGAATTTTTGCTCCACCCGAGCGGGTTTGGTGTCGCAACCAAGACACGACGCCGAGGGTTTAATTTCTATTCTAAAATACATGTACCTCAAACTAAACATAGTATACATAGGTTCAGTGCAGTTTGATTGCAATAAATAGGCCTAAGATATCAGGGAGCACGCTCCGTCGATGACGCGCCATCAGGGAATCACGCACTGTGTGTACAAACCTGTACATCGTGTACATCTGTGTGCAGCGCTACCAGCAAGCTGCAGGAGTCGAAATAATGTCGCAGGGCGCTTTCTTCAACGGATTACCCGCAGCAAATGTACCTGATGGTACAAAACCTCGTTGGGATAGGTCACTGAGTATCCACCTGGCCGACATTCGCTGCACTACCTCGCTGAATGCTCGAAGCGAGAAATGTTGGACGCCAGACGCCATTGTGGAAACACTGAGCGGGGGTCTTGGTTGTGTCACCCAGATCCGCTGCATTCAGAATGAGGCTAATGCATTATCCATTTGAAACATACGCACGAGATACCAAGGTATTTTAGAATGGCAGGTTGAGACCAACATTTTGTCAATATATTTCAGTAGGCCTAGGCATATTGTCCGTCTTTTGTTAACTTTGAGTGATTTCATTTCTTCCTTCATCTCCTGGAGTTATATTTTGGTTCACATCTTGTGCGACTTAATACCTGATTTGATGTGACGGGTCACATATGAGCTTACAATTTGTTGCCTCTGTGTTGCTCTTGAGCGCCATCTACCAGCTGATGAAAATCAAAGACTGAAATAACAAATAACAGAAATTAAACAACTGAACATTTTTACAAAGCCACCCTCTAACACTCACAATCACCACATGCTAGTACTGGTTTCTATCTGGCCAATAGGCTTACAAAGGTGAAGAACACGTTAACGCACAACCTGAAAGGGTTAAGAGAAAATAATTGCCCTCCTGGTAATGCATACCTAGCAGGTAATTTGGCACATAACAGGTAGGCCTAGTTTGAAGTCAACACAACATGCATCTGGAATAGTGGTTTCACATCAATGGCTACCTACCAGCAAAGCACAGTTGCTCAATTGAAGTTAAACCTGTCTGAAAACTGACACCAAGAAGATCGAATACACTGTCAAGTCACGAGAGTGTATTCCATTTTGTTTATTTTTAATAAAGAACAAGGTGCCAATTCATAATTACACACATCAACTTCAGGAGTGATGATGACAAAGCACTAAGGTATTCACTTTCCTATCGTAACAATATTACAGAAAAAGAACAAGCACCCATCACACACTCTTTATCATAAAGTACCTGTCGTGTTTGTTAAATTTAAACGACTTACCGAGATGGGCTCGGGTTGATATCACAAGTCTCTCTTGAATGCCTGCAATTCCTTTGGCTTCTGTTTTTGCAATCTCCTCAAAAAGGCCAGGCAGATGTATGACAACGCCATTTCCTGATTGAAAGAGATTTTTGAAGACTAGAATCTTTGGTTAAATATCATTAAATGCTGGTGGGAACCTTGGATGGAGGGGAGCATCATTTGAGAAAACTGCGAACAAGGGGTTGACTTGACGCTCCGATGACATAAGTGTTTTATGATGGCTTTATGAAGTGTTCCCAACCTTGAAGCCATTTTGTTAACCAGGGTGTCCGTAGCCTTGATCACTGCATGTGGGCACTGGATTGATCGCCAAAGGCATGTTTACACCAATTCTTCGCCACAAACAATGAACCATGGAGGTATACCTCCATGAATGAACAAAGGTGCGAAAAGGCCGATATGGCCACTGACCATGCTATCATGGCTGTAAGGAAAAGTCAATTTTCCATTTAATGTGGTTGTCATACCGTAGCATATTCCAAAACAACACAATATAAGTCGTTATTGCCGCACCAGTAGAGAGCTTCTGCAAGCGCCCGGTTAGGCCATACGACTACGTTTTGTTTGGGTGCACTCACACAATAGATACCGGGTAAACGTCGTCGTAGAACCTAACCGGGCGCTTGCAGAAGCTCACTAATGTTTGATCCATGGACATCCATTATTAATGTAACTCACAACAACTTGTATTGATGACCCCAGCTGACTTGTGTATAACACAGGCACTATGTACTATCACAGCTTAGGACTGCAAGAATTGTATTTGTATTAGATTTTTCAGTCAGGGCATAAGCCATAACATTATTGGCCCTGGTAGCACTTGGCATGTATGGCAGAGGCCATCTCAAGCTAAACATGTTCCCCACTCATATGGGGTCTTTTCCTTGCCTTTGCAAAGGTGCAAGGTAAGACACCACGGCTTACTCTCCCCTGCAATGGACTGAAGAGAATGATTAATCCCATATGGACTGGGATTCGAACCCGGGACTTGCCGCCTGTTAAGCGGATGTGATAACCACTTGGCTATCAAGGCTTCCAACTGGATGACTGAGGAAAGATAGACTGTCATGATTGTCAGAGAGGTGCAGTGGAGATGGAAGCACTGGGTTGACACCGGTAACAGGTCAGATCCATTCGTCATGTGATTAATAAGGGAGTGGGTGGCGAACTCTCTCCTTGACACCATCACAGTGCAGGTTTCTCAGGGTACATGTATCTTGCTGGTTTCATTCATGTCAGCTCTAAGTGGCCCACACATGATCAATATTATTGCACAATAGGACCAAAATGGGCAATATTATTGCCAATCTTCCTTCAATCCATCATGGCAGAGGCACATGTTCCCATTTTGGGCCTCATATTTGGGCTGCTTTACGCCTTAAGCATCCCATACACATGCAATATTATTGCACAATGAGGATCAAAATCAATATCATTGCCAATAGGAGCTGTCAGTGAGTTGACCAATAGGTGTCACAACGGCCCAATTCAATGCATGTACTATTGTAGCGGACCCATTCATTCTTGATTGAGCACCAAACACGTTGATTTTCCTGTGTATTGGTCTGCTAGAACTTTGCTGCCATCTTTTCGCAAATCAGTGATCGCGTAGTAAATTCCATAGTAATCACGTGACGTGACGATTGACAGGCGTTCATTCATCCTGGCGTAGCGCGGGAAAATGAAAATGAGGCTGTCTCGCTCGCCCCGGCGGTTTAGGACCACTTTAAAGGCCGATGAGTGACGTCGTGGCAAGTGAGCCGGAGCTACGTCATATCGCATTACGCAATGGCTGCCTCCATCGGCGCTAAACCTGAGGTACAAATTAGCCAACATTAATGTTAGCTAACGTAAGAAAGGTGGTCCAACTGCAAAATTTGTAATAATGAAGTTTATTGAAAGGATCGGGCTACATTAATTCGCTAATGATAATGTCCCTTTAAATGCTGGTGGGAACCTTGGATGAAGGGGGAGCATCATTTGAGAAAACTGCGAACAAGGGGTTGACTTGACGCTCCGATGACATAAGCGTTTCATGGTGGCTTTATGAAGTGTTCCCAACCTTGAAGCCATTTTGTTAACCAGGGTGTCCGTAGCCTTGATCACTGCATGTGGGCACTGGATTGATCGCCAAAGGCATGTTTACACCAATTCATCGCCACAAACAATGAACCATGGAGGTATACCTCCATGAATGAACAAAGGTGCGAAAAGGCCGATATGGCCACTGACCATGCTGTCATGGCTGTAAGGAAAAGTCAATTTTCCATTTAATGTGGTTGTCATACCGTAGCATATTCCAAAACAACACAATATAAGTCGTTATTGCCGCACCAGTAGAGAGCTTCTGCAAGCGCCCGGTTAGGCCATACGACTACGTTTTGTTTGGGTGCACTCACACAATAGATAAACGTCGTCGTAGAACCTAACCGGGCGCTTGCAGAAGCTCACTAATGTTTGATCCATGGACATCCATTATTAATGTAACTCACAACAACTTGTATTGATGACCCCAGCTGACTTGTGTATAACACAGGCACTATGTACTATCACAGCTTAGGACTGCAAGAATGTTTTCCACCTGGGTATTTGTATTTGTATTAGATTTTTCAGTCAGGGCATAAGCCATAACATTATTGGCCCTGGTAGCACTTGGCATGTATGGCAGAGGCCATCTCAAGCTAAACATGTTCCCCACTCATATGGGGTCTTTTCCTTGCCTTTGCAAAGGAAGGTGCAAGGTAAGACACCACGGCTTACTCTCCCCTGCAATGGACTGAAGAGAATGATTAATCCCATATGGACTGGGATTCGAACCCGGGACTTGCCGCCTGTTAAGCGGATGTGATAACCACTTGGCTATCAAGGCTTCCAACTGGGTGACTGAGGAAAGATAGACTGTCATGATTGTCAGAGAGGTGCAGTGGAGATGGAAGCACTGGGTTGACACCGGTAACTGGTCAGATCCATTCGTCATGTGATTAATAAGGGAGTGGGTGGCGAACTCTCTCCTTGACACCATCACAGTGCAGGTTTCTCAGGGTACATGTATCTTGCTGGTTTCATTCATGTCAGCTCTAAGTGGCCCACACATGATCAATATTATTGCACAATAGGACCAAAAAAAATATGGGCAATATTATTGCCAATCTTCCTTCAATCCATCACGGCAGAGGCACATGTTCCCATTTTGGGCCTCATATTTGGGCTGCTTTACGCCTTAAGCATCCCATACACATGCAATATTATTGCACAATGAGGATCAAAATCAATATCATTGCCAATAGGAGCTGTCAGTGACTTGACCAATAGGTGTCACAATGGCCCAATTCAATGCATGTAGCGGACCCATTCATTCTTGATTGAGCACCAAACACGTTGATTTTCCTGTGTATTGGTCTGCTAGAACTTTGCTGCCATCTTTTCGCAAAAAACGCGCGGCTGACTATTGAAGTACTGAAGTATACGATTACCTATAACTGATAGGCAGTCTTCATTGATCACACCGCTGGGGAGAAGATGGAAGTCGTACTTGGTATCACCAACAACAACAGTGTGGCCAGCATTGTTACCACCCTGGAAATAAACAATGGACAATGAAAACTACATATCGGAAAGAATCGATGAATTTGAACTCTACTGCACTTATCCGTGATTCTTATGATCTTAGCAGAACAAGCCTCTTTTTGGAAACCTGACGAGCTCTCCGTTTGATGTCACAGCATTGACCTACCGGTAATTACATCTCTGTGGCATAACGTTGATTTCAACACATTAGGGAAGTTTTGAAGACGAAGCTGAATGAGCTTGAAACCTGGATGTGCGCAGAATGCTAACTTAGAAGTAGGCCTAGGGAGGACTTGTCACGGTGCACAGCAAGCATTTGGTCACGCTGATGGTCAGCCGCCATGCCCACCCAAGCCATCTTTCCTACAGCCTCTATGGAAGATGAACGCTGATTGGTCAACTTTCCCATTTTACCAATCATTGACCAATCAGCGTTCATCTTACATAGAGGCTGTAAGAAAGATGGCATGGGTGGGCATGGCGGCTGACCACTTTTTATTGTTTTGAAAAACAACTTTTTCTCAGTTATATCCAATGATTTTGTAATGAAAGGAGATTCAGAGTGGAGTACACATCGAGAGGATTCCAATGAGGTATAATAAACTGGCTGTCATGATATTTATCTAAGTGAAAACATCGCCCAAAGTTGCAAGTCAGGGTGCTCGTTTCCAACCTGGTCTCTTTTATATACTGTACACACTGTGTACCATGTGTCCGAGATAGGCCTAGGCCTACCCCGATTTTACGTGAAAACCCCCACAATCCGAGCCTCATGCGCCTGTGCCATGATGATCCAGATCTAGTCCTAGGCCTACCTAAACCTAAAAGTAAAAAAGATGTTTTGATTGATGAATTGGAAAGCTCTTGTTGCTTGTAGAAATAAAATAGGCCTAATGAATAATGAAAAAAAGCCTTTACCTGGATGCAAAACTTTCATTCTCGTGCCTAACGTCTAGGCCTATGTATGTTTTATACTACCCTTAATTTGCGCGTTGCGGATATAACTGCCCATAGGCCAGGGCCTTCACATAGACATAGCCTACGCCTATATGCTGGCTGCAGTGCAGTGTCAGTGAAATCGGATCGGATAGGAGCTCGCGAGAGAAATTTACTCACCTGGCAGCGACAAACTACATTACATTTTGTTGCTAATAGGTCCACTAGCTTCCCTTTTCCTTCATCTCCCCACTGAGCCCCGATAACAACAGTGACCTTGCCCATTTCCTGTGTTTTTAATCTTTTTGGTGGCATACCACCGTTCAGCGACGGAGCACGCGACATCCCTACTCGATGTAAAAACGCGGGAGAGACCATGCGCGCAGTCGCCGGATGTTCCCATGCGGTATACCGCGTTGCACAGAAAATCACACCGAACAATGCCGAAAAGTTGTTCCGAGTGATAAAACACTTGGCGGGAAAATTGAAAAGTTGGCGTGGTTGACATGTGATTGGGCAATACAAGGTTAAAATACAAGGTAAGCATGGTAAGATGTCCCGTGGGACAGACTGAAGATGATCCATGGATGATTAATCACATGCGGTGGTCCGGGATTTGAACCCGGCTATCAAAGCTAATTGGTGGAAGATGAAGTTCTTCCCACATGGCCGGTCCGATTTTTGCCCGGGATTTTTGCCATTACCGCAATGTTTTATACGGTATGGTTATGAAGATGGTGTTAAACTTTGTCATTGCTAAAATTTCACATGGGTAGATCTATGCTAGGGTGTTTAAATCTTAATTTTGTGTAGTGTGGATGATTATCAGAAGTTGTAATAATGCGGATTCTGATATCATGACAACATAATATTTAAAGGACCACAGTATTGCTTCCCAATCCTGCGTTACACCTACCCGCGTTAAGGAGACCTCTATTGACGACTTGGTAAACTACGCATGCTACTACGTGCATTGTAGTGTAATCATACATTCTCCAACACTGGGGCGAAAGGCTTAACTACAGTATTGGAGAACGGGCACGGTGGCGCCGGCTGTCGACAGAAAGTGGCAATACCGTGGTGCTTTAAGCACCTTTGTCTTTGTTCCTTTGATTTTCATTTTCAGAGGCCTAGATTTACTCCGACAGCGAACTTTTGATGGCATTGGATGTTAAAATTGTTCCAATGGAAGTATGACTATGAAATTGTCTTTCCGAATCACCCGTTGGCCAAGGCGATTGTTGACCTTGAAGGCCAAATTTCAAGGTCAAAGGTAAAAAAAGTGCAAATCATTGGAGCTAAGAACTGAGGTTTGTACAGGACAATGGGCGCGATGCCAACCTATATAACCTTTGAACGGTTGATTTACACTAAATGTACAATGTATTACCAACAGAACATGGTGCCTCTAAATCGCACTGAGCACGTTTTTGTAGTTTTTAACCAGTTACATAATTGGAAACAGCGTTTTTGTGTATTTTGACCCATTTTGTGATAATTTACATAAAAAACGTCATTTCTTTACGTAACTACCGGGTACTGAAAACAATAAAAAAAACATGCTGATAAAAGGCTTGTTGGTAATAGGCCTACATTTATGGGGTGTAAATCCAACCGTTCAAAAGTTAGCTGTAGGGCTACATCGATTCCTCTCCAATGGTTCACTTATTTGACCTCTGAACTTGAAATTTGCGGGCGCGGAATAGGAGGCGGGCGCGGGTGGAAAAAATCTATCCAACGTATTTCCCATTAGCTGTTTCACTCGCACCGGCGCCCGCTTCCCATTCCGCGCCCGCAAACGCATAAAGGTCTGTTCACACCCAAACAGGCGCGGATCCAGAGGGGAGGTTTTGGGGGTCGTGACCCCCTGCTCTCCACCACAAATTGATTTTTAGCTCACCTGTGGCCTGGGAATTATATGGATTTCTTATTTAGTCTGTACAAAACTAGGAGAGTTTCAAACACTGGGTTAAAAAAGAAGCATGCAGTCAGTATAGATATCGATTCATGCGAGACGCATGCGCTCTCTCCTCCCTATGCCATGTACAGCAGGACATGGAGTTTATTGATTTAGAAAATATTCAAGTGGCCTTATATTGCCCCAGTTTAGGATTGCATGCAAGAACACAGTGCATTTTGCAATTCCGGTATCTATTTTTGGGTGTCACCAGCGCCCGTATCTCACAGCAGGACAAAACAATTAGAATCTAGTCAAAAAGACCATCAAAATGGCTGCATCAGGGGATAACTGTACTAATGATATTCCAAGCAGTGAAGACCTCTTTCGCTGTAAGTATAATAAAGTATAATCATAAATATATTCTGGTAAAATCCATAAAAATAATACCACACACGAAGCAGACGAAATCAATTCTGGTATTCCATTAGGCCTATCTGTGTTTACTTTGATTGCACCAAAACCAACACCTTGCCTTTTATAAACAGAGGTGGATGGGGGGGGGCTGCAAGCAGCGTACCCCCTTACACCGCAAAAGTATGATGTTTGTCATGATTTGTAAGTGTTTCTAAAGTGGGCACCACCTCTTCATAATGCCTAAGTAGCAGCCCTTATAAAAATATTCTCCATTTTACCATAGTGAATGGTAATTTCGAACGGTAAAAGAAGGTTTACCATGGTGAAAGCCAATTATACCATGGTAAACTGTCCTTTACCGTTTGAAATTACCATGGTAAAGTGAAGATAAGGGAGTTGTTTCCCCAACTTAACTCTAGTGGCATGTGATCTATGAATTCATAGAAGTTGGCTTCATCATCATCATCGAATGGCCGAAGGTAGTTCTGTTGGCCAATATTTAGCTGAATTCCTTGACATCAAACACAGCAGTTTTGGTTATACTTTTGGGAATAATTATTGGTATAGATCTAAATCTTTACAGTCATGTATTTTTGTTATCGGCTAACAAGTAAACCAATGTCACCAGCCTTTTTTCACAGATGTACGAGCCGATGTTGGTTTCATCATTCTTGTCGCGATGTGTGCTGTCTTAACCATCATTATCATTGGCATTTACATCGAGGAGATTTTCTGCATCTTGAGGGCTGAGGTCAAAGATGGGAAAGAAAGGAGACGACTAATATGGATCTTTGGGTTGTATCCAGTAAGTGCATGGCCAGTCATTGCCAAGCAGCTCAGCTTCATGACTCAAAATGTATGAAACAAGGCAGATGCTTTGACTGGAATATCTTGCGTCATTAAGACGGCAGGTTGTTTCACTGTCGTAAAGATGCAGGGTTGCCACTAACTAATCATGGTAGAAAAATAACCATATACAGTGCAACCTCGCTATAACGAACTGCTTGGGATCCAAGGGTAAAGTTCGTTATAGCGAGGGCTTGCTATTTCAGTTAGGCTTACCAGAAATCAGAAATTTGAGGGGATGCGCAGAGGCGTTGCTTGATTAATTCTCAAGAATACATTAAAAAGAAAAAAGAAACAATGGAAGTACAATGTAGGCCTGTTTATTCTTTATTTCATTCACTCTCCTCCATGGCTTCTTGATTTCTCAATTCAGGTCATCGCCACTACATCGTTGATTTCAGTGTGTGTTCCAAGATCGAGTGTATTAAATGACTTGGTGGCAGCTTTGTGAGTATTTAGCAAAAACAGATAGGCGAGCGACACAATGTCAACCGTATACCTCATCGACAGTGGGCAACATCCTGAGATTTTGATTTTTGGTGGTACCTCTCATAGAGTGAACCTAGTCTCCAGGCAAAGCCGTGCTCCAGTCATAGGCAAAACCTGTGCAAAATATGCGAACGTGCACCTGGGGACGAGGTTCCATTACAAATTTGTTAAAATGGGTTAATGACATTTTCAAATTCAGTCGGCCAAAATGTACATTTCGAAGCGGCAGATTTTGCAGAATACGCCTCCGAAGTTTGGCTGTCTAATGCATTTCCCATTAAACTAAAATCCTTCTTTCGCCTTTTTCTCAAAACGGCGCTTGATTTGAGGATATGTCAACAAACAACTGTCAACAAACCCCGCGAGCCATTCGCTTTAATACTGCTCGCTCCCTTCGTCACCGCAGACTGTGCGGTGACGAAGGGAGCGAGCACTAAGAACCTCTGATGTTCTCAGGATGGTGGGCATAGCTGAGTGACTCCTTACACTGTAAATCTTCAACTGTAACACTTTTAAAACACATATCACGCGTTTTTAACAAAATACACGTGAATTTTGTGTACATTGTGACACGTGTTACGATAATAAACACATTACCGGTAACGCCAACTGAAACATGTCACAAAGTGTTGGGTTTTAAAACAGACACAATCCAAAAAACATACAAATGGATGTTTATAAACGCACCAGTAGGCGTTAGATGTGTTTTTAATCCATGTGGTTTTGTGGCGTTAATCCATGTGTTTATAATCGTAACACATGTCACAATGTACACAAAATCCACGTGTATTTTGTTAAAAATGCGTGATGTTCAGGAGGGTCCTGAACCAGGCAAGGACACGGAGGCCCTGAAGAAGTTCACACAACGAAGGATGTTTGGCAATTGCAAATGTTTATTAAAAGCAAACCAATTTATAGGCCCGTGAATAAAGGACCAAATACATGACTGTTTATTATTAGGAATATTTCATAATATTATGAAAGGAAACCTGATTAAGCATGGCTACGCATGACTAACAGCTCAGATGTTACACAACATGAATGGGAACCAATAGGCCTAGAACAAATTTTGAAAACCATGTAAACAGCAGACCATAGAGAAATGTGATCAAGGCAGTAGTACGTAAAAGGAATGTGATCCAACAGCAGTAGTCCGTAAAGGAATGTGATCTATTCCACAACACGTGATATGTGTTTTAAAAGTGTTACAGTTGAAGATTTACAGTGTATGCAATACATGCGTTGAAACCGCTAAGTGCAGAATACAACTGATACGCGGTAAATAAACTGCGGAGAATTGAATTTCTTGATAAGTTGCGTATATTCATAAGATATCATGACATTTCATCAGATATCTCAAAATATCATCTCATTCTTTCAGATACCTGTCAATGTACATAATCCAGTTCATGAAAATCATCATCAGCTACTTTGGTGGTAGGGATCGAATGATTTCAGCCCTAGCAAATGAGAAACTGAAGCTCCAGAATCCACCTTGCTGCTGTTGTGTCTGCTGTCCTGAGCTTCCAGTCAATAAGTAAGTCAAGGCTCACAGCACTGGTACATGTACCGGTACCAGTGGGAGGTCATAATTTTTCCTTTTTTATGGCTCCAGCCTCGGGTTGATGGGGCCTGGTCATGCCTATAGGGGTGTGTGAGCTAGGTTGATGGGGACGTGATCCCAGACAAGGCGTAGGGTGAGAATGAGTAAGCCAGAGGCAAGGGTTGCAATGAAATGGCCAAGGTCTATACATGTATTTGTATAATAAGTGCAATAAATTATGTACAGAGGGGAGACGGACCCATCAAGGTGGGGTCAATCTCCCTTTTTTTTGATAGCTATTTATTTTAGATAAACATGTTTTACCAACTGCTGACTTGCTCTGTCGACGACTTCCACAATTTTCTTTCATAGACGCAATCTGATGAAGATGTACTACATGGTACTACAAGTGACCATCATTCGACCTCTGCTATTTTACTGTACAAGTGTTTATCTGGCGGATTTGGGAACAGAATCAATGGTAGGTTTTCCTGTTACTTTATGTGACATTTTCAGAAAAAGGGAAATAATATACTGAAGTCAGTGCTCTTGATACATGTATGTCAGAAAAAATCAAGGGTATAATCATATTACATTACCTGTACCTATGTATCATAGACAGATTGTGAAATGGGGTAAGACTCCGTTGCATGGTTCTGCCAGCATTAAACATTATTATATTCAGAAAAAGGCATTCCTTTGTCTTTTACAGACATTTTTTTTAAATTTCAAATCCAGGCAGGTGAAGAAGTGACCAGCGTCGTATTTGTCCTGCACATGGCCAGTACCCTAACAGCTATGTATGGCATTGAGATAGTCTTTGAAGCGTCGAGAAACCACCTCGAGATATTTGATATAAGACGGAAAGCCTTAATGCTGCAGTTGGTACTAATCTTTGTCAACTTCCAAAATAGCCTTTTCAACTGGTATGCTGGTTTGGGAGTATTTCCATGTGCATTCCTTGGATTCCCATCCAAGGCAGAAGGATCAAGTAAGTGGAAAATATTTTGAATCATGCAGTGGTTGAAACAGTGAAGAAATCAAGCCACATTTCATATACCAGGTCAACTAATTCATTTTGAAGAAACAACAGTTGCCTTGCAGTTGGTAAAAGACATCTAGTTACCAAAACATGACCCACGGCAAATTCATGCAGATCTATGGCAATGCTTGCAGAAATTTAGTACATATTGGTTTGGAGACTACACATCATAGAGTGTAACCAAAGAAAGAGAACGCACAAAAGTCGACACAACGGATGATAGGAAGTCTCAACTTCCACAATTTCGCAAATTTTCGACCCCAACCGGGGTCTTTCTCACGCACTTTTCAGTTGGAGAAACCAGAAAAGTTGGTTCCTCCAACTGAAAAGTGCCTGAGGAAGACCCCGGTTGGGGTCGAAAATTTGCGAAATTGTGGAAGTTGACTTCATAGGGTGTAACCATTATAAACTCTTATTTGTGAAACTACTGATTCTAAATGAGTTGGGATCAACTACGTATACGTTCATCTTCATCTTAATTTCATTACAGATCTTCATCACACAGTACTGATATTTGAAATGTTCCTACTTACAATTCTCGCACGAGTCAGCTTTCACACAAAAGAACCGCTCTCACTCCTTCAATCCTACATCGACGCGGTAGAGAATGAAGCATCACCCACTGAGACTTTTAGTGGTACACCTAGCACAACTTATGTGACGGATACTATCTTGTCAAGGTTAGATGTCGAGCCCCTTAAATATTCTGTTTATGTAAACCAGCCGAGTGGGGAGCAGACCATGACGTACCTCGGCAAATTTTAAAAGAGCAGAATTCGGGAGTGGGCATAAACAATGAACAGGGATGTGTGCTTTTTTGCTGGAAATACATTCAGGATATTATGGTGAGACCATGGGTCATGGCCTGGAATTCAGGTCTTTGGGCATGAAGTAGTGCTTAAATACCTACCAGAACTGGTGCAGTTAATATCAGTTTTGCCAGTTTTCAGTCCTGGATGTGGCCCGAGTTGACCAGTTCTCCCTCCACCCACTGGATAAGGAAAGGGTGGTTGATCCAGAGCAGGAGCCAGGATAATCATGAGTTTTCAAGTTTGTGCTTCAAATAGCAAACAGATAAGCGCTGGGTTGTTGTGATTTTTTCTATTTTTGCTTGTAAATGCTTTTTATATAAAGATGTTCTTGTTAATATGATAAAGAAATTTACATACATATTATACACTCTTGTCACCGCAACTTGTCTGCGAATATTGACGAGATGCTTTAGTCAGCCTGACGAATTACGTCATTCATGACACGATTTACTTGTCATGGCGAGTCGCACATCTCTGTGACGAGTTCAGTTTGTCCTGTTGTCAGTGTTGACAAGATATCTTGTCATGGCGATAAGTTGCAGGTGGCAGGACATTATTGCGCATGCGCCTCCCTCACATTCATCGCTCAATTTCAAACTCTAAGAATGCTGTCACCATCGTTGCCTCATTAGCCGCGCGGGTTTAGGGCGGTTATGTCTAGTAGTTTTGTATGTTTCATAGGTCGTAGGTTCGAATCCCGTCGTAGGCTCTGAAATTAGGAGGGTTTTTCTGTCATATGTACCTGTTGTTAGTACTTGTAACTACCGTATAACAGTCTCTTGGCGCATATTTTTTATTTTTGTTTAGCCTGAATGACAAGATGTATTTGTTTCAATGACAAGATGTCTTTATCCGAGGATGACAAGTTGAAAACTTGTCAATTGACAAGATAGACCCTGTCAATTTAGGCATATGGCTGAGAACGAGTTCCAGCTTGTCAGTACGACGAGAATTTTTTTAGAGTGTACCGATGGTTACATACCGTTTTATATAGCAGCTTTCTGCATTATGATTCCTGAGGAAAACGCAACAAGAGGAGGAATCCCCGCAGTAGAAATGAGCCTTCTCCAAGCAAAACTGACAGGAAAGAACACTGATACGACACAATAATACTACGAAAGCCCAGAAGGCTCATTCAATTTTCACGCTTCAAGCTTAAAGTAGAACATCAATCTTCAAGCTTGAAGTAACTCCGACCTTAATCTTCAAACTTGAACCACCCGACTTCAATATTGAAGCCACGCAAATCATTCCAATTTACGAGTAACATCGACCTTCATCCCTAAGAAACTGCAAAATTCAGTGTACATTAGATATGTTTATAATATCATTCAATTCCAACCATCTCCGTGGATTCTTATTTATTTACTATCAAACAATGTACAGTATTAATTATTTCCACTCGAATATTCAAACTTGAACCTTCCGAATTCAAGCTTGAATCCGGAGTTCAATCTTAATAAAGCACAACTTTTAATCTTTCAATTGAATTTTGTCTTATTCCTTTGATTTTCATTTACAGGCCTATACTCCGACCTCAGCGAGCTGCACACAGAAAAATATTCGTCTCCACTTGAGATAAGTGGGGTCTTGAAGCGCTTTGAAACACAATTATCTTGTATTTGAGATAATGATATCTCGAATCGATAAAGCATCTGTCTAATGACAAAACTTGATATATCTGTGACACAACCTGAGACAAATGGCGTGTTAAGCCTTCCGATACACAACGTGCCTCACGCTTGAGATATCAATAATATCGAACCGAGATATTGGTCATCGCAAATAAACTGGATCAAAGCCTCGGGAGACATATCACCCCAGCGGGGGGACATTCGGTATGTCACCCGACATTTCGGGCAACATTTTTATAATGTCCAGGAGGTGACACTTACAAGGCAAGGCTGGGCATTGCCAGGTCATTGTGAGTAGAATATTTCAACAAAATTCCTCGTTCTGATTGGTCGAACAAAGAACGAAGCTCCGGCGCCTATTATGGTACGGAACAAAGGCCTAGTCATGAGTACAGTACTCTGGAAGTCAAGCGCACATTTGCGACAAAACTCAATGCGTTAGGGTGTTTTTTAAAATCGACTAACTCGGTTGAATGACGAGTCGATAGCGTTGGGTCAGTCGATTTTAAGAACACCCCTAACGCATTGAGTTTTGTCGCAAATGTGCGCACCTAAGGCTAGGGACACACCTAAAGGCCCGTTTACACATGCAACTTTTCATATGCAACTTCATGCAACTTGTTGCATAAACCTGATGAGACCAAAAAGTTTCATAAAAGTTGCATGTGTAAACGGGTCTGCAACTTGTTGCAACTCTATCACGCTGGAGGTTGCATCGAATTTTCTATGTGTAAACCGTCCCAGGTAGTTTGCAACAAGTTGCAAGTTAACTTGGTGCAACCTAGTGTAAACCGCCCTTTACGCGATTCGTTGACGCATGCGGCAAATGCTTTGTTCTTTTCCGCCGCACTGCACGCAAACAAAGGTTTTGGCGCATGCGTCGCCCTTTCGCATGCGAATCGCGTCAGGTGTGTCCCTACCCTTATGCGATACGACGGGGGAGCCAATGCTTTGGCGAGGATAAAGTATTGTCGCTGTGTTGTAGAAATGACACATTTCTCATATTTTGCCCAAAATCAACAAATTTGCCGTTTTTACAACAAATACGATTTAATGATGTTCAAATCATACCTGTCTAACTAAGAGGTGCCATATTTCTATCTATTGGTAGTAGCCTACATAAGGTCTAAAACGGACGAGAAAAAAGTTAGCAGCAACTGTGCTGCATTTGTAATAGAAGGCCATACATGTAAATACCTATTGTAATAGGAGTTAATGAAGGATTTTAATTAAGGACACTTCCCGACTTTATAGATTTTTCTAGACTTTTGGTATGATGTAGTCAGGACCTTCCAGAATCACATAGAAGTGAAATGATTTCTGTTGCAATTTGTTTAGGGTCAAATTGCATGTCTGTATGATTTTGTTTTTTAAAATTTTCCCTTCTACAATTCATAAGTTAAAACATGATCTGAAGGCAAAAAGTTATCTTGGCCAACTTTTATTTTTATTTTTCTTCCTCACACCTTGAAGGAATTATACTGTACAAGTAATTCCTCAGTAGGAGCAGTCAGCTGCGCATATTGCCAACAGATGGCAGCAAAGTTCCAGCTAGACTGGAAGCCCGTCCTAACTCAGCAAATTCAAAAGCGACAGCATCGGTAGGACCAGCTACTAGTCTAAGTTCTAGCGGACCAATGTGCAGGAAAATCTACGTGATTGCTGCTCGATCGATAATGACCGAGTCCGCTATATGCATTGAATTGGGCCGTAGTGACACCTATCGGTCAACCCGCTGCCAACTCCCATTCCTAAAAAACTGACTTTTGAAGGTTAACGTTCGCCCGCTAACAGAATTAATAGTTGCAGTTGCCTTAGCAAATATAGATAACGTCACTTGTCTGTGTACAAATGGGGCGATACCACAATAGCTGCATGTAGGACGTGGAGTTATTGATTTAGAAATATTCTAGTGGCCAGAACATCCACCATTTATGTTAAACAGGTCAGCATTTTTTATAGACCAATCATATTCCCCGTGGTTGCGTGAAGATCACACGTACAGGAATTTTGCAATTCCAGGTTTTGGGGTGTTACCAACCCAACGCCGGTGTCTCACAGCAGGAACCTCCCAGTGGACCATAATGGCGGCAGCAGGGGATAATTGTACTGACAATATTCCCCGCAATATTCCAAACAGTGTAGACTTCTTTCGCAGTAAGTATGGAAATAATATCAACTCGAATCAGTTCCAGTATTAATTCCATATCTGTGTTTTGTTTTACTGCTCCAAAAACAACACATTGGGCAACAAAAGCCCTGTTTGGATGGATAGTAAGCGCTAGGCCTATTCAGAGCTTTAGAAAACGGGGCTTTTGGGGGGGAAATTTAGTTGAACATTTTTCGCACGCCTATTTTTGGTGGAACCAATGGTTAGCTTAGCAAACGTTAGCTTAGCAAACGGCCCATTGCATTGCCTTTTTTATCAACAGAGGCGGATTAAGGGGTGCAAACAGCGTGCCCCTTGCCGCAAAAGTATGATGTTTGCCATGATTTGTATTTAAAAGAGTGTTTCCAAAGTGGGCACCACCTCTTTATAATGCCCTTGGAGGAATAGTAATGCCTAAAGTAGCAGTTGTTCCCCCAACTTGACTCTACATAGGCCTACATGTATAACCTGTATGAAATTCACAAAGTTGGCTTCATCAGTTGGGATACCTTTGGGAATTGGCTCACAAATCAACCAATGTGACAGCCTTTTTATGGTTTCCGATCTCAAGATCAAACCATGGCATGGCCATGGTTTCTGTGTGCGTGTGTGTCTGTTCAGTCTGTCACACCTGTAACTTTGTTCCTGCAAGAGCTGCAGACCTGGGAATGTGACCTACCCCCAGGTAACGGCCTGAGCCGATGGAATGAAAATTTCAGCGGGTCTCCGATACCTGGTTCATGCTGAAATTGATATATCAAAAGTTGAGATTTTGTCTGTCACACTTTTGTTAGGCCTAACTTGTCTCCGAGGCCAGGTAGAGCACGTAACAAGTTCCGCCCTTGGCAAGATACTGGCATCAACAAATTTATTCTCCCGGGTCAACATAGATTGATACATCAAATTTTATATTTTGACATATCGGGAGATCTTGAAAATGGTATCACAACATTATACAGTAGCTCATCCAAGGATGTTATTGCAACTTAAATTTTCAGTTGGCACCTGCTTGGTCGCATGATTTTTATTTTGCTGCTGATATTATCATGGCAAGATTTGATATTCAGATTTGATAACATCTGGTGATGGTAGAAGCCTAAAACCTTCACCTACACCTAGGTTATCAAGGATGAGCTTTCAGATTACGCAATGACCACCTTGAAGGTCAGAGGTCAAGGTTAAGGTCTAAGAGTTCTAAAGTGCAAATCTGCTCGGAATTTCAGGAGAAAACTAAGTCTGAATTAACCATCCCCTATCGGTTTAATCAAGGACCCCTGTTCCAGTTACGCAACTCTCTAGAGTTAGGCCTAAACTTCTCATCAGAAACCATTGACATCCCTCCGATGTCCTTCTCTTGTTTTTTTCACAGATTTCGGTGTTGGTTTCATCATTCTTATAGCCGTATGTGCTGTGTTAACCATTATTTCCATTGGCATTTACATCGAGGAGATTTTCTGCATCTTGAAGGCTGAGGTCAAAGATAGGACAGAAAGGAGTCGACCAATATGGATCTTTGGTTTATATCCAGTAAGTGCCAAGCAGCTTAGTTTCATGACTCAAAATGTATGAAACAAGGCAGATGCTTTGACTGGAATATTTTGCATCACTGAGACGGCAGGTTGTTTCACTGTCGTAAAGATGCAGGATTGCCACTAACTGAATCATGGTGGGAAAATAACCATATTAAAACATGGTTATTTCAGTTACCAGAAATCAGAAATTTGAAGGGATGCGCACAGGCTTTGCTTGATTAATTCTGAGGAATAGATTAAAAAGGAAAAAACAGTGAAAGTACATTGTATTCGTTCTTCATTTCATTCACTCTCAATGGCTTCTTGATTTCTCAATTCAGGTCATCGCCACCACATCGTTGATTTCAGTGTGTGTTCCAAGATCAACTGTATTAAATGACTTAGTGGCAGCTTTGTGAGTATCCAGTATGCTTACTTTATACCTCACCTTTGTGGGCGTGTTGCTGATGCAATAGTGACAAACACTTGATCTGTTCCCAATCCTTCTGTGTGCAGAATACAATTGATAGGCACAGAGAAAAAAATCGATCTCATCTCAAGATAAAATGATTCTCTAACTCTTGTCCCTAAAATAAGTTTCTTTTGCTACTCGAATGGACATAACTGGGTCTCCACTTGAGATGACATTGTCTCCAACTGGTTGAAAGGATCTCAGCTGTTTCCACCGGATTGTCTGTTGTCTCGAATCAAATAAACAAGTTATGTCTCCATATAAAAAAAAAAACGTTTCACACCCAGTGGATTTCGAACCCACGACCTTCTGACTGCAAGTCAGACACCAGAGAACCAGCACACCACCGAGCTCCTCACAGGAGCAGATTCTGTTTCCCCTCCATTTTTTGGTTTCCAAGACTTGAGTTGTGACGTGTCCCCAAAATCAGACACCAACTTTCTCCAGCAGATGCCCTTCCCATGGAGAACTGAGAAAACTCAAAATGAGTAGATTTTGTCTCTACTTAATGACATGAATTAATGAAACTCCAGTTGCAGTTGTCTCCAGCCAATGCAAGAGGGCATCAGCCGGAGAAAACTGGTGTCTTGGGTTCGAGTAGCAAAAGACTCATTTTAGGGACAAAAGAGTAGGTTGGAGAATCATTTTATCTCGAGATGAGATCGATTTTTTCTCTGTGGGGTACACATCAGTATGGTATGGGTAGACACAGCAATTATTAAATTTCTTTTGGTAACTTTTGCTTCATAAGATATCACAACATTTCAACAGATATCCCAAAATATCGTCTCATTCTTTCAGATACCTGTCAATGTGCATACTCCAGTTCCTGAAAATCATCATCAGCTACTTTGGTGGTAGGGATCAAATGATTTTAGCCCTAGCAAATGAGAAACTGAAGCTCCGCAGCAAGCCTTTCTGCTTTTGTGTCTGCTGTCCTGAGGTTCCAGTCAATAAGTAAGTCAAGGCTCCCAACACGCTGTGCATGACACCAAAAATAGATAAGCGATTATCTATTTTTGATGACACTTATGTACGGTACCAGTGGGAAGCTTCTAATTTTTCCTTGTTTTGAGAGCTATACGGGTACCGTACATGTTTGACCAACTGTCGATTTGTCACTTTCAACAATGAAAATCTTCCACAATTTTCTTTCATAGACAAAATCTGAGGAAGATGTACTACATCGTACTACAAGTGATCATCATTCGACCTCTGCTGTTTTTCTGTACAAGTGTTTATCTGGCGGATTTGGGAACAGACTCAATGGTAGGTTTTTTTCCTGTTACTTTATGTGACATTTTCCGAAAAAGGGAAATAAAGACTGAAGTCGGTCATCTTGATATTTCACAATAATCAAGGGCATGAAATAATAAGAGGTTTCTATAATGGTGAAAGACAGCTTCCTACCAGACTCGAACTAACGGACCCACGCATAAGACATCCATCGCCAGCACTCAACCCCTAACCACTAGGCCAAATCCCGATCTTCAAAAAAAAGATGGTTCAGCCCATGTAAATGGGAGGTGGCCCACAGCACCGCGCGAGCAGTTCAATCTCTGAATCCCAACAGTTTTACGTTATACAAGGGGGTCACATAAGGAGATACAATTAAAAGGGCATGAATACCAGGTTTCTAAGGTGAAAGACATGCGTAGCTTCCTACCGGACTTTAACCCACGGACCTCGCAAAAATCATGGGTACATGTTACATTACCGGTACCTACGTATGTATCATATAGACAGATTGCGAAAGGGGTAAGACTCGTCCACGGACAATTCTGCCAGCACTCAACATTTACTGCATGTATAGGGCCTATGCAGACAAAAGGCCTTTGGCTGGTATTCATAAAAATTAGCAAATGCATTTACTTATGATTTACACAGCGAGGTCCAATGAAAATGTACTACAAAATTTGAAGTAAAAGCATTTGCTAGCTTTTATGAATATCACCCTTTGTCTTTCACAGACATTTTTTCATTTCAAATCCAGCCAAGTCAAGAAGCAATGATCGTCGTATCTGTCCTGCACATGTGCAGTACCCTAGTAGCTATGTATGGCCTTGTATTGGTCTTCAATGTGTCGCAAGTCCACCTAGAGATATTTCATATAAAACGGAAATTCGCAATGCTGCACTTGGTACTGGTGTTTGTCAACCTCCAGAATGGCATTTTCTACTTGTTGGCTACTTTTGGAGTATTTTCTTGTACAACCTATGGATTCACAGCCAAGGCAAGAGCGTCACGTAAGTGGAAAATATTCAGAATCATGGTTGAAACGGTGAAATCAAACCACACTTCATATACAGGACATTCTCATACATTACACCTGTACCAGGTAAACTAATTCATTTTAAAGACACAGTAAGTTGCGTTGTATTATCTAGTTGGTAAAAGATCATCGTCACCAAAACATGACGGCAAATTCATCTTTGGCAATGCATGATAAAAAATTTAGTACAACATATTGATTTAGAGACTACACATCATGTAAACCATCTTAAACTCTGCTGTGAAACTAATCATTCTAAATTCTAAATGAGTTGGGATCAACAATGAACATGCAGTTTACATGTAAAACAGAATTCTCTTAATTTCTCATTGCAGATCTTCATCACACAGTGCTGATATTTGAAATGTTCGTACTTTCAATGCTTGCACGGTTCTGCTATCGCAAGAAAGAACCGCTCTCACTCCTTAAAACCTACACCGAGAGACAGAATGTATCACCAACCACTGAGACTAGTGGTACACCTCAAGATGCTGCTGATGCACATGTCAGCCAGCGGAGTGGAGAGCAGACAAGTGATGCACATGATACACATCCGAGCAAATTTTAAAGAAGACGGAGTAGAATTCGGCAGTGGGCCGGGTATGGGCGTAACAATGAACTGGGATGTATTTCATTTTTCCTTCAGGTCCGACGCTATTATTGGCCCTGATAAGTAGGCTACGGATGAGGCCATCACAAGCTACTCATGTTCCTCACTTGGATGGGGTCTTTTACTTGCCCTTGCAAAGACACAAGGAGGAATTATACTGTCAGTATAATTCCTCCAAGGTATAAGGCACCACAGCTTACTGTCCCATGCGCGTGCGACGGACTGAAGAGCCGGGAATTAAATCCCATATGGCCCGGACTGGATTCGAACCCGGGACCTGCCGCTTGCTAAGCGGACGTGATAACCACTAGGCTATCAGGCTCATCCCAACTGGGATGTTACCGCACCCTAGGTGCCATCACTCGTGTACGTCATATCTATTAGTACTGGGAGAATCCGGCATACATGTATTTCTTGTCAGAAGAAGACGAGAATGATAGCAATCCAGGGTGGGAGGGTGGGCAAGGAGA